>JASPKZ010007157.1:0-520212 GCA_030220185.1 Diploptera punctata
GCATAATATGATACCACTTGAGTGTGGGATATCCCCTAAAATAAACATAGTTCACCGATGAGCGAAATTAGTTAATCGCTTATTTTCTCGGAAACTACCATTACGAAATAAATGGAATTTTCATATCGGGGATGTACATTAGGGTTGCTATAATATGATACCACTTGTGTGTGGATATCCCCTAAAATAAACATAGTTAACCGATGAGCTAAATTGGTTAATCGCTATTTTCTCGGAAACTACCATTACGAAATAAATGGAATTTCATATCGGCGATGTACATTAGGGTTGCTATAATATGATACCACTGTGTGTGTGGATATCCCCTAAAATAAACATAGTTCACTTGATGAGCGAAATTAGTTAATCGCTATTTTCTCGGAAACTATCATTACGAAATAAATGGAATTTCATATCGGGGATGTACATTAGGGTTGCTATAATATGATACCACTTGTGTGTGGATATCCCCTAAAATAAACATAGTTCAACGATGAGCTAAATTAGTTAATCGCTATTTTCTCGGAAACTACCATTACGAAAATAAATGGAATTTCATATCGGCGATGTACATTAGGGTTGCTATAATATGATACCACTTGTGTGTGGATATCCCCTAAAATAAACATAGTTAACCGATGAGCGAAAATTGGTTAATCGCTATTTTCTCGGAAACTACCATTACGAAATAAATGGAATTTCATATCGGCGATGTACATTAGGGTTGCTATAAATATGATACCACTTGTGTGGTGGATATCCCCTAAAATAAACATAGTTAACCGATGAGCTAAATTGGTTAATCGCTATTTTCTCGGAAACTACCATTACGAAATAAATGGAATTTCATATCGGCGATGTACATTAGGGTTGCTATAATATGATACCACTTGTGTGTGGATATCCCCTAAAATAAACATAGTTCACCGATGAGCGAAATTAGTTAATCGCTATTTTCTCGGAAACTACCATTACGAAATCAATGGAATTTCATATCGGGGATCTACATTAGGGTTGCTATAATATGATACCACTTGTGTGTGGATATCCCCTAAAATGAACATAGTTAACCGATGAGCTAAATTAGTTAATCGCTATTTTCTCGGAAACTACCATTACGAAATCAATGGAATTTCATATCGGGGATGTACATTAGAGTTGCTATAATATGATACCACTTGTGTGTGGATATCCCCTAAAATAAACATAGTTAACCGATGAGCTAAATTGGTTAATCGCTATTTTCTCGGAAACTACCATTACGAAATAAATGGAATTTCATATCGGCGATGTACATTAGGGTTGCTATAATATGATACCACTTGTGTGTGGATATCCCCTAAAATAAACATAGTTAACCGATGAGCTAAATTGGTTAATCGCTATTTTCTCGGAAACTAACCATTTACGAAATAAATGGAATTTCATATCGGCGATGTACATTAGGGTTGCTATAATATGATACCACTTGTGTGTGGATATCCCCTAAAATAAACATAGTTAACCGATGAGCTAAATTGGTTAATCGCTATTTTCTCGGAAACTACCATTACGAAATAAATGGAATTTCATATCGGCGATGTACATTAGGGTTGCTATAATATGATACCACCTGTGTGTGGATATCCCCTAAAATAAACATAGTCCACTGATGAGCGAAATTAGTTAATCGCTATTTTCTCGGAAACTACCATTAAGAAATCAATGGAATTTCATATCGGCGATGTACATTAGGTTTGCTATAATATGATACCACCTGTGTGTGGATATCCCCTAAAATAAACATAGTACACCGATGAGCGAAATTGGTTAATCGCTATTTTCTCGGAAACTACCATTACGAAATAAATGGAATTTCATATCGGCGATGTACATTAGGGTTGCTATAATATGATACCACTTGTGTGTGGATATCCCCTAAAATAAACATAGTTAACCGATGAGCTAAATTGGTTAATCGCTATTTTCTCGGAAACTACCATTACGAAATAAATGGAATTTCATATCGGCGATGTACATTAGGGTTGCTATAATATGATACCACTTGACTGTGGATATCCCCTAAAATAAACATAGTTAACCGATGAGCTAAATTGGTTAATCGCTATTTTCTCGGAAACTACCATTACGAAATAAATGGAATTTCATATCGGCGATGTACATTAGGGTTGCTATAATATGATACCACTTGTGTGTGGATATCCCCTAAAATAAACATAGTTCACCGATGAGCGAAATTAGTTAATCGCTATTTTCTCGGAAACTATCATTACGAAATAAATGGAATTTCATATCGGGGATGTACATTAGGGTTGCTATAATATGATACCACTTGTGTGTGGATATCCCCTAAAATAAACATAGTTAACCGATGAGCTAAATTGGTTAATCGCTATTTTTCGCGGAAACTACCATTACGAAATAAATGGAATTTCATATCGGCGATGTACATTAGGGTTGCTATAATATGATACCACTTGTGTGTGGATATCCCCTAAAATAAACATAGTTAACCGATGAGCTAAATTGGTTAATCGCTATTTTCTCGGAAACTACCATTACGAAATAAATGGAATTTCATATCGGCGATGTACATTAGGGTTGCTATAATATGATACCACTTGTGTGTGGGATATCCCCTAAAATAAACATAGTTAACCGATGAGCTAAATTAGGTTAATCGCTATTTTCTCGGAAACTACCATTACGAAATAAATGGAATTTCATATCGGCGATGTACATTAGGGTTGCTATAATATGATACCACTTGTGTGTGGATATCCCCTAAAATAAACATAGTTCACCGATGAGCGAAATTAGTTAATCGCTATTTTCCTCGGAAACTATCATTACGAAATAAATGGAATTTCATATCGGGGATGTACATTAGGGTTGCTATAATATGATACCACTTGTGTGTGGATATCCCCTAAAATAAACATAGTTAACCGATGAGCTAAATTGGTTAATCGCTATTTTCTCGGAAACTACCATTACGAAATAAATGGAATTTCATATCGGCGATGTACATTAGAGTTGCTATAATATGATACCACTTGTGTGTGGATATCCCCTAAAATAAACATAGTTAACCGATGAGCTAAATTGGTTAATCGCTATTTTCTCGGAAACTACCATTACGAAATAAATGGAATTTCATATCGGCGATGTACATTAGGGTTGCTATAATATGATACCACTTGTGTGTGGATATCCCCTAAAATAAACATAGTTAACCGATGAGCTAAATTGGTTAATCGCTATTTTCTCGGAAACTACCATTACGAAATAAATGGAATTTCATATCGGCGATGTACATTAGGGTTGCTATAATATGATACCACTTGTGTGTGGATATCCCCTAAAATAAACATAGTTAACCGATGAGCTAAATTGGTTAATCGCTATTTTCTCGGAAACTACCATTACGAAATAAATGGAATTTCATATCGGCGATGTACATTAGGGTTGCTATAATATGATACCACTTGTGTGTGGATATCCCCTAAAATAAACATAGTCCACTGATGAGCGAAATTAGTTAATCGCTATTTTCTCGGAAACTATCATTACGAAATAAATGGAATTTCATATCGGCGATGTACATTAGGTTTGCTATAATATGATACCACTTGAGTGTGGATATCCCCTAAAATAAACATAGTTAACCGATGAGCTAAATTGGTTAATCGCTATTTTTCTCGGAAACTACCATTACGAAATAAATGGAATTTCATATCGGCGATGTACATTAGGGTTGCTATAATATGATACCACTTGTGTGTGGATATCCCCTAAAATAAACATAGTTAACCGATGAGCTAAATTGGTTAATCGCTATTTTCTCGGAAACTACCATTACGAAATAAATGGAATTTCATATCGGCGATGTACATTAGGGTTGCTATAATATGATACCACTTGACTGTGGATATCCCCTAAAATAAACATAGTTAACCGATGAGCTAAATTGGTTAATCGCTATTTTCTCGGAAACTACCATTACGAAGTAAATGGAATTTCATATCGGCGATGTACATTAGGGTTGCTATAATATGATACCACTTGTGTGTGGATATCCCCTAAAATAAACATAGTTAACCGATGAGCTAAATTGGTTAATCGCTATTTTCTCGGAAACTTACCATTACGAAATAAATGGAATTTCATATCGGCGATGTACATTAGGGTTGCTATAATATGATACCACTTGAGTGTGGATATCCCCTAAAATAAAACATAGTTAACCGATGAGCTAAATTGGTTAATCGCTATTTTCTCGGAAACTACCATTACGAAATAAATGGAATTTCATATCGGCGATGTACATTAGGGTTGCTATAATATGATACCACTTGTGTGTGGATATCCCCTAAAATAAACATAGTTAACCGATGAGCTAAATTGGTTAATCGCTATTTTCTCGTAAACTACCATTACGAAATAAATGGAATTTCATATCGGCGATGTACATTAGGGTTGCTATAATATGATACCACTTGAGTGTGGATATCACCTAAAATAAACATAGTTAACCGATGAGCTAAATTGGTTAATCGCTATTTTCTCGGAAACTACCATTACGAAATAAATGGAATTTCATATCGGCGATGTACATTAGGGTTGCTATAATATGATACCACTTGTGTGTGGATATCCCCTAAAATAAACGTAATTAACCGATGAGCTAAATTGGTTAATCGCTATTTTCTCGGAAACTACCATTAGGAAATAAATGGAATTTCATATCGGCGATTTACATTAGGGTTGCTATAATATGATACCACTTGAGTGTGGATATCCCCTAAAATAAACATAGTTAACCGATGAGCTAAATTGGTTAATCGCTATTTTCTCGGAAACTACCATTACGAAATAAATGGAATTTCATATCGGCGATGTACATTAGGGTTGCTATAATATGATACCACTTGTGTGTGGATATCCCCTAAAATAAACATAGTTAACCGATGAGCTAAATTGGTTAATCGCTATTTTCTCGGAAACTACCATTACGAAATAAATGGAATTTCATATCGGCGATGTACATTAGGGTTGCTATAATATGATACCACTTGTGTGTGGATATCCCCTAAAATAAACATAGTTAACCGATGAGCTAAATTGGTTAATCGCTATTTTCTCGGAAACTACAATTACGAAATAAATGGAATTTCATATCGGCGATGTACATTAGGGTTGCTATAATATGATACCACTTGTGTGTGGATATCCCCTAAAATAAACATAGTTAACCGATGAGCTAAATTGGTTAATCGCTATTTTCTCGGAAACTACCATTACGAAATAAATGGAATTTCATATCGGCGATGTACATTAGGGTTGATATAATATGATACCACTTGAGTGTGGATATCCCCTAAAATAAACATAGTTAACCGATGAGCTAAATTGGTTAATCGCTATTTTCTCGGAAACTACCATTACGAAATAAATGGAATTCCATATCGGCGATATACATTAGGGTTGATATAATATGATACCACTTGAGTGTGAATATCCCCTAAAATAAACATAGTTAACCGATGAGCTAAATTGGTTAATCGCTATTTTCTCGGAAACTACCATTACGAAATAAATGGAATTTCATATCGGCGTTGTACATTAGGGTTGATATAATATGATACCACTTGAGTGTGGATATCCCCTAAAATAAACATAGTTAACCGATGAGCTAAATTAGTTAATCGCTATTTTCTCGGAAACTACCATTACGAAATAAATGGAATTTCATATCGGCGATGTACATTAGGGTTGATATAATATGATACCACTTGAGTGTGGATATCCCCTAAAATAAACATAGTTAACCGATGAGCTAAATTGGTTAATCGCTATTTTCTCGGAAACTACCATTACGAAATAAATGGAATTTCATATCGGGGATGTACATTAGGGTTGATATAATATGATACCACTTGAGTGTGGATATCCCCTAAAATAAACATAGTTAACCGATGAGCTAAATTGGTTAATCGCTATTTTCTCGGAAACTACCATTACGAAATCAATGGAATTTCATATCGGGGATGTACATTAGGGTTGATATAATATGATACCACTTGAGTGTGGATATCCCCTAAAATAAACATAGTTAACCGATGAGCTAAATTGGTTATATCGCTATTTTCTCGGAAACTACCATTACGAAATAAATGGAATTTCATATCGGCGATGTACATTAGGGTTGATATAATATGATACCACTTGAGTGTGGATATCCCCTAAAATAAACATAGTTAACCGATGAGCTAAATTGGTTAATCGCTATTTCTTCTCGGAAACTACCATTACGAAATAAATGGAATTTCATATCGGCGATGTACATTAGGGTTGATATAATATGATACCACTTGAGTGTGGATATCCCCTAAAATAAACATAGTTAACCGATGAGCGAAATTGGTTAATCGCTATTTTCTCGGAAACTACCATTACGAAATAAATGGAATTTCATATCGGCGATGTACATTAGGGTTGATATAATATGATACCACTTGAGTGTGGATATCCCCTAAAGTAAACATAGTTCACCGATGAGCGAAATTGGTTAATCGCTATTTTCTCGGAAACTACCATTACGAAATCAATGGAATTTCATATCGGCGATGTACATTAGGGTTGATATAATATGATACCACTTGAGTGTGGATATCCCCTAAAGTAAACATAGTTAACCGATGAGCTAAATTGGTTAATCGCTATTTTTCTCGGAAACTACCATTACGAAATCAATGGAATTTCATATCGGGGATCTACATTAGGGTTGCTATAATATGATACCACTTGTGTGTGGATATCCCCTAAAATGAACATAGTCCACTGAAGAGCGAAATTAGTTAATCGCTATTTTCTCGGAAACTACCATTACGGAATCAATGGAATTTCACATCAGGGATCTACATTAGGGTTGCCATAATATGATACCACTTGTGTGTGGATATCCCCTAAAATAAACATAGTTCACTGGAGAGCGAAATTAGTTAATCGCTATTTTCTCGGAAACTACCATTACGAAATCAATGGAATTTCATATCGGGGATCTACATTAGGGTTGCTATAATATGATACCACTTGTGTGTGGATATCCCCTAAAATAAACATAGTGCACTCATGAGCGAAATTAGTTAATCGCTATTTTCTCGGAAACTACCATTACGAAATCAATGGAATTTCATATCGGGGATCTACATTAGGGTTGCTATAATATGATACCACTTGTGTGTGGATATCCCCTAAAATAAACATAGTTCACTGGAGAGCGAAATTAGTTAATCGCTATTTTCTCGGAAACTACCATTACGAAATCAATGGAATTTCATATCGGGGATCTACATTAGGGTTGATATAATATGATACCACTTGAGTGTGGATATCCCCTAAAATAAACATAGTTCACCGATGACAAAAATTGGTTAATCGCTATTTTCTCGGAAACTACCATTACGAAATCAATGGAATTTCACATCAGGGATCTACATTAGGGTTGCCATAATATGATACCACTTGTGTGTGGATATCCCCTAAAATGAACATAGTCCACTGATGAGCGAAATTGGTTAATCGCTATTTTATCGGAAACTACCATTACGAAATCAATGGAATTTCATATCGGGGATCTACATTAGGGTTGCTATAATATGATACCACATGTGTGTGGATATCCCCTAAAATAAACATAGTGCACTCATGAGCGAAATTAGTTAATCGCTATTTTCTCGGAAACTACCATTACGAAATCAATGGAATTTCACATCAGGGATCTACATTAGGGTTGCTATAATATGATACCACCTATGTGTGGATATCCCCTAAAATAAACATAGTACACTGATGAGCGAAATCAGTTAATCGCTATTTTCTCGGAAACTACCATTACGAAATCAATGGAATTTCATATCGGGGATCTACATTAGGGTTGCCATAATATGATACCACTTGTGTGTGGATATCCCCTAAAATAAACATAGTCCACTGATGAGCGAAATTAGTTAATCGCTATTTTCTCGGAAACTACCATTACGAAATCAATGGAATTTCATATCGGGGATCTACATTAGGGTTGCTATAATATGATACCACTTGTGTGTGGATATCCCCTAAAATAAACATAGTTCACTGGAGAGCGAAATTAGTTAATCGCTATTTTATCGGAAACTACCATTACGAAATCAATGGAATTTCATATCGGGGATCTACATTAGGGTTGCTATAATATGATACCACTTGTGTGTGGATATCCCCTAAAATAAACATAGTTCACTGGAGAGCGAAATTAGTTAATCGCTATTTTCTCGGAAACTACCATTACGAAATCAATGGAATTTCACATCAGGGATCTACATTAGGGTTGCTATAATATGATACCACCTATGTGTGGATATCCCCTAAAATAAACATAGTGCACTCATGAGCGAAATTAGTTAATCGCTATTTTCTCGGAAACTACCATTACGAAATCAATGGAATTTCACATCAGGGATCTACATTAGGGTTGCTATAATATGATACCACTTGTGTGTGGATATCCCCTAAAATAAACATAGTTCACTGGAGAGCGAAATTAGTTAATCGCTATTTTCTCGGAAACTACCATTACGAAATCAGTGGAATTTCACATCGGGGATCTACATTAGGGTTGCTATAATATGATACCACTTGTGTGTGGATATCCCCTAAAATAAACATAGTTCACTGGAGAGCGAAATTAGTTAATCGCTATTTTCTCGGAAACTACCATTACGAAATCAATGGAATTTCATATCGGGGATCTACATTAGGGTTGCTATAATATGATACCACTTGTGTGTGGATATCCCCTAAAATGAACATAGTCCACTGAAGAGCGAAATTAGTTAATCGCTATTTTCTCGGAAACTACCATTACGAAATCAATGGAATTTCACATCAGGGATCTACATTAGGGTTGCTATAATATGATACCACCTGTGTGTGGATATCCCCTAAAATGAACATAGTCCACTGAAGAGCGAAATTAGTTAATCGCTATTTTCTCGGAAACTACCATTACGAAATCAATGGAATTTCATATCGGGGATCTACATTAGGGTTGCTATAATATGATACCACTTGTGTGTGGATATCCCCTAAAATGAACATAGTCCACTGAAGAGCGAAATTAGTTAATCGCTATTTTCTCGGAAACTACCATTACGAAATCAATGGAATTTCACATCAGGGATCTACATTAGGGTTGCCATAATATGATACCACTTGTGTGTGGATATCCCCTAAAATAAACATAGTGCACTCATGAGCGAAATTAGTTAATCGCTATTTTCTCGGAAACTACCATTACGAAATCAATGGAATTTCACATCAGGGATCTACATTAGGGTTGCTATAATATGATACCACCTGTGTGTGGATATCCCCTAAAATAAACATAGTGCACTCATGAGCGAAATTAGTTAATCGCTATTTTCTCGGAAACTACCATTACGAAATCAATGGAATTTCACATCAGGGATCTACATTAGGGTTGCTATAATATGATACCACTTGTGTGTGGATATCCCCTAAAATAAACATAGTCCACCGATGAGCGAAATTAGTTAATCGCTATTTTCTCGGAAACTACCATTACGAAATCAATGGAATTTCATATCGGGGACCTACATTAGGGTTGCTATAATATGATATCACTTGTGTGTGGATATCCCCTAAAATAAACATAGTTCACTGGAGAGCGAAATTAGTTAATCGCTATTTTCTCGGAAACTACCATTACGAAATCAATGGAATTTCATATCTGGGATCTACATTAGGGTTGCTATAATATGATATCACTTGTGTGTGGATATCCCCTAAAATAAACATAGTCCACTGATGAGCGAAATTAGTTAATCGCTATTTTCTCGGAAACTACCATTACGAAATCAATGGAATTTCATATCTGGGATCTACATTAGGGTTGCTATAATATGATATCACTTGTGTGTGGATATCCCCTAAAATAAACATAGTTCACTGGAGAGCGAAATTAGTTAATCGCTATTTTCTCGGAAACTTACTTACTTACTTACTCATTGGCACTATCGAACCCGTAGGTTCGTGGCCGCGCGGACATAAGCTCTCCATACATCCCTATCCTGAGCTAATGCTTTGCAATCATTCCCTGTATAATCTACTTCCCTCAAATCATAGTTAATGTTGTTCTCCCACCTCATTCTTGTTCTACCAACTGGGAGTTTTCCTTCTGGCTTTGCTAGAAGAAGTTTCCATGCACATCTTTCATTCCCCATTCGCGCAACATGTCCTGCCCATCGCAGTCTACGAGACTTAACTTTTTTTCTCGGAAACTACCATTACGAAATCAATGGAATTTCATATCGGCGATCTACATTAGGGTTGCTATAATATGATACCACTTGTCTGTGGAATTCCTCTAAAATAAATGTAGGCCCTAAATTAAAACTGGTAGGTGATAAACTGCACTCTTGTCTTACACCTCTGTTTATTGAAATTTGTTCGGTCATTGATGTGCCTATATTTATTATAATTTGAGATTTTTCATATATATACTTTGTATCACATAAATTAATTTTGCGGGTAGCCATGTATTTCCATAATTTTCGGTAACTTATCTCTATCAACACGATCGAATGCCTTCTCAAAACCAACATGCGTCTGTAAGTTATGTATTCTACTTTTTTCAATTATTTGCTTTAATATGAATAAAATATCTGTCTGTTATCTGTTCAACTTTCCAAATAATATCTTACTTGCCTATTAGATGCTCATTCAGGCGATGTATTAACCATGTCCCTCGTTGACATCTGTAGCTACATAAGTCAAGTTGGTTATGAAACTCCGGCTGGGGTCTAGTATGCCACGGATGTAATTGTATGTTTATATCTACCCCAGAAGTCCCCACGTTGGCCTACATACAAACATACATTTAAGTCCATGGTATACTATATCCAAAGAGGACTGAAGTGTTTGCTGTCACTGACTAGCAAATGAAGTAGTCATATAGTTAGCGTGACGCAATCCTTCATATTGCATTTTAAGCAATAGTTCTATACTTCTGATATCAAGTCCTTACAAGGCTGGTATTACCCCATTCCAGATACTTTAGGTCAATGAGAATATTATAAAAATAAATCGAGCCCTGATTCTTGTACGTCAGTAGGACACGCTAACCATTGCATGACGAACGCGGTCTTTATGTGCTAATTAATTAGCTAATTAAAAAATAATAAAATATTTATAGCCCTATTATTTGTATTAGAGCCTATATATCCTAATGTCCCATGTTTCTATCTATATGTCCCTGTGTTCGAGTCTTTGCCATGGATTCCCTGGATAATTAATTTTATCTCATGAATTTAAGGTCCTAAGGTCTTCTTTTCCGCTTTACTGAGTTTAAGTTACTCAGTTAATAACAATTTTGAATTAACTATAGATGCGAAACATGGACTCTTATTTTAAGGCACTGCACTACAAGCCGCAAGGTCTAGGTTTCGAGTTCAGGTGGGGTAAGGATTTTTAAACTGACCCAAATTTTCTGGCGGCACTATGGCCCTGAGGTCGACTCAGCCTCTGACGGAAATGAGTACCAGACATTTGTTCTGGGGTAAAGACGGCTGTCACGCAGGGCTGACAACCCAGCTGACATCAAGTGCCGATTGTCCAGAAAAGTGGGAGCCTTACCCTCCCACTACCCCAAGGGCCTCCTGAGGCCCATAGTGGGATACCTTTACCTTTTTAAATGTTGATCTTATGACATCCTGAAAACGTTACCTTAGGAGCATTTCAGTTCCTGAACGAACATCTGATCTTTCTAGTGTACCTCTGACGTAAGAAAGATATACACTACAAAATCTGTACGCATAGTACAATACTGGTATTTAGTAACAGACTTGCACATGCTAGTAATGTTCCATTATGAGAGAGGTGAATCTGTTCCACAGTGTTTGAAGGCTTACTTGTACTCTATAGACTATAAGAAAACGCGTGCGAGAGGGTGATACGGGGTGTATTACATAACTGCATACTTACCGGGGCATGAAGAGAGCTCTTGTCATATAGAAAGATAGATCCAGTAAACAGCGTTTCATGGATATCACCACAAACTCTGCAAAACTTCAAACTATCATGATCCGTCAAGTGACTGCGTGTGTAAGCTCTGTGATAAACCGTGTGAAAGATATAATTTCAGTGTCTATTTAAAGAGAACAAAATCTTTGCTGGTTTACAGGAGGGACCAAATATAATGCACATTTGTCCATGCTTCGTTCTATTATTATTATTTAGTAAAAAAGTGGAGTTATTGTAAAGCACGATAGGACAATTTTTGTCTTAAAACGTTTCATTACCTTGTAAGCATTGCATAAGCTAAGTATATTTTTACTGTGTTAGGCACCTTGTATTGCTTCCTATTGTTTATACTATCTTAATATATACAAATTTCGTGTCACGTTGTTTGTCCGCGATGGAATCCTAAACTACTGAACCGATTTTAATAAAATTTTGCACACTGTGTGCAGTTTGATCCAACTTGAGACTTAGGGTAGTTTATAACTAAATTTATAGTCGCATTATTTTTTTATTGTAAATTATTTGTTTATTATTTGACAAAGAGTTATAATTATCTGTGAGTTCCATACGATTCTAACAGATGGCGGTGTAATTATCTGTGAGTTCCATACGATTCTAACAGATGGCGGTGTAAGGTAAATTGGTTTATTATTTAACAAAGAGAGATCCTTGCCCTATTTGATGTATCTTAAGCATGGCTTATAAGTTCAGGTTTAATAAATGTAACAATCACTTTACTATATAATTAAATTTAATGTTCACTTTCTACACTACATGTTTATAATAGGCTCTTGCCTTAGAGACTACTTGTTGAATTATGTAAATAATAGTATGTTTATCAACCTATTTGATAATTTTAACCCTTAAGTTGGCGAAACAATCATTGCTCTTGCCAGTTACTTAAATGCGTCTGACCGCAGTGAAAACAAAATAATGTATAGACTATATATACAGGGTGTTGAAAAAAACACCGACAACGGAAGTGAGGTAGTACATCGAGATATGTTGATCATTTTTTAATAAGGTACAAATATCCGGAAATGATGCGTTTTCACACCATGACTAGTTAATTATGTCTCAAGATCAGTGTTAGTTCCAAGGATTTGAAGACTCATTACTTGACAACACCTCACAAGTACGGAACCGGTGATACGTTGCTTCGCAACGGAATGTGGCTGCAACACGACGGAGCTCCAGCTCACTTCGATGGCAATGTGAGGAGACATTTAGATACCACGTATCCAGGTCGAGGGGGAGCAGTCCCATGGCCTCCGAGATCATCTGATCTTAACCCTCTCGACTACTTTTTGTGGGGCGACATGAAACAGTATGTTTATCAGACTCCAGTAGAGTCCCATATGGATCTTATAGCCCGAATCCACGCTGCTACAGAAATAATTCAAATGAGGCCAGGCGTATTTGAACGTGTGCGCCAATCACTACACCGCCTATGTACGGTCTGCAATGAGATGGGAGATGGATATTTTGAAAACTTGATGTGACTGTGAAAGTATTGTCAAGTATTGAGTCTTAAAATCCAACTAACGGAACTCTTGAGAAGTTAGCTACTCATAGTGAGAAAACGCATCATTTCCGGACATCAGTACCTTATTAAAAATTATCAACATATCTTAATATACCACATCACCTCCGTTGTCGGTGTTTTTTGTAACACCCTGTAAATGCACAAACACATGTCATTTTTAAATTGTATCTTGGACACTTTGTAAAAACTGAACTTCTTCTTGTCTGTGTTCTTCGTAGATTACTGTACATATATTGCACAATTTGCTCCAAAAAATCCTTTAAATTACTAATTAGACCTTTTTCTCATATATTTTTGAAAATGAACAAGATTAATTTTTAAAATTAGTTGATATATATAATTATAGTACATTGCGATACAAGTGAGGTAAGCACTTGTTACTGATCGAGAAAAAGTTTTTTTCAATTTTCGAGATTTGTTACGTGCTTACCTCATGTGTATTGTATACTATTTTTTGGTCGATGTGACTAATTTGTATTAAATATAGTAATAAATTAATTAAAATATTGGTTGGATGTAAATTACTTCTATGAGAAAGAAACATTTGGTGATTGTTGCTATGTAGCTTTTCATTTGTTTTATTATAAGCAAGGATTGTTGGCTGTGGAGACATTTTTATATGTAGTACCGTGATTAGAATCTGTTTGATAATTTTATTATGGAAGGAGTCATGGTAGATGATAGAAAAATTGAAGAAGCCTGGAGAGTGGGATGTTCTGCATTAATTCCGGAAAAGTCTAAAGAAAGGTACGAGTTAGTGTACAAAACATTCAAGAAATGTTTTATTTTACTTACCGAACGTGTGCTTTTTGAGTCCATATCAGCATTGCGATTTATTTTGTTTGCATAACAACCAGGTTAGGTGTGGGAACGTTGAGTTACTTCCAGTAACAACAATATTGGCAAGTGTAAGAAATTAGTCACATCGACAAACAAAATTTATTCACAAACCATTAAATACATCTAAGCTGTAACAGGCATCGTCAAATTTACCAATTACGTTACAAATTGAATATGAAAATATTAATCCACGTTCAGTTTTCGGGACAAAAATTACCAACATAAAAGTTTAATGATTCATAAAATATTTGATGGACGATAATACTGGTTGCAGTATGTAACAGACTACTTCAAACATATCGGATGACAACTGTAAACTTTATGTGTGCACCTCTTGTAGCACGACAATGTCCAGGCGATATCCAATTACTTTCCATGCGTTTGCTAACACTTCTATAATAACAGCTGCAGAATCAACTACAACTAATCGATGAAGATCTTCCAAATCTGCCATTGGAGTCCTTCAAATGGTGTATTTTATGTATCCTCAATATAGAGTCCAAAGATGTAGCCTCTGACCTGGGTTGCTTGCTGTAACTCCACCTTGATTAATCTAATACTGAGGAAAGTAGATATTCTGACGGTTCCTGTGTTTCGCGAATTATGACAACATAACAACTTTAAATTGTTCTTCTTCTTCTTCTTCCTTCCAAGTATTAGGCCAAGGCCTGTTACGATCCTATAGAAAATTTTCCCTCCAGCGTTTCATAGGACGGCCCAGTGATCTTCGTCCTCAGGGGTCCTCATCTAGGGGATATGTGGATGGCGACCACAAGGTGCCCAAGCTGAGCAAAACATTTCTTCCACTTACTTGTGTTTTGCACTCTTTTAACTTTACTATCTGACCTCTCTTGGTTAACTCTTGTTTTTTTCGACCCCGACGCTATTAGGGCATCCGAGGGCTAGGGAGTCTTTCCTTTCTTCCATTTCTTCTTTCCTTTATTTTCTTTTCTTCTCCAGAAAAGCCCGACCAGAGGCCATAAGATGGCAGCCCTATCACTGGTCTTGCCTTCCTTTGGCCAGCAACCAATCGAAGGGACTATTATTATGCTTTCAAGTCTTATACGAGAATTTCCCAGAAGGATCAAACTTTAAATTTGTATCGTACATTTTATTTGAAATGCTTACTTCATTGAATTATTAAACTTTCCTATTGGTAGTTCTTGTCCCTGACACTTTTGCAATTTTTAAACTTTATTCTTGAACTGTTAAAAACGATAAATAATTTGATAAACAATGTATTATAAAAATCCAAAGCACAAACTAAATAATTAGATTTAGTATTTTAATTCCTTGTATCATATAAATTTAACAGTTGAATTACGGTATCTGATAATTATAAACTTTTTTCATATTTCGTATGTACAGGAATATTCAGAAAGAAGGAACAGACTTCAAACATTTATTTCTTCCAAACTACAAAAAATATAAACACAAATCCAACGTTCCAGGAAAGAGAAAAGTTTGAAGTTCCGATCACGGCCGCATTGACGCTGTTGCTTTTCATATTGATTGTTTCTATCGAAATGGCGACACAACAGGACGTTAGATTGGAAGAAGAGGAGCACAAAATCAACTTCATCGCCGGTGGCCTCCCAGGTCACCAAACGTAACCCCGTGTGATTTTTATCTGTGGGAATATGCATGACACTCTTGAAAATCTGCGACATCGAATTGTTGAAGCTGTGAATTCGATAACTAGAGACCTGCTGATTCATGTGTGGCAAGAAATGAGCCATTGTTTTGATATTTGTCGTGTAACATATTGTGCTCATATTGCAAGCATAAAATTGTGAAATTTGAACTTTTTTCTTTCCAGGAACGTTGGAATTGTGTTTCTATTTTTTTGTAGTTTGGAAGAAATAAATGTTTGAAGTCTGTTCCTTCTTTCTGAATAACCCTATATATATATATGTGTGTGTGTGTGTGCGCGTGCGTGCATGTGCGTGCGTGCGTGCGTGTGTGTGTGTGTGTGTGTGTGTGTGTGTGTGGTGTGTGAAGGAGTATACGACATAGAGGTATAAGACTGTTTTGTTTACAAAGATGAGTAGAGTACACGGTTGTAAACAAGAAACTGCATACTGTATTTCAGATACATCAACAATTAATATCATCACTTAGGATAATAAATATCTCCATGATTATCAATATTAAGCTAACTTCATTCTTTGTATACTGACTAATAAAACGCTGTTTTTCTCAAAATTAAGAAAAATTACTTGCACCACTATGTCATAATATACGCCTTCATATACTATGAACCAATAAAAATAATAATGTGTAGGCCCTATATTGTCGTGATATATATGATATGAAAAGAAAAAAGAATGCTTGAGTCGGGATTTGAACTCGAGTCTCTAAAGTCTGTACCTTTAGCGCTCTAACCAACTGAGCTACCAAAGAATTAAAAGACAAACATAAAATAATAATGTGTAGGCCCTATATTGTCGTGATATATATGATATGAAAAGAAAAAATAATGCTTGAGTCGGGATTTGAACTCGAGTCTCTAAAGTCTGTACCTTTAGCGCTCTAACCAACTGAGCTACCCAAGAATTCCAAGACAAACATACAATTTTCTTATACATGTATGTTTGTCTTGGAATTCTTGGGTAGCTCAGTTGGTTAGAGCGCTAAAGGTACAGACTTTAGAGACTCGAGTTCAAATCCCGACTCAAGCATTCTTTTTTCTTTTCATATCATATTTGCCTTCATTGCCAAATGTAAATAGATATATATATATATATATATATATATATATATATATATATGTATATATATGTGTGTGTGTGTGTGTGTGTGTGTGTGTGTGTGTGTGTGTTGTGTGTGTGTGTGTGTGTGTGTGTGTGTGTGTGTGTAACTTGTAAAGAAAATAGTGGGGCAAACTTTAGGTATGGATTTCTCATATAGAGATAAAAAAATATATTAACATGAATTCGGAAATGTTCATTTACTTCGTTAGATGTTTGTCAATGCATGTATATATATGTTAATTTATTGGAATTAGTTTGTTACTGTTTCAGTCTTTTTATATTTGTTTACAAGAACTGTTCAAAATGTCCATCTCCTGCCTGAAAACAGCTCATCATCTCACTGACATCTGAACATGCAATTTTAGAGAAAACTCGCCAACTTAACTAAAAACACTGGAAAACATATGCAAGTGATAAGATTATCAAGCTTGCGTCACTCATTCATATTAAACAATACAAAACTCGCAGTGCGTGTCAAAATATTTAATTTCAACAAAGAAATGTTTGGGCTACACAACAACCCCGCCTATAAACCTCTGTAATGAGACAACTTAGCATTTCGGGAGCCAAGCACTTCTTCTCTACATACCGTATTTACTCGAATAATTACTCCCTTTTTTCACGATTTAGGAGTGAAAATTCGAGAGGGGGAAATTATACAATGACTATGAAAATATCAATGTGCTTTCACAATCTATCAATTAGATAGACAGTAATTTCATCATTGTCATTGAACTTTGCTCTTAAAGGCATTTTGATAAATTTAAAGAATAAGTTGTATTTAATGTTTCTGTACTTTTAGACTCAAACCATACAAAATATAACGGTACAACAGATAACAATGAATGTTTGTTTTACTCCATTTTCCGTTTTTCTTGGCGGAATTTACCATTTATAACTTAAAATTTGCAGTGTAGCTGTTTACACTCTCTACCCATAGTTGAGTTTTACAACACTGACGCTGTGGCGGAATAACACTCTTACAATGCACAATGATACCTAACTCTATTCAGACTGACGACAGCAGATGCGCGGGTGACAGAGACTGCAGTTACCGTTAGGTCTTTGTAGAAGGGGATGGATTCTACCTTGGATTTTTCATGAATTCATTTGTGTTGGACTTGAAACCTTCATAAGAGTGTCAAAGTTGTAACTCATAATTTTTTGTCCAAGGTAATGCACATTGTATCAGCGGTGTGGTCTCGAGGTAGCGTGCTGCCTTGTCACGCAGCGGGCCCGGGTTCGATCCCCGGTCGGGGCAGTTTTTCTGGGTGAGGTTTTTATCGGGGTTTTTCCTCACCTGTAAGACAAATGTCAGGAAAACTTTAAGGCCCAAACGGTCCCCGAAATCATATGGCCATCATCTTTATCATCATCCTTATCATTATCATCATCATCATCATCATCCTTCACCGGTGTGGAAAGCAACGGGAAGCTACCACACCTACACAATTCCCTAGTAAAGCTGCAAGCATAGCATGAAAATGCTATGATTGCAGTGAAGGACCTGCCTTCGGGCAGAATTACTATGGATACTATGGATGGTAATATACATTGTATCAGCGGTGGATTTTAAAAATGTATATATGAGAAACTTAGGGGGAAATTACGCGAGGGGTCAATTATGCGAGTAAATACGGTATAAGAAATCAAAGATCCAAACGATCCCCGAACACCATAAGACCATCATAATCATCATTATTCATATTCGGCCTCAGATTAAGTTTGGGCCCCACTAACCATCATATCATCGGGATGGACAATTAGATCGAAATCAGTCATAAAGTACTTTCAAACCTTAAGGGAAAGTTTAGAAAAATTGTTGTTCGGGGATCAAAATTCTTAACTTGGATTCGTTAATTCTGAATCAAATGATTGCAGTACATGGGTAAATTATCTGCGATAGAAGCCCATATCACGTTACCATGCAAAGATGATGGACAAGAATTGACTCTCCTTTTAAACTCATCTGATCTTTTTATTTCTGCTCGTGGATCGATCGTTTCATGACGTATAGACCCACGTTGTTGAAGTTCCAAGTCGAATCCCGGACTTCATCTTCAATTATAAGTTGTTCTTTCATATCGGTGACTTATGAATTTCGGGTTCGAGGTTACGATAGTTGTAGAACAGACTGGAATACGATGGCGGCAGATCCTCCTGATAAGCTGAAATAAAAAAAAAAAACATTGAATGAAGTAATAGTCTACTTAACTTGTAACTAAAGGATAACAAAGTTTATGCCAGGAGTGACTCTTCAAAAAATAGCCAACTCTTCTTATGTATTCCAGATTATCCAATAAACTGCAAACTAATCTAATATATTTATTACTATAACTAACCAATTAATCAACACTTTTGAAATTCATATTAAAGCACCGTTGAGGTTATGTAATAGATGTTAAGTATATAATTTTTACCTGGTAAGTCAGTCGTTTTCTCCAGAAGATGAAACATTGTTTTCGAAAGGCCTCCATATTAGAATAACTTGAAAAAGTTTAATAATTTAGTTGAGGACGACTGACTTACCAGGTAAAATTATATATTTAACATCTAACTAATTAACTTACTAACTCAGTGGCACTATCGATCCCGTAGGTTCATGGTCGCGCGGATGTAAGCCCTCCATACATCCCTATCCTGAGCTAATGCTTTGCAATCCCCTGTATAATCTATTTCCCTTAAATTATGCTTAATATTATTCTCCACCTCATTCTTGGTCTGCCACCTGAGCGTTTTCCCTCTGGTTTTCATACAAGAAGCCTTCATGCACCTCTTCCATTCCCCATTTGTGCCACTTATGCTCTGTCTATATTAATTATTAATGTTAATACCGTTTTATGCATGTTTTTGTAGTATTTGGGTATTTTCTTTAATTCGAATACATTTTTGGCTACATTGGTGTAGACAAACTTGCCCATTTTCTATCCCAAACAAATAAAATTAGTATAGGTGGGCTCCTGGCATAGAATAGCCTTTCTTTTAAGATATTGCATTTTTTCGATTATTTTATAATAAAAATGAAGCGATTAACTATATCAGCGAATACATATTTTGTAATCCCCCCCCCTTCTTTTCATCGGAAATCTATTTATACCCTGTATTTTAATTATATTTTATTAGAGTAAAAATATTATTTTAAAAATGTGTAGTTTTGATCTTTTTATATTGTCATTGCCAACCGCTGTGGTCTCTAGGTAGCGTGCTGCCTTGTCACGCAGCGGGCCCGAGTTCGATTCCCGTTCGGGACAGGCTCCTGAGTGAGGTTTTTTTCGGGTTTTTTCCTCACTTGTAAGACAAATGTCAGGAAGCCTAGGGCCCAACGGTCCCCGAAAATCATCCGACCACCATCATCATCCTTCACCAGTGTGGAAAGCAACGGTAAACTACCACACCTACGATAATTCCCTAGTAAAGCTGCAAAGCATAGCATGAAAATGCTATGATTGCAGTCAAAGACCTGCCCTCGGGCAGAATTACTGTCGATGGATGGATATTATTATGCTAACTGCATAATACTATATTACGATGCGAGGTTGGAAAGTGGTTTTTACAGGAGCGAGGAAATGTTTAAAAACCGTGCGATAGCGTGGTTTTTAATTTTCGAGATTCTGTAAAACACTTCACAAACGTGCGTTGTACATTATTTTTTGCGCGATGGTGTTTTCAAAATAATAGGCTATATAATAGTAAAATAATAACATATTTGTTGGAAATATGTGCGTTCATTATAAACAACTGATTAACGTTAACAGTGTGGGCAATGTCTATTAGTTGAGACTACAGCAGTCATAAAATGGCGGCAAGTATATATTTATTGTTTTATATTGTTTCAAATAAAGTTCAGTTAATTTAAGATGCAGTGATTTGTTTCGTATAATGTATATTAACACTACCTTTTGGATATTTTTTTTTGTATATACATTGTACGTGGTATACATAAAGGGCAGTGGTTTTATTCCCCACACGTGGTTTGTAATATGCAATATTACAATGTAATTATTTAGGTTGGCAACCCCAAAATGTAGGAAGTTGAACTTTCAATCATGGTTGCTGCTGTAAGTACGATAAAATGCACTATCGCGCATAAAAATATTATATAATTAATATCTTCGTGTAATAAAATACGTTATGCATCATCATCATCATCATCATCATCCTGCCAGGTATCAGTCCTAGAAGAACTGTTACGGCCTGAGAAAGCGGTTTTCGTGCCATCTTTTCATAGGTCGACCAAGTGACCGTTTCCCATTTGGACAGTAGTTCATTATTGCCTTGGGGATCCTGGATCTAGCCATTCTTGAGACATGTTCTTTCCAGTTTAGCTGATATCTGGAGATGTAGTCCAGTATTGGTGACACATTTATGCAAAAAATATTAATATTGAATTTACAAATGTATTATTGCTTAAATTTTAAAATGACTAAATCTTAATAGTTATTTAGACGACTGGTTACAAAAGCAGAGGTTTAGGGTCAGTTTCACCAACAGAAGTAACTGCATTACGCCAGTTTTCCCCGTGTATAATACACAGCTTAAACTGGCGTAATACAGTTACCTCTGTTGGTGAAACTGACCCTCAGTAACGAGATGCTCAAGTTAGATCACGGCCGAATCAGTGCAGCGAGTTACTAAACATATTTTTGTAACGTGTTGTGTACAATATTTTATCTACGTCCAGTATATCTAGTAAATTTAATGAAATTTATTTATTGCGGAAACAATGTGTTAGAGGAAGAGTATAATACAGTGGGCTTTAAAAAAGGACACGATAAATCAACAAACATTGTTGTTATATACCGCAATTTTGTATTAAAGTGTATTTTACGTTTTGATGAAGCTGTATTTTATGTTTTGATAGCGTGTTTTGTTAGAATATAAAGTAGGTTTTGTTGCCTAGCAACTACGAACTAAAGCGTCACTGATTGTTGAATAATAGTAGATAAACATTATTAGCGTTTATTAAATAAATTGAATTGTTGTTCCTATTGTTTATGCAATTATGTTAAATTTAATGAAGTGTGAAATGATTGTCCACTCATGTTTCCTAGAGATACGTCGTTGTCTAACGCAACGGACCCGGATTTGATCCTCTGTATGTCCAGATTGAGATAATTTTTTCGGTGTTTTACCTCACTTGTAAGACAAGGGCATTTTAAAGTCGAAATAGTTCCCGAACATCAACTGACCATCATAATCACAGTGTAGTATGAAGGTACGCGTGAATGTGTCTTATTTTAGATGTTCGTGTTGTCTCTGAGGTGATCCCTGCTTTGAGCTGGTCACTCATCCGGTACATCTTCCTTGTCCTAGAGTAGTCAGAAAAAATATATGAATGAGATTCTGGACTAAAATCAATCTCCTGAACAAGTCAAATAGGCCCCCGGGAGATGTGGGGGGGGGGTCGTAAAATTGCTGAACTCACAATTAGAGAGCTTAAACTAAGGAATATATATATATATATATATATATATATATGTCCACCGCTGTGGTCTCGGGATAGCGTGCTGCCTTGTCACACAGCGGGCCCGGGTTTGATTCCCGGTCGGGACAGGCTCCTGGGTGAGGTTTTTTTCGGGTTTTTTCCTCGCCTGTAAGACAAATGTCAGGACGCTTAGGGCCCAACGGTCCCCGAAAATCATCCGGCCATCACCATCATCCTTATCATTATCATCATCATCATTCACCGATGTGGAAAGCAACGGGAAGCTACCACACCTTAAATTCCCTAGTAAAGCTGCAAAGCATGGCATGAAAATGCTATGATTGTAGTGAAAGATCTGCCCTCGGGCAGATTTACTATGGATGGATTATATATGATTAAGAAAGTTTTAATGGGTTTTCCGCGTCAAGGATTCAAGGTCGGCCTCTGGCCACAAATTGTGACGTTTCGGCATGATCCCACATGCCATTTCTTGATAATGACATGTGGGATCATGCCGAAACGTCGGAATCAGTGGCCACAGGCCGACCTTGAATCCTTGACGCGGAAAACCCATTAAAACTTTATTAATCATTCTTATATCGGCGAAAATCTACTATATATATATATATATATATATATATATATATATATATATATATCGGTCGTAAAACACGGTATCTAACCTCTTTTTTAATTGAATTTTTTGACAACATCGGATTCCATACAGCTGATTTCATATATTGCTGAAAAGTTCTCTAATACATTTTTTTTTTCTGTTAAGAACAATATCGGTGTTAAGTTACGGTAAGGGACAGCTGTTTGAAGTAAAGCAGTGTAACTAACAAACATGGCCGCCCGACACAGTTTGATGAGAAACTTAAATATCATGTTTTAAATGTTCGTAAAACTTCTTACAACAGCTCTTTTTGTGATGACGAAGATGAAGACCCGGAATATGATGGTGTAGGCCCCCTATATGAGTGCAGACAAATGAGGGGTTCAGAGCAAAAGTGACCAAGTGCACATTTTACTCTTTTTACAAATATATCAAACCATAATTCAGAGCATTTTAACATATGGTGCTGAAGTCTGGCAAATTCCTACCAGGGAAATGAAAAGAATTTTAAGTACAGAAATGGATCTTTTAAGAAGATCAGCTGGAAAATCTAGAATGGATAGAATACGAAATAAAAGAAATAAGGGAAATTATAGGTGTACAAGAGGAGCCGGACATCATAGAAAAGAAAAGATTGCAGTGGTATGGTCATGTCAAACGAATGCCAGAGCAAAGATTGCCAAAAATTGTTATGGAATGGATCCCAATGGAAAAGAGGAAGAGAGGAAGACCGAAGAAAACTTGGATAGAAGGGGAACAAGCAGCTGTGAATATCAGAGGAATGGAGGAAGATCAATGGATGGACAGAGAGGAATGGCGTTTGGTTTCCGGAAGACGACGGCAGCTGCCATGATACCGGATGATGATGATGAGATAAACTCATACAAAGTTGAAGTAATAGGCCTACATTTGATTGGAGATGAAGAATTAGTTTTTTTACAGTGAAAAAGAACAAATACAATACTTGGTTCAGCTTTGCTCTCAAGAATTATTGATATTTTGAACCTAAATTCACATAACTGGGATTTTCCATTTTTAGTCCACTTTTGCTCTGAACGCCTTAAATCGCACCCAAGATACTTCTCAAAAAGGTAAGAAAAGTTACTTATTAACTAAACAATTGACGAACTCACTGACACTATCGAACCCGTAGGTTCATGGCTGCGCGGACATAAGCTCTCCATACATTCCTATCCTGAGCTAATGTTTTCCAATCATTCCCTGTATAATCTACTTCCCTCAAATCTTAGTTAATTTTATTCTCCCACCTCATTTTTGGTCTACCAACTGGGCGTTTTCCTTCTGGTTTTCCTACAAGAAGATTCCACGCACGTCTTTCATTCCCTATTCGTACCACATGTCCTGGCCATCGCAGTCTACGTGACTTAACTGTTATTATATCTGGCTTCCTATAAAGACCATGCAGTTCACTGTTAAGTAGTCTTCTTCATTCACCTGTCTGTTCATCTCAGCTTGATCCAACAATGTTCCTAAGAACTTCATTCTCAAATACCCGTAATCTCCTTTCCTCCCTTAAAGTAAGAGTCCATGTTTCGCACCTATATAATATAACTGGTAGAATAATAGTTTTATATATTTTCAGTTTAACGTTTTTTGAAAGAAGTTGGGACATCAAGAGTCTCTGGAATGCATAATAGCACGCATTTCCAGAATTGAGTCTTTGTGCATCTCATTCCTATTTGTGGCTATTGTTGAATTCAGCGAGTTCCTCAAATTTCCCTCATTTGTCATTAGCTGTCCATTTAGATTATATAATGCGTTTCTATACCCAAATTCACACATATATATATATAACCAGGATTTTTTATGTTTGAACTTGATATATTTAAAATTAATTAACTAATAAGTCAATCTCACATAAAAAAACACTTTTACTACAGGGTGCGGCAGCATAACTTCCTTTTTTTAAAACTTAATAAAATGCATTGTATGAATCAGAAAATTTTTATTCGTTTTTTATAATATAGGCACATACATAAAGTTTTGTTTTACTCAGTTTTGAAGATCAAATCAGGTAGGTGACGTCCCCCATTCTCCATACACTGAGTAAACCGATTTCTGGCGGGTGCGGCAGCATAACTTCCTTTTTTAAAATGTGCGCCATTTAGTCGGTTGATGTCATAGCGGAGCGCTAGTGGTCTCGTTCGAGAGGGGGGGACTATAAAGTTTTGTCCTGACACAGTTCAGTCGCCATCATGCGTTGGAACAGCCTTTGCATTCACCTAAAGTCACAGTGTGGTGTGCAATTTCCTCAAGTGGAATTATTGGTCCCTGGTTCTTTGAGGAAAATGAAGTCACAGTGACAGTGAATTCGGACCGGTATGTAAACATGTTACAGGAATTTTTTTTTCCACGGCTAGATGAGTTGGACTTAGGGGACACTTGGTTCCAACAAGACGGTTTGAAGTGGCCGGCCCGCTCTCCCGATTTGACCCCTTGTGATTTTTTCTATGGGGTTATTTGAAATCCCGTGTTTATGTGAACCGTCCAAGGACCCTACAAGATTTGAACACCAACATCCAGGAAGAAATTGCCAACATAACGCCTGCTATGCTGGCAGGAGTCATGACAAACGCCAGAAATCGGTTTACTCAGTGTATGGAGAATGGGGGACGTCACCTACCTGATTTGATCTTCAAAACTGAGTAAAACAAAACTTTATGTATGTGCCTATATTATAAAAAACGAATAAAAATTTTCTGATTCATACAATGCATTTTATTAACTTTTAAAAAAAGGAAGTTATGCTGCCGCACCCTGTATAAAGAACTGCTCCATAAGAGCAATGCTATTTTCTAGACGTGAAAGCATCTATAGTTTCTGTTCTATAACAGTTTGTTATTGATAGGGTTGATCCTGGTTTTCTACAAGATTTATCGAGTGATTGAAAAAAATATATATATTAAAACTTACCTGGTGGTGGATCGGAGTAATTTTCAGGCACATCAATGATGTATACTGGTGATTCAATATCTCTTTGTTTTATCTTCTTTAAGCGGCTGATGCACTTCCAAAACGCAATAAAGAACATAACTGCTAGTAAAACAGTTAGAACTGCTACTATGATTTCTTCTCTGAAACAATTTCAAATTATTGTTTTATTCTTTTTATTTATAGACGGTGTACCGCATCATATCCGAGGGGTCTAAGACACTGGTATAGAACTATCGAACGCGCTGGTTCGAGCCCCCATGGAAAAAAAAAATCTCATTGAATTTAAGCCAGTATGGGATAGCTGAGTACGTATTAAGAAATACTTTACAACATGTGACGCGAAAAAAATTCTAAGTCCAATCATATACCATGCGCATGCGCCAACAAACGCAAAGCGGTTTACACTATGGCATCACGGGATGCAGCCAACATATACCCGATATTTAACGAACCTAAAAGCTAACCTAATACAATTTAACTATCTAACCTGTGAAAGATCAACCTAAAGGCTAACCTAACGCAATTTAAGCACTCTAACCTGTGAGAGAATGCAATGCCCAAAAATAAATAGTAAGTTCTGAAATGCTGAAGTATATACATCCATTCATAGTAATTCTGCCCGAGGGCAGGTCTTTCACTGCAGTCATAGCATTTTCATGCTATGCTTTGCAGCTTTACTAGGGAATTGTAGGTGTGGTAGCTTCCCGTTGCTTTCCACACCGGTGAAGAATGATGATGATAAGGATGATTTTCGGGGACCGTTGGGTCCTAACCTTCCTGACATGTGTCTTACAGGTGAGAAAAAAACCCGAAAAATCACACCCAGGAGCCTGTCCCGACCGGGAATCGAACCCGGGCCCACAGCGTGACAAGGCAGCACGCTACCTCGAGATCACAGCGGTGGACCTGAAGTATATGTGTACGATTAATTAGTAAATACTCTATGTTGGCTGTACTGGAACACGTCTTTGTTGTTGCATAAAATATTCGTTAAAACCAATATAGTTGCCACGTCTTCATGCTACGTATGTAGTTAAATATAATAGAAAAATATATTGAAATGATCATCAGAAAAAAATAAAAAAATCATTGTAAATTGTGAGAAATAATTTCAAAAAGAAACCCAAAGAATAAAATTTGACAGGAGTTTATTAAGGAATTGAAAAAGTCACATCACAGGTTGTAAAGTTTAGCCGATATTTTCTTCCAAACTGTCATAAATATATCTACCCAAGCCGCCCCTAATGGAGAGATCGTTGAACAAAGGCGACATGCCGGGAAAACCCTCATTAGTGCTACTCACTGAAATTTTGCGAGGTTGTCAGTGTTTCTCTTTTAGGTGTATTTCCTCAGTTTCTGTAACTGTTTATTTGTATACTTGGGAATGACGGCAACTCTGTCAACAATGGCGCTTAGGAGGTTATGAGTTGGGTTTAGCCAGTGGGAAGGCAACGCTTGGAAGAAAATATTTTAAGACTTGTCTTTCACTATAACCTCCATCGTAAGGAATTTGGGTGGATACAATAACACTGGTCAACATGATTTTTGTCTTATGAGTACCAATAGTTGTACTTAATGCAGTTTTTTATTGTGTTTTCAAATATGTATTCGGAACTTCTCCATCACCCACAGTTTTTTTTATTTCAATTTGAATTAATGTATTTAAATAATTATTTTTTTAATAAACCTAGATTTCTTCCCGGAAAATCTTGGCGCAGTGAGCGATGAGCACGGGGAACACTTTCATCAGGAGATTTCAGCTATGGAAAACAGATATCAAGGCAAATGAAATCCTAATATGCTGGTCGATTATTGTTGGACCATCAAGAGGGATGCTCCACAGGCGAAATATAGCAGAAATTCGTCATTTCTTACTTTCTAGGTGAGTCCGAATGTTCGAATATTGTGTAGTGTCGAATGTAGAAAATATTAAAGTGTTCGAAATTATTATAAATGCCTGTCTCTCAGAAACCTTGCGTGATGGAGAAAAACCTATATCATATTTGAATTCAGGAGAAAAAATGCTATCAGAATCACATATTTTTCTTTCTGAGACAAAAAAAAAAAGTTTTGTCTTTTGTTGCTGAGTGTAACTAGAGTCTCCGCGTTGAGAAAACCAGCTATAACAATGGGTTACCCTACACGCTGACCAAATCTTACCCTTATACTGACAGGATGATCATCCGCCTCTGTGATTGATACATGTGGATTAGGGTGCCCCAAGACATAACATTTTGTTTTTCTCTCTCTCGCAAAATCAAATACGCAGCTCTATTTTTACACGCATTATATTAGCTTGACCTGTATCTATCTATCTATCTATCTATCTATGTAACTGAATTTTTAACGCGATTTTCACCCACTTAAAATCATTGGATCGACTTGAAACTTTGTATACTTGTAAAGGACCCGTGACAATACAATAATTTCATATTTGTTTCTAAAATCCAGGCCAGAATCATTAGAAAATTAAAAAAAAAAGTGTCTTTGTATCTATGTAACGGAATCTTTGAACACGATTTTCACCCACTTAGAAACATTGGATCGACTTGAAACTTTGTATACTTGTAATGGACCCGTGACAATACAATAATTTCATATTTTGTTTCTAAAATCCTGGCCAGAATCATTAGAAAATAAAAAAAATTAAAACTGGTATAATAGGTTGCGGACTTGTCGACTTTTTAGTCGATCGTTGTAAGGGCTCAGTTGGTAGAGCAGCGAACTGTAGTGGTACATAATATCAGTAATCCATAGGTCGCTGGTTCAAATCCGGCTGGGAGGATTTTTTTAGAAGAGTATTACTTTTAGCTCATACTACAATAGTATCGAATTTAAAGATATTTTCATTTTTATCTTATTCTGTAAAATATTAAAACTAAAAAATAAAAAATAAATTATAGTTTTAAAAAACTAAAACAACACGCTTTATTAGAAAACCGAACTAAAAAATGAAAAATAATTTTAATTTCCAACACGCTTGGGATAAAATTAAAGTGGTCAACAAAAAAATCATCTCCAACACATATAGAATAAAACTAGTGTCATCAACAAAAAGAAAATAATTTTACCATCAAAAGCATGGGGTGCTCTATATCAATTAATATATTTGAAAATAAACATATATTGATGAAAGTAAAGTCTCTAAGAAGAAAATGTAAAAATCATAAAAAGCACCCCACGCTTTTGATGGTAAAATTATTTTCTTTTTGTTGATTACTCTAGTTTTATTCTATATGCGTTGGATATGATTATTTTTTGTTAACCACTTTAATTGTATCCCAAGCGTGTTGGAAATTAAAATTATATTTCATTTTTTAGTTCGGTTTTCTAATAAAGCGTGTTGTTTTAGTTTTTTAAAACTATTATTTATTTTTCTGTTTGACCTTAATAACTCAAATAATAAATGTTATTGCGACTGTATTGTGCCAAACATAAGACATGAAAATTGTACTGGGTTCGTATAGAAGGATTCTATAACTAAAATTTATTTAGTAAATAGAATATTTCAATGAAATAATTTCGAAATCAGTTTTTAAGATATATCACGTCACAAATGAATACCAAATAACATTTCATAAGAGATGTTCTTTGATACAGAGTCTTTATCAAGATTGACTTGTTTATTGCAGTCATGTAATAGATATTTACGTTACAAAGATTGAAACAGAGATTTTCACGGACGAGTTGATTTCGAAACGAGTTGCTCAAATGCTTGCAATCTTTGTAACGTACATATTTTATTTTATATTATATCGAATTTCACTACTTTTAATAAATAAACACGCAACCATACCCTACGTATTGAATAATGATACAAAAATAAGCTCCTAAAATCCCCTTACTATGAAGTTCTCGCAACTGGAATTCCCTACCACAAGAAATAAGGGGCTCCCGGACATTGGCATCTTTTAAAAGAAATCTAAATTTATATTTGCTCTAAACTCGACTTCATTATTATCCAGTGTAAGTATATATATTAATTGGTGTTTCTCGTATAATGTATCATATTTATATTATTATTATTATTATTATTATTATTATTATTATTATTATTATCGTATCATTATTGTTATTACCCTATAAAATGTTGTTTGTACATGACATTTACATTGCTACATTTATTGTATCTTTAACTGTTTATAATTAGTATAGTGTATATCTATATTTGTCAAATATTTATTTGTATTTGTGCTGGTTGAGTGGAACAGAGGGCCATATGGCCTTAACTCTGCCAGAATAAATAAAGTATTATTATTATTATTATTATTATTATTATTATTATTATTATTATTATTATTATTATTATTATTATTATTATTATTATTATTATTATTATAAGTAACTGTCTCTTATGTAATATTTAAGTTATTTTGAGTATTTCCAGATAAAATACTTATAAATACAGGATGTCTCTAAATTCAGTATTAATTTCAATGAAGGAAAGCAATGATTGAAAAATCAATGTTATTGTGAAATTGTACACATATTCTACTGTCTTTCTACATGACCGCGATGTAGGTGAAGATAAATACTCTGTCTTTCAGCTGTGAAAAGAAAAATGTACCTTAACATTGAAACCGTAAATAAATAATAGTTAACAAAAAAACTAAAACAACACGCTTTGTTAGAAAACCGAACTAAAAAATGAAAAATAATTTTAATTTCCAACACGCTTGGGATAAAATTAAAGTGGTCAACAAAAAAATCATCTCCGACACATCTAGAATAAAACTAGAGTTATCTACAAAAACAATTTTTGTTATATATAAATTAATATATAAATTAATATATTTGATAATAAACAGATATTGGTAAGAGTAAAGTCAATTATAATAAAATTCATTGTTAAAACCGTTGAGGTGGAGAGTCATAAAATAAAATAAGTTAAAATATACCTTCTTAGGTAAAAGCCACATTAGGACCAGCAGCATCAAACACCATACTGGATGCTGTAGAGAAGAATGTACTGCTGAAGATGTCCTGAAAGGCCTACAGGCATAACGATTATACGTTTTATAAGTTGAGGACGACGGATTTTACCTAAGAAGGTATATTTTAACTTATTTTATTTTAAGAGTAAAGTCTCTAAGAAGAAAAGGTAAAAACTATAAAAAGCACCCCACGCTTTTGATGGTAAAATTATTTTTTTGTAGGTAACTAGTTTTATTCTAAATGTGTTGGAGATGATTTTTTTTGTTCACCACTTTAATTGTATCCCAAGCGTGTTGGAAATTAAGATTATTTTTCATTTTTTAGTTCGATTTTCTAATAAAGCGTGTTGTTTTAGTTTTTTAAAACTATTTTTTTAATCAATTTAATCCATATTTATTAATTAAATAAAAATAAAACGTAGTTTTATTTGATTTTCATATTTATTATATATTTTTATTTATTATATATTATATATATATTTTTATTTTTTAGTTTGGTTTTTTAATAAAGCGTGTTGTTTTAGTTTTTTTTAAATTCCCCTCAGGGGTCCTCATCTAGGGGATATGTGGATGGCGACCACAAGGTGCCCAAGCCGAGCAAAACATTTCTTCCACTTACTTGTGTTTTGCACTTTTTTAACTTTACTATCTAACCTCTCTTGGTTAACTCTTGTTTTTTTCGACCCCGACACTATTAGGGCATCCGAGGGCTAGGGAGTCTTTCATTTCTTCCATTTCTTCTTTCCATTATTTTCTTTTCTTCTCAAGAAAAGCCTGACCAGAGGCTATAAGATGGCAGGCCCATCACTGGTCTTGCCTTCCTTTGGCCAGCAACCAATCGAAGGGACTATTATTATGCTTTCAAGTCTTATACGAGAAATTTCCGGAAGATGGAAGGAAAATTTTCTATAGGATCGTAACAGGCCTTGGCCTAATATTTGGAAGGAAGAAGAAGAAGAAACTAATTTTTTTTATTTTTAGTTTAATTGATTGTCATAAACCGGAATCCCATGAACATCTAATTGCTTAATACTCTTCTAAAAAAAAAAAAAAAAAGAATCCTCTGGACCGGATTTGAACCAGCGATCTATGGATTACCGAAATTATATACCATTACAGTCCACAGCTCTACCAACTGAGCTCTTACCACGATTGACTAAAAAATTGTTAAATCCACAACCTATTGTACCGGTTTTTTTTTTTTGATTTTCTGATGATTCTGGCCAGAATTTTAGAAAACAATATGAGGTGAGTGATAAACATATTCTACCTTAATAAAAAATATGAAATTATTGTATTGTCATTGGTCCTTTACAAGTATACAAAGTTCCAAGTCGATCCAAAGTTTTTAAGTGGGTGAAAATCATGTTAAAAATTCCGTTACATAGATACAGGTCAAGCTAATATTAACCATGTAATAAAGCATGTAAAAGGACTTGCTTCTGTGATACGATTCCATAAATCAAGTAGACGTGATAAGGACCTTTTGTTAGAGTGAAACATAGAATTTTCCACACTGTGTTGCGAGGGGCATTCAACTCCTTGCTAAGAGTCCGTGTAACTAGGAAAATAACAGTTTTATATATTGTCAGTTTTCACTTTTTGTGAGAGAATTCGGGACAACAAGAGTCCCTGCAATGCACAATAGCACGCATTTCCAGAATTGAACCTATGTTTAATTTCTCTGTGCATCTCGTCCCTATTTGTAATTATTGTTCCTAGGTATTTGAATTCATTCCCTTCCTAAAAATTTCCCTCATTTGTCATTAACTGCAGACAGATAATAAGAATTTGGTTGCATGTGTTGTTGCAGCTGTGATGGCCATCTCGCAAACTGCTGGCTTGTTTGAACGTATTAGGCAGTTATTGGTATGCGGATGTCACCTTAGTGCTGAAGTCAGTGACCAGCAAACATGACAAACATGACAATTCTGCGTGGCATAGGTATTTACTACGTAAAGCCAAACATACTTTTTTTTCTCATTTTTCTATTTTGTACATTTTATATTTAATTCATTAAATCAAGAATAAATCAAAATATATTGTATTTAATAATTATAGGCCAAGGCCTATGTATATATATATATATATATATATATATTAAATAAAAATAAAGCGTAGTTTTATTTGATTTTCATATTTATTATATAATTCAGTGACAGCTGTTTCGGTACACTGTACCTTCTTCAGACATGTTAACAAATTATGAATTGTGTTCCAACTGATCTAAGCAACAATACAACAATATTTATTTAAAAATTTAAATCTAAGCAACAATACAACAATATTTATTTAAACATTTAAATAAATATTGTTGTATTGTTGCTTAGATCAGTTGGAACACAATTCATAATTTGTTAACATGTCTGAAGAAGGTACAGTGTACCGAAACAGCTGTCACTGAATTATATAATAAATATGAAAATCAAATAAAACTACGTTTTATTTTTATTTAATTAATAAATATGGATTTTCATCAAGTAAACACCAACTCAATTGATTTATATATATATATATATATATATATATATATATATATATATATATATAATGTAATGTCGTGGTGGATGAAATGGAACTTGGACAGGTTTTTCTTGGGGTTTCTCCCGTTTTTCCCTGCCACAAAGTTCATTCCACCATTTTTCCAGACTCATCTAAACTATTCCGTTTAATTTCGTTCATCTAACCGCGTGATGGTGCGTCAGGAGTGGTCGACCGGCACCGTTGTAGTTCATAGACCTCTATTAATATAGGGCCTTCTTCTCATCTCTGTCCTCGACCCGATCTTGAGTTGGGCACGAGTTGATATATATATATATATATATATATATATATATATATATCATGTAATAATTTTGTTTATTGTAATTTAAATGTGAGAATATGTTTTGTATTTTTTTCTGGCTTAGTGGTAGACAAGATCTTAAGGCCTTAACTCTGCCAGGTAAAATAAATATAGTATTATTATTATTATTATTATTATTATTATTATTATTATTATTATTATTATTATTATTATTATTATTATTATTATTATTATTATTATTATTATTATAGCGTCGGTCTGGTGGTTACCATGCTTGTCTCTGGTTTCGAGTTTCGTGGTATCTAGGCGGGGTCGTTGATTTTCTAAAGGCGTTAAAAATCCTGAATATGACTTATTTCGGATGAAAGTCAAGTCGTGCAGTTTATTTAAAGCATCAATACTAATGAAATTCATTATTAAAACCGTTGAGGTGGAGAGTCATAAAATAAAATACGTTAAAATATACCTTCTTAGGTAAAATCCGTCGTCCTCAACTTATAAAATATGTAATCTTTATGTCTGTAGGCCTTTCAGAACATCCGTTCCATCCTTAGCAGGTCCCTCTTCGCTATTTTATTTAAAGCACGTAAAAGAACCTAAAGTATGAAGTAAGGAGTCTCTGATCAAAATGTGTCAGCTCATTTACGCCCAGATTTGAATTGCGACAGTAATGTCCTGAACCGTTAAACAACGTAGTTAAATATAATTAATAAGACTAAGACACATCATGTCAGTCTAGTGGTTATGTTCCTTGCCTCTTAGTTATAAGGGTCGTGGGTTCGAACCCGACCGGGATTGATGGTTTTTTTTAGGATGGATAAAATCTAAGGAACAAGTCCTCCGGGAGGGAGTTTAATCCGTGAGTCCCGAGTCTGAAGATTTTCAGGCTTGTACTCAGTAAAAGAACCGCAAGCCTGAATAAAAAGGCCTCTGCGTAAAATTTAATCGATCTTTATCCATCCAAGTAGTACTTTAGTTGGCTACTAGATGTCTCAATGAGCCGATGTACTAACCATATGTCACTTGTTGACACTTATAGGTATATAAGTATAACTAAATTAGTTTTGTTAAGAAACTCTCGCAAGGGTGGACTTGTATTCCCACGGGGTGTATAGAAGACACATTCTAGTGGTAATATTATATATAGTTTTATAGTGGTAATATTATAACTAACTAACTCACTGGCACTATCGAACTCGTAGGTTCATGGCCGCGTGGACATAAGCTCTCCATACATCCCTTTCCTATTCTGATGTTTTTCAATCCTCCTGTATAATCTACATCCCTAAAATCATGGTTAATGTTATTCTCCCACCTCATTCTTGGTCTACCAACTGGGCGTTTTCCCTCTGGTTTTCCTACAAGAAGCTTCCATGCACGTCTTTCATTCCCCATTCGTACTACATGTTTTGCCCATCGCAGTCTGCGAGACTTAACTGTTCTTATTATATCTGGTTTCCTATAAAGACCATGTAGTTCATTGTTATGTAGTCGTAAGTCTTCTCCATTCACCTGTCTGTTCATTTCTCTTTGGTCCAAAAATTTTGCTAAGATTATAGTTAAACATTTTAAATTTGAACTTACCTCTCGACGTTGCCGTGGAATTCAGCAGCTGCCGGACTGGTAAAAGCCACTGCTATTATCACACGCTTCAGCATGATACAGTGAAGTTGTGCGGCTACAAAGCTTTCTGTTATATACCGTACCGGTACATATTATCTCGGTACACGTCACGAGGCTTGTTGACAATATACGTCATTTTATAAGATTCACACGTGTAAAATTGTGCTAATCAATCTTACTCCGTGCTTTTAATTTGAAACTTAAACACAATTAAGTTTACTATTACATCAAGTTGACTTAGAGGGTGCTTAAAAACTGTACATTTCACAAACTTAAACACAATTAAGTTTACTATTACATCAAGTTGACTTAGAGGGTGCTTAAAAACTGGACATTTCACAAACTTAAACACAATTAAGTTTACTATTACATCAAGTTGACTTAGAGGGTGCTTAAAAACTGGACATTTCACAAACTTAAACACAATTAAGTTTACTATTACATCAAGTTGACTTAGAGGGTGCTTAAAAACTGGACATTTCACAAACTTAAACACAATTAAGTTTACTATTACATCAAGTTGACTTAGAGGGTGCTTAAAAACTGGACATTTCACAAACTTAAACACAATTAAGTTTACTATTACATCAAGTTGACTTAGAGGGGGCTTAAAAACTGGACATGTCACAAACTTAAACACAATTAAGTTTACTATTACATCAAGTTGACTTAGAGGGTGCTTAAAAACTGGACATTTCACAAACTTAAACACAATTAAGTTTACTATTACATCAAGTTGACTTAGGGTCAGTTTCACCAACAGAGGTAACTTTATTACGCCAGTTTTTCCCATGTATAATGCTTAGCTTAAACTGGCGTAATACAGTTACCTCTCTTGGTGAAACTGGCCCTTAGAGGGTGCTTAAAAACTGGACATTTCACAAACTTAAACACAATTAAATTTACTATTACATCAAGTTGACTTAGAGGGTGCTTAAAAACTGGACATTTCACAAACTTAAACACAATTAAATTTACTATTACATCAATTTGACTTAGAGGGTGCTTAAAAACTGGACATTTCACAAACTTAAACACAATTAAATTTACTATTACATCAAGTTGACTTAGAGGGGGCTTAAAAACTGGACATTTCACAAACTTATTTACAGTGCCTAAATTATTTTTAAAAGTTATTGTGGAATCTTAGTTCCAAAAATAACAGATCCACTTACAATTTTCAGAGCAGATGGGTAAAGTTTGGTAACTTCTTGTATTGGTTATTTTGTTATTGCCCTCCCAAAAAAGACAATGGTCTTCAGGTTAAAGATTTTGTATGTCGTTTCGGAAACACGTGAACACTTTGTATTGTAAGCCTATAAAATGAACTATTATTATTATCAGGGTTAGCGGATCCTACATCGAACCCTTCAAACACAGGACGATCCGACTGTGAAAACGATGTAAACAACACTTGCATAGAGGAAGTTCCGGAAGCAATAGGACCACTACGTTAAGATGGGACCTGGTACAGTTAGGGGCTGCAAAAGTTGTATAATATAGCAGACAATTACAATTGTATAGCAAAGTAATTAAATATTATGCAGTACTAGCTAATGCCCGGCGTGCGCTCCTACTCCTAAATAAATGTTAATGTGTTTTTACCACGAGCCGTGCGCTGCTATGCTTGCCCAGGAATCTGCTTATCCCGATCTTCTTGGCATCGATGAAAGACAACAATCGTTATTGTGAGTTATCCATAGAAGATAAACATATGCTGTCGCAGACTTTTTTGTAGAGATTTTTTTTAGATATATTCAATTCTGTGTACGTTAATTTGGTGTATTTGTTATGGTTTGGGCAGCGTAAGCCATTTAATCGTCAAAATAGGGACTTTATTTCACGTTTTTTACTACAAAGGGTGATTTTAGGGGTGAAAGGGTTGAGAATTACAACTCTCTTATAGCCTATGTTCATCCCGGGAATCTCCTGAATATTTCGCAAAGAACCCCATCAAAATCGGATCAACGGTATGGCCGCGCTGCCAGCTAAGTACGGAAATTTTGAAACACGATTTCCGGATGTAAAAATTCCGTCACGTTCAACAGTCCATAATCTGTACAACACGTTTTATAAAGAGGTATCAAAAATGAATGGACAACGAAGGTGAAGAGTTCCAACACCTGCTTCAATAAAGTTGGTAAGTACGACAATTTGTAAAATAGTTACGAAAATGTGTGTGGTTGTATCACCGCGATCCTATGCTGTCCGTTCCCCCGCCGCGAGTCCTTCAGCAGTGTATAGTGAAATCCCCGCGTCTGCTGTCCAGTGCTATAATGATCGCACTGTATATTCAACTAGCTAATGCCCGGCATGCGCTGCTACGCCTAAATAAATGAAATATGATTTTAAAATTTTGGTTTCAGATGAACTCCTACTTCTAATGATTTTAGAACATAATAGATAACCGCTAACATTCGCCGCATCTGAAAACCTGTATATACAAATTTTTGACGAAGATCGGTTGAACGGTTTAGGAGTCTATAAACGACAAACACACCTACATTAGTTTATATATATTTATATATATATATATATATATACATGACATCAGATTGTCATTACGACATTTCTGGCATTTTCTTCTGACATCAACATTATTGTAACTCACTTCTTAGGTTGGGGAGCCTGGAAGGTGAAGTTACGCTGCCCTGGTGATATATGATAGGTGATGATGATGGTAATGATGCATCAGGAGACGCCTTAATCATAAACTTAATCTAATTAGGTGAATATGATAGTGATGGTCAGATGGTCTGCAAAAATTCTTTGAGCCTTAAAATTTCCTGCCATTTATCTTACAGGTGAGAGGAAAAAACCTCATCCGCGAAATTTGTCCCAATCGGGGATCGAACCGGGCCCGCTGCGTCTGAGACAACGACATAAACATCAGACCACAGCGGTGGGCATGAACTTCTTTAAAATGTTTGTCTTTATCAAATTGTTTACATTGATAGATTTCGCAGTATTTATGTATGTTGATAACTTTGGTTTCTACATTAAATGGGAACTGATTGGTGTAATATCCGATAACAAAAACTTTGTATTCAGGAAATACTATTTATTATGAAAGTGCGCGGCAGTGTTATTTAGAAATGAAGATTGCATCAAGAGATAAATAACTTTTTATAATAAAATAATTTATCAGATAATTAAACTTAAATTTAACTTCGCAGATGCCGGCGGTAGCATTGCTGTCGATAGGATTACCCACACCGGCTGGTCGAAGGTGATAAGCCAGATGAAAAAAGTACCTTGGTCGAAAGAGTGACAATCTTTCACCGTAAAAATACAACCGTCAAGAAATGCGGACATGGGTTCAAGTGGGTAAAATTTTCCGGAGGTCAAATAGTCCCCCATTCGGTTCTCTGCGCGGGGACTACTTCAGGGAACCCATGCCAAAGGCTCAAACATAGGAGCCAGATATAATGAGAATAGTTAAGTCTCGTAGACTGCGATTGACAGGACATGTGGCACGAATGGGGAATGAAAGACGTGCATTGAAGCTTCTTGTAGGAAAACCAGAGTGAAAACGCCCAGTTGGTAGACCAAGAATGAGGTAGGAGAATAACATTAACTATGATTTGAGGGAAGTAGATTATACAGGGGATGATTGGAAAACATTGGCTCGGGATAGGAATATATGGAGAGCTTACGCCCACGCGGCCATGAACCTACGGGTTCGATAGTGCCAGTAAGTTAGAGTTAGTTGTCAAGTCAATCTTCAATGTGGATTTAGAAAAAGCAGGTCTACAATAGATCAGATTTTTTAGTATAAGACAAATTTTAGAAAATAAATGGGAATATAATTGCATGTACTGTAAACAAACTTGAGTAAGATATTACTCCGCCGACTCATCTATTGGGGGAACTGTGGTGCTACTTTTACCCGCCATATGACTGAATTGTGTTCGGAACTGCTATCGATAGAAACATTGTTCTTAGGCAACATCGTATTTTACTGAAAATAAGACTGAATATAAGCTAAGATGGTACCAATAATTAGGTACTTCCTCCATTTCTTATTTATCTATGACAAAAAAAAATATATATATATGTACTATCTAATCAGACATTTATGATTTTCCATGATGTCGATACATATCCTTTATTTACAATTTCATTATGATCAGAGTGTATGTTCCATGCTGACTCACCTGTAAATTCTACTGTTACTTTCACCATATCTTCAATGACTAATGTAGGCTATGTTTCACTAAATTGTTGTAAAAAATTTAAAATAATTTGTTTTTCTCTGCTTTTCATATGCTTTCTTTTCTAATGCTTGTATAAATTTGCACAGAAGCGGCCATTTAGAAACTACTGAATTTCCAACGTATTCCGCATTGCGCTTGCGTAATAATAAACCCATTCTTATGCAATCTCTAAAAATTGTTACATATATTTTAACATGTATAACAACTATCATCACAAATAAGATCTCAAATTTTAATGTTGTAAAAGTTGTAATTATAGTCCACCGCTGTGGTCTCGAGGTAGCGTGCTGCCTTGCCACGCAGCGGGCCGGGGTTCGATTCCCGGTCGGGACAGGCTCCTGGGTATGTTTTTTTTCGGGGTTTTTCCTCATCTGTAAGACAAATGTCAGGAAGCTTAAGGTCCAACGGTCCCCGAAAATCATCCGGCCTTCATCATCATCATCCTTATCATTATCATATTATCATCATCCTTCACCGGTGTGGAAAGCAACGGGAAGCTACCACACATATAATTATCTAGTAAATCTGCAAGACATAGCATGAAAATGCTATGATTGCAGTGAAAGACTTGCCTTCGGGCAGAATTACTATGGATGGATGGATATGTTTTAAAATTCTCCTATGTAACTTTTATAGAAATTTTCTAGATCATATAATTATATTCGTTTTTTTTTTCTTCCCAAGTGTTAAGAATTACCTTTTCTTACACGCTCAACGGTAAATGAAAATGCAGTCATACATCTGCTTTGTTTACATTACAATTGGAACTTAGCTCAGAATTAGTATAAAACAGAATGCGTCAGTCCTTTTTATGTTGACCTTTGAATTGTGTCGCTAAGGTCATGAGATGTAAGGGCTGTGTTAACGTACTTAATAATTTAAAGCCATTAGAATAGAGTGTGTCCCGCGCCGTAGCCGAGCGGTTAAGGTAGGAAGCCTTGGCGCAGAGCTACGGGACTTGCGCTGGTTCGAGTCTCCATGGGGGAAGAAATTTTCTCATGGTATTTCGGCCAGTATGGGACCGGTGCCCACCCAGCATCGTGAGGCAATTGGTAGCTACAATAAATAGCGGCTCCAGGTTGAGGAACCAGCTATAACGGCTGGGGGACTCGACATGCTAACCACATGTCACCCCTACACTGGCTGTTGATCATCTACCTCTGTGATTGACACATGTGGATGTGAAGGGCCAGCAGCCGGCTGGTAAAAGGGCAACCGCTCAAAAGTGGAAAGACCCTCAATCGGAAAATAGAGTGTCCATTCGTCCCGTTTTCCGGGACGATCCTGTTTTTTTTTTTAATGTTCCCCTGCCCCGAAAGTTTTCTTGGGGACGCTCAAATGTCCCGCTTTTGGGCTGACGCTTTGTCAATGTATTTATGAATGTCGACTTTCGTTTTGTTGTTTATGAATGTCGACTTTCGTTTTGTTGTTTACTATGTAATTATAAATATGAACGTTAGAAAGCGCCAGTTGTATGACCACGATGCACTGTTGGTCTATAAAATTTGTTTTTTACTCTCATATATTGGTAACTGGTACATTTTTTCAAATTGCCAATCCATGGTCAATACAGCCAATGTCGGAGATTTTCTGCTGATTCTGGTACTTTGGCGGTGGAGAAGTACAATTTTAACTTAATCGGTTGAGTTGGTGTTTACTTGATGAAAATCCGTATTTATTAATTAAATAAAAATAAAACGTAGTTTTATTTGATTTTCATATTTATTAAGATATAATTCAGTGACAGCTGTTTCGGTACACTGTACCTTCTTCAGACATGTTAACAAATTATGAATTGTGTTCCAACTGATCTATTGTTGCTTAGATCAGTTGGAACACAATTCATAATTTAACATGTCTGAAGAAGGTACAGTGTACCGAAACAGCTGTCACTGAATTATATCTTAATAAATATGAAAATCAAATAAAACTACGTTTTATTTTTATTTAATTAATACATTTTAACTTAGATTAAAGAGATATAGTTAGTGGATTTTTATACTCCTTGCAGCGATAAATACATATTTTTGAACGTAAATCAATTACTTTAGTGGTTTTTGATTTGTGAATGGTTCATTCTTATAAATGTGTATTGGTGACAGTGTCCTGGTAAAAAGAAAACAACTGTTTCCGGTATTCACTTTTCACAACTTATGTGTGCAATTTGTATAATTTATTTCATACATTTTTTTAAACTTCCTTCTGTATTTTGTTAATGTCTCACCTTTTTTAAAAATGCGCCCAGGTTTTTCCTTTATTGTTTGTACATGTCCAATTTCACATTCAAAGTATTATGGACACCCTACATTAGAATCCAATAAATTTGATCGCAGTTATATATTGCAACTGTTGCTATGCGTTGGTCGTTGCTTTTAAGTGTAATATTGATCTTGTGAAAAGGAGTCAATAAAATTTCATGATTGTAGTTGCAGTGTTCCACTTTTAGCAACGGTTATCATGTTGCAGAAATGTGTTAAATACGATTTCATTTTGTTCGCAGTCTTATTCCGATTATATTCTTGTGTACAAAATAAATGACAATTTTCACACTATTGTATTATTTCTGGTAGTTATTTATAACACATTGGGGCTAAACTTTACAGCCTATTGCTAAAAAAGATATATTTATAGCATTGTTATTTATAAACTTTTATCTACTATTATAACAATCAGTGACAACACAACCTATACTTTATATTCTAACAAAACACGCTATCAAAACATAAAATACACTTTAAATACAATTTAATTTGTTCGTCGGCCTTACATTGTTGTGAACAAAATAAATGACAATTTTCACACTATTGTATTAATTCTGGTAGTTATTTATAACACATTGGGGCTAAACTTTACAGCCTATTGCTAAAAAAGATATATTTATAGCATTGTTATTTATAAACTTTTATCTACTATTATAACAATCAGTGACAACACAACCTATACTTTATATTCTAACAAAACACGCTGGCACTATCGAACCCGTAGGTTAATGGCCGCGCGGACATACGCTCTCCATACATCCCTATCCTGAGCTAATACTTTCCAATCATTCCCTGTATAATCTACTTCCCTCAAATCATAGTTAATGTTATTCTCCCACCTCATTCTTGGTCTACCAACTGGGCGTTTTCCCTCTGGCTTTCCTACAAGAAGCTTCCATGCAAGTCTTTCATTCCTCATACGTGCAACATGTCCTGCCCATCGCAGTCTACGAGACTTAACTGTTCTTATTATATCTGGCTTCCTATAAAGACCATGTAGTTCATTGTTATGTAGTCTTCTCCATTCACCTGTCTGTTCATCTCTCTTTGGTCCAAAAATTTTCCTAAGTACTTTATTCTCAAATACTTGACAATAAGGTACTTACGAAAATTATATATATATATATATATATATATATATATATATATATATATATATATACCTAATTCTTCTGAATGTGTGTATGTCACTGAACTCCTCCTAAACGATTGGACCCATGATGATTTTGTGTATGTGTGTGTGTTTGAGTGGGTTCCTGGATGGTTCAGTTTCACAATTGGAACCTCTAAAACCATTAGGTGTAGGAGTTCACCTGAAGTGAAGATTTAAAAATCCCTCTAGCGGTCGCAATTTTTGATGTTTTACAATGAAATTCAGTATGTCGTATTGAAATAAATCGACGTAGGTATTATCCAAAAATCAGTGAAATCCGACCTTTAGAAGTGGGGGTTTACCTGGAATTCGAAATTAAAAATTTACTATGGCAACTGCTATGTTTGGTTCATCCCAGTGTACACCATACAATTTAATTAACCCTTAATATGTATGTTTATGATGAAATTTAAAAAGTCGCGTCACAGGTTGTAAAGTTTAGCCACTTTCTGAACTACAGACGTATCTCCTGCTCCTTCTGCTGATGAAGGGACAGGTCCCGGAAGGCCTACAGAGAAAGTTGAGGAGACGGGCCTGTAAGGTAACATTTTATATTATAATTATTTTGTGACTAACATCTCAACGGAGTTTTATCATGGATTTTATTAATGGTCTAGTGGCCATACTTATCTCTAATTCCGAGCTTCGCGAGTTTAGACCCGGCTGGTGTCGATCAATTTTAGTGGCATAAAAATTCTGAACAGGGAGCAGTACCTTAATATAGGACAAATAGTTGCCTGTGGTTGGGAAATCACAATATGTGAATTATAAACAAGGCTATCAGAACAGTTGGTATACAAAGTGTAAGGTGCGATTGACAACAAGTAGAGATGCTAGAGTCATATGCATGAGTACTTCGGTTTGCTTGTACATATAGCATACTGTTATGCTGCAATGTGTAACTATTTAACCACGCCATTATTTTCTTTTCTTTCCAGAAAGTAGCTAAAAGAGGAGTTTTGTTTGTACAAAAGCTACAATGGAAACCATGAATCCAGCAATAGTAGTAAAAATATTGGCAGACATTGGCACTTCCTGCATTACTTTATGGGAGCGAAACTTGGGTAATGACCAAAAAATTGCAAAGTAGAAACAAAGCGCAGAAATGGACTTCCTTAGAAGAACAAAAGGCTGCACAAGATTGGATCGGATAAGGAATGAAGATATAAGAACAGGGTTAAATATATATCCATCGGATGAGAAAATTAGAGAATATAGAGAGAAATGGTTTACACATGTGGAAATAATGAATGTAACAAGATTACCAAGAGCAGAAATCAACTACAAGCCAAGAGGTTCAAGGAATGTAGGAAGGCCAGTGAAAAGATGGACAGAACAACTGTGAGGCGGATCAGGCAATTTTTGTTAGTTTATTTATGTTTTCTAGCCATCGACAATACTGCATGGTGTTTTAGTTATTTTATTGTGAAATTGTAATTGTCTGCTGTATTATACAATTTTTGCAGCATCTGACTACACCTGGTCTCGGCTTGACGTTGTGATCCTATTGCTCCCGTCCCACGTCCATGAAAGTATTATTTACATCGTTTCTACAGTCAGGTCGTCCTGTATTTGAAGGATTCGGTGATGATCCGCTAGCCCTGCTTATCACTTACAGTATCACCGGTACTACCTCATGAGCTTCCATATTCCTTGAATAATAATAATAATAATAATAATAATAATAATCCATCCATAGTAATTCTGCCCGAAGACAGATCCTTCACTGTAATCATAGCATTTTCATGCTATTCTTGCAGCTTTACTAGGGAATTATAGGTGTGGTAGCTTCCCGTTGCTTTCCACACCGGAAAGATGATGATGATAATGATGATGATGATGACGATGGCCATATGATTTCGGGGACCGTTTGGGCCTTAAAGTTTTCCTGACATTTGTCTTAACAGGTGAGGAAAAAACCCCGATAAAAACCTCACCCAGAAAAACTGCTCCGACCGGGAATCGAACCCGGGCCCGCTGCGTGACAAGGTAGCACGCTACCTCGAGACCACAGCGATGGACATAATAATAATAATAATAATAATAATAATAATAATAATAATAATAATAATAATATAAATATGATAAAGATATTGAACACAAAACACATCAGTTTCAAGCTATTTGTGGTACAATAAATATAACATTGAATAATAAAGCCCATAAACAAACAAAATTAAAATTTTATAAAACAATGGCTGTCCCTGTCCTTTTGTATGGGAGTGAATCTTGGATTACCACTACCAAACAAGAAAGTAAAATCCAAGCAGCCGAGATGAAATTTTTAAGAAGAGTAAAAGGCTGCACTAGAATGGACCAGATAAGAAACGAGGATATCCGTGAAGAACTGCAGATCTACTCCATAAAAGAAAAGCTATTTAACAACAAGATACAGTGAAAAGAACATGTAGAAAGAATGGAAGAAAGAAGATTACCAAATAAAATCTTCCATTATTTTCCAAGAGGAAGAAGAGATGTCGGACGTCCTCGGAAGAGATGGTCTCAGATCTATTAGTGTAGACGGAGCAGACAACTCTTGCCTAAACCAGGAAGTGAAGAATAAGTGAAAAAGATAATAATAATAATAATAATAATAATAATAATAATAATAATAATAATAATAATAATAATAATAATAATAATAATAATAATAATAGTTTCTACAGTGGCCTTACAAATAGATTGTAGAAACTATTATATTATATGGATCAGAGACATGGACAATTAAAAGGTGCCAAGCTAACAAGTTATTAGCAACAGAGATGGATTACTGGAGAAGATCATCGTGGAAGTTCAGATTAGAAAAAATTAGAAACGTTGAAATTAGTAAAATTATTAAAGTTGAAAGAAATATATTGAAGAGAGACGATTAAGATGGCACGGACATTTCAACATCTGATGGAATCCCTAAGAAGATCTTGGAGTGGAAAATAGATGGGAAAAGAAGTGTAATATCTGGGTGGTCGATTCCTTCTATAATTATAAGGATTAATTTTAAAGTATAAATAATAATCAAAATAAGTAAGAGTTGTGTCAGGAGGTGAAGATCGTCTTGAAGTTCTAGTAGATATCTGTAAATTTATAGATTAGGAATCAACCCCAGGAATTCTTCGGAAATGTGGTTAGTAGATAGGATTAAACCTAACTATAAGAAGACACAGCGGAGCAGTAGTGAGAAACAAACAGACTTTAATACAAAAAAACGTGAGACAGGGTATCGGTAACACCGATGAAAAAAAACTGTCTAACTTACAATCATAAGTTTCATACATATATACCAGTTGAGTAATGACGTAGTTACAATGTATACGTGAGAATCAATTTGGTTGTATTGTACATGTAACCAGATTCTCCCTTTCTGAAAAGCATATTGAATGCGCTTAACCTATGACCTTTTAAAAGCTAAGTCATCATTAGGTAAGACTACCTATTGTGTAACAATCCCTTATACTGCATGACTTTTCCAAATAACTACAAAGGTAATACCTATTTAAATATTCATGACAGAATTCTTTAAAATCATTCTTCAGCATATTTTAACAAAAAGATCAATTAGGTCAATAATTGTGTTAATTTAGGACAGTCATACATTATAATGAATGTTCATATTATAAAATATATATATATTATGATATACTTCAATATATATTATGATATACTTCAATATATATTACACTCTTCCCCCTATAGAAAGTTTTGAATTACATAATTCGAAACTTTACTAACGAAATGTTTTATTTTTATTTCTAGTTCTATGCGCAATACTATCTTTATCTTCTTCATCTTTTGGGGATACATTCTGTGGACAACTGGGGTCTCTAATTCTTTCTCCGATAAGCGGTGATGACTTGAGGGACACGACAGGTGAACTCTCATCATTACCTGTAGTTTTAGTGTATACTACACGATCATGCCCAGAGTAATTATGTATGTTAACACACAGCCTCTCGGTCGTCTCCTTCCAGCATTTTCTTGGAGTCCATTTATCCCATAACCAAAATATTAAAGTTCTGTAGCTCTTACAACAGCAAATGCAACAACAACAAGTCAAGGTTACGAATATGATCGTACCCATTACAGAACTCCATGTGGTTATATGTATATACCACTTCGAATAATCATTTTCTTCTTGCTGTTTTATTAACTTACCTAAATCATCGGCCTTCATACTGGCCATTCTCAAATCATCTACCGATGACATTAGGTTAGACATAGGCATGTCCAATTGTAATTTCTCGTAGTCGTTAGTTTTATCCATATCAAAGCAACAGTCGAAGTCAAGAGGTGCTGTCGGTATAAAATCTATGGTTAAGTTACTTACCAAATTACTCATGGCATGTAAGGTTACGTGGGCATTAAAAGCCTTGCAATTCTGTCCTAGCGATAATTTACCTTCCTTTTCAATATTGAGTTGTGTTGATTTGTCGCCACATAACACAGTCATACGATCTGGTTTTGGGGTGACAAATAACCATTCATTAGATAAATATAAGGGAATCCAGTAGGATTTGTTCAATGTGAAAATTCTAGTCTCGCAACTTTTTGGAACTTTAGTGGTGGATGGATGAAGAAGTGAAGCTTCACAATCAGCTTCAGGGGTGTACAAATAAATCGGTATATTTTCTTTACATACATAATGCAAAAGATTAGGACGAAAACATCCTGTTAGTTCATTAGTTGTCATTTTTCCGTAATGTTGTCTCAACGGGTCACTGAAAATATATTCTTTGTTTGCGCTTAGAAAAATGTAAATATTACCTTCCTTCTTGACAGGAAAAGGAAGTGTTTTATACAAGTGATACGGAGTAGGAGAGAGAAGGGGTATTTGTAATACATATACTAGATATTGTTTATAAGAATAGGTGTGAGGTGTAATTAAATTTTGAAGTTCTGAAAAAGAAAAATTAGGGTAGTCCAGACCAGTTGGTAGCGTTTGGGCTTTCATAACATTCTTAATTCTTTCCACCGTAATTAATTGAGGTTGAAGAGTTCCTTGCTCTGCGTGTACAAATGCGTCTATAAGAAGCTCAAAAGAATGCTGGCATTCTTCCACACCTCTAAGAGAAATCCTTATTTGTTCATTGGCTAAACTAATACCTTCTATTTCCTTCTGCAGTGCGTTAATCCTATTAGTGGTATAATTATTTAATTTATTAAACCATTTTTTAAAATATTTTCATTCCGGTTCACCCTTGCTATAGTTAAGTTAACTGAATTAATGGTTGATTTAATCACTGTAATTTCATCCTTTAGAATATGCAAAAATTCTGCCTGTTCCTTCTCTAACTGTGAAATGTGCTTATTATATTCCTCTGCATCAGATTGAGTCAGAGTACCGAATAATATCTTAGCAATATCTCCCATAAAATTTAAAACGCCTCTCTTGCTTCTAGTATTCTGTTCATTAGGTGTTTTTAAATATTCTGTGACTAATTCTTTTAAATTTTCAACATACCTGACTTTTGGTTTTACAAAGTGATTTAAACTCCCACAATCTGTCAAATGATACCACTTTTCTCCCTTTATCTTATCACAATAATCAGTTATCAACCGTAAATGATTTTTTGTCTGTTTCCAAAGATCTCTAGTTGGTTCCAAGTTTATATAACTTACCACTTTCCATTGTATAGGGTAAAATTGTATAATTCCTATCTCGTCAAAGTACACACCGGTCTTCGAATCCAGAGCTTTTACTTCTTGAGCGTCTGTAAGCTTCCCCAACCAAAATGGTATTAACATTTGTAGCATTACCCATGTGTTATGAAGTTTCATTTTCTTTTCCCTGCAAAGGAAAATATGGCTTTAATCTATTTGAATGTACCGTCTCATATTTGCGTTTACCTAACTTTTGTATTATCACGTTGTGACCTTCAGTAGTCTTAACCTCATATGGACCTTTCCATATTGGATCTAATTTATTCCTATTTTCTACTCTGAGAAGTACTAGATCATCCTTCTTGAATTCAACATAATTGCTTTTCACACGCGATCGTTGTAGTTCCTTAAACTTAATAAGCCTTTCTCTAGCTATCTCATGACAACTTTGCAATTTATTCCGTACATTTAGAATTAAATCGTCGTAATTATATAAAGGTTGTGATTTAGTTTGTAAAATTCCTGGGATATTACATTTTCTTCCATACAATAATTCATAAGGAGAGTATTTAGTAATACTATGGGGGGTAGTGTTGTACGTAAAACTGGCGAAAGGTAACCATTTGTCCCAATCGGCTCCTCTAGGATTGCAAAAACAACGTAAGTAGTTTACTAAGGTCTTATGAGTTCTTTCTAGAGCTCCATTACTTTCAGGGTGATAAGCAGTAGTGCTTAGTTTCTGAATCTTAAATAGTTTACATATTCTTTTAAATAAATCTGACATAAAATTTGTTCCTTGATCAGTTAATATGATATCAGGAATCCCATAAATTAAAATAACATTGTTTACGAAAGCTTCTGTCACTTCTTCAGCTGTTTGTGTCTTTAAGGGTATGACTATTAAATATTTACTTAAGTTATCTTGACAAGTTAATATATATTTATGACCTCTCTCGGTTAGCGGAAGTGGTCCCACTACATCTAAATAAATTTTTATCCAAGGTTCCTTTTGTGTGTCCGTGACCTCTAAAGGTTGTTTTACTTTCTGCTTCTCGTCTTTATTAAATTGACAAATCTTACAAGTTTTAATGTAATTGGTTACGTCTTTCTCTACTCCCGGCCAAGTTATGTATAATTTAATTCGATCGGTAGTTTTATTGATTCCAAGATGTCCTCCAATTGGACAGCTGTGAAATTCCTTGATTATTTCCTTCTTACGATCCTCAGTTAAGTGCGTATTATCCAAGGTGCAACATTCTACAGGGTGTCTACTCAAACTATCTGCGTTTACGTGTCTTTTACCTGCCCTATAATGAATTTCGAATTCAAATTCTGAAAGTTGAAGTTTCCAACGTATTAATCTCGAACTAGGGTCTTTCACTTTAAATAGCCAGACCAATCCTTTGTGATCTGTCACTACTTGAAATTTACGTCCTAGTAAATAAGGTCTAAAATGTCTGCATGCCCATACTATTGCTAATAGTTCCTTTTCTACAGTGCTGTAATGCGATTCGGCTTGATTTAAAGTCCTGCTAGCGTAAGCAATGGGTTTATCATCTCCTAACGTTCCTTGACTAAGAATTGCGCCTAAAGCGTATCCACTCGCGTCTGTCGTTACTATAAAGGTTTGTGTGAAATCTGGATACTGTAACAACGGAGCTGTCGTTAATTTATCTTTCAATTTATTGAAGCTATTCTGTTCCGTATCTTCCCACTTCCATTTTTTATCTTTCTTTAACAATTCAGTCAGAGGTTTTGCAATCGCACTAAATTCTTCTATAAATTTTCTGTAATATCCTGCCAAACCTAAGAATGATTTTATGTCTTTAGGTGTCTTTGGGGTTGGAAATTCGGTAACTGCCTGTATCTTATTCGGATCGGGTTTGACACCTTGAGCGGTAACCACGTGTCCTAGATATTTTAATTCTTCTCTCAAAAATTCACATTTATCAGGTTCGATTTTTAAATTGTGTTTCCGTAACTGATTAAACACTTCCCGTAATTTTTTATTATGTTCTTCTAAGGTTTCGCCCATTACTAATATATCGTCCATGTACACAAAGCATCTATTGCCTATTGAGTCTTGGAGTACCGAGTTCATCATCCTTTGGAATGTAGCTGGTCCCGACCTAACTCCAAAAGGCATTTTCTTGTACTCGAAATGTCCGTTAGGGGTGCTAAAAGCGGTTTTACATTGGTCTTCCTCAGCGATCGGCACCTGAAGGTATCCACTTGCGCAATCTACTGCTGAAAAATATCTAGCCTTTCCTATTTTGTCTAATATATCTTGTATATTAGGAAGAGGATAGCTGTCTCCTACGGTTACTTCGTTTAACTTTCTAAAATCTATACAAATTCGCCACTTTTTCTTTCCAGAAGCATCTTCCTTTTTAGGTATTACTATTAGTGGAAAATTCCATTCGCTCTTACTATGTGCGATAATACCGTCTTCTAACATTTGTGTAACTTGTTTGTCAATCTCCTCTTGATGAGCCTCTGCTAACCTATAATTCTTCAAAGTTATAGCTCTTCCTTTAGGAATTGAAGGTGTGGGTATGGAATGTGTAGCAGCTGTTGTGCTTGTTAGTCTATCTCCCGGAAGCTTAAATATGTCCGCGTATTCTGTGCAAATGTTTCGTATACTATGGGCTCCTTCTTTCACGTGTTCAAGTCTCAGATTTTTATTTAATAAATCTAATCTTTGAGGTACGAAATTTTCAACTGATACTTCCTGTTCCTTACTTATTTGAGTGGGCGGTTTAACTAGTTCTGGTATTTTCTTTATTATCTGTGCGTCAGCTGTTAAATTAATTACTAGGCATGTGAATGTCTTATCACATTTTGTTATCCCGTTAGCGCAAATTAGCCCTGGCTGTAAAATTTGCCGTTCTATGAATCTGTTCCCTCTTTCGTTCGTAGGAAATTCCATTAAATTTTCACTATACGGAGGAATAATCATCTTTTTATTTAACATATAACCTTGTTCCATGAGCCAGTCTTGGCCTAAAATTATATCTAAATCTCTGGGTAATTTATCTACTATATGACAATTAACAACTGTATGATTTTCACAATTATTCAATACTAATTGAGTTATCCCATTTACTTTTATAGAGTTCCCACTAATACCTTGTATTTTCATATTACAGTTATCCTTTATAACGTTTCTCTTTAGTGATGTTTCTTTAACTAATGATATTTGTGCACCAGTATCTATCAATACTAAACCTAGGCCATTTTTTAATTGTTCACTTAGGATATACATCTCCCAGGGTCTCGGTTCATAACCAGAGGCGTCCCACTGATTAATAGCATTAAGAGTCCCTACTTCGATCTCACAACACGCTGTCTCCATTGAGGTAGGTTTGGTGTCCTTGGATTTTTCCTTAAATCCACTATCCCAAGTTCTATCCCTTGTGGACGACTCGTAGCGTTTCCCTCTATTATTCCACTGTTTCGAGCCTACAATCTCTTGGCGTTTCTCTCTATTATTCCACTGTTTCGAGCCTACAGTCTCTTGGCGTTTCTCTCTATTATTCCACTGTTTCGAGCCTACAGTCTCTTGGCGTTCCCCAACCACGCTAGGCCCACAGTCACAGAACCCATTTATCGGCGTTCTAGTCAACTTATGCAGTTCGCCTTGCGACACTGCCCAACAAACACTGTCATCTGGGGATTCGTTTGCGTCACTAACTATTTTAGCGGCTTTATCTATCCTATCCTTAAACTTCTGATCAACTAGTTCAGGTAATTCCCCTTCCATATTTACCCTAGTATGATCCCTCAGGCACTCCATGAGTCCTGGCGCGCAGTCAGACGGGAGGATTACCTGCGACTGCTCAGGTAACCCGAATTCTCGTTTCCCTGGCGGCCTCCCAGAGCTGCTCTGTCCCGTCCTCCATGCCTACGGGGTTGCGGTCTCTTACCACATTCTCTACTAATGTGCCCTATCTCATTACAATTATAACACCTTATTTCTTTTGTGGCCAGGTTAACCTCTCTCTTTATCTCTGATCCGTACGGTCTTCTAAATTCCCTTTTTACTGCCCCTGTGATTGGATGTCCTTGTCCATTTTGATTACCCCTAAATCTCGTGGACTTTACCTCGCTTTCTTCCTGTAATGCGGTTTCGATTAGTTGCGCTAATGATTCTTCTTCACCCTTAGCCTTTACTATATACTTAATCTTATCGTCCTTTAACCCTGCTACGAAAGTACCTTTTAAAAATTCTCCTATCAGCTGTAGGCCTCCTTCTACATATCTCGAATTATCGCGTCTTTCTAACCTCTCCAATCTATTTCTGACTTCTCTTCTTAAATCCATGGCTATTCCATCTAATCTTGAACCCCACTGTGCAACTGTTTCATTTGTACTTTGTTTTGAATTAAAGAGTATTCCTGCATAATATTCTAGCGTTCTCCTTACAGAAAAGTTCTCCTCCAATATTGCTTTAACTTGAATCCAAGTTTCTCTCTCTGTCCTAGCTAAAAGTCTATCTTTAGCGTCTCCTGAAATTTTGGATTCTATAAATCTTAACAATAAGGGTTGTTTGGTTGGATGGACTACCTGAACCGCAGCTTCTACTCCTTCTATAAATTCTCTTAAATGTTTGGGGTTTCCATCGAATGTTCGGGGTATCAACTTAACTGCTTGAACTACAGGGATATAGCTTTCCTCGCTAATATCAATATCGCCCTCGCTAGCCATAATGGAATTGGACTCACCTAAAGAAAGATGTAGGGTGGTCTGAGATGCACAGTTCAGAGTCGTAGTGATGGCCTTTCAGCTCCCCTCAGGGTGCGACTCCTCTCGCGGTGCAGGCTGCCAACGGCTGAACACCAAGGACGTCCCTCGAGCGCGTCGGTGGCTGCTGGTGTTGGCCTCAGGACCACTGTCTGCTTTCCTCTGGTGCGTTTACGGGTACCACGGCGCCTGTGGATTACTCTGGAGCGTTGATCCCTCGAGATAGGCTCTGAATTATCTGGGACTAATTGAAGAGTCTCTCCAGCTCGTTCGCACCTTCGGATGTCTCACTGCTCGCTGGTTTTCCAATCCCGATGCGCTGCCACCATGTAATATCTGGGTGGTCGATTCCTTCTATAATTATAAGGATTATTTTTAAAGTATAAATAATAATCAAAATAAGTAAGAGTTGTGTCAGGAGGTGAAGATCGTCTTGAAGTTCTAGTAGATATCTGTAAATTTATAGATTAGGAATCAACCCCAGGAATTCTTCGGAAATGTGGTTAGTAGATAGGATTAAACCTAACTATAAGAAGACACAGCGGAGCAGTAGTGAGAAACAAACAGACTTTAATACAAAAAAACGTGAGACAGGGTATCGGTAACACCGATGAAAAAAAACTGTCTAACTTACAATCATAAGTTTCATACATATATACCAGTTGAGTAATGACGTAGTTACAATGTATACGTGAGAATCAATTTGGTTGTATTGTACATGTAACCAGATTCTCCCTTTCTGAAAAGCATATTGAATGCGCTTAACCTATGACCTTTTAAAAGCTAAGTCATCATTAGGTAAGACTACCTATTGTGTAACAATCCCTTATACTGCATGACTTTTCCAAATAACTACAAAGGTAATACCTATTTAAATATTCATGACAGAATTCTTTAAAATCATTCTTCAGCATATTTTAACAAAAAGATCAATTAGGTCAATAATTGTGTTAATTTAGGACAGTCATACATTATAATGAATGTTCATATTATAAAATATATATATATTATGATATACTTCAATATATATTATGATATACTTCAATATATATTACAGAAGAAAGGGAAGACTTCAAGAAGGTTGGATGGACGGTGTGAGAAGAAGTACGAGTGAACTGGGACTTACAGATGAGGATGTTCAGGACCGCTACAACTAGAGAAGGCGAACTTCTTTAGGGTGACAGAAATTATTGTATTGTGGATAAATTCCGAAATAATAATAATAATAATAATAATAATAATAATAATAATAATAATAATAATAACAATACTAATAACAATACCAGTCCAAAGGTCATCCATAAAAAGAAAATTGAAAGAAGGAGCAGAAAAGGAAAACCAAGAACCTTACTTACTTACTCACTGGCACTATCGAACCCGTAGTTTCATGGCCGCGCGGACATAAGCTCTCCATACATCCCTATCCTGAGCCAATGCTTTCCAATCATTCCCTGTATAATCTACTTCCCTCAAATCACAGTTAATGTTGTTCTCCCACCTCATTCTTGGTCTACCAACTGGGCGTTTTCCTTCTGGCTTTCCTACAAGAAGTTTCCATGCACGTCTTTCATTCCCCATACGCGCAACATGTCCTGCCCATCGCAGTCTACGAGACTTAACTGTTCTTATTATATCTGGCTTCCTATAAAGACCATGTAGTTCATTGTTATGTAGTCTTCTCCATTCACCTGTCTGTTCATCTCTCTTTGGTCCAAAAATTTTCCTAAGAACTTTATTCTCAAATACTTGTAATCTCCTTTCCTCCCTTAAAGTAAGAGTCCATGTTTCGCACCCATATAACATAACTGGTAGAATAATAGTTTTATATCTTTTCAGCTTAACGTTTTTTGAAAGGAGTTGGGACATCAAAAGACCTAGAAGAATAACATTCAACGTTCAATGAGGAAATTTTGTGTAAAGGATGAAGACACAGAGAAATTTAATTAAAGGGAATTTGTGAAGGTGTATTACAAACTGATAACCTATAAGTCCGTAGTCATTTATGTATTTTTTAAAACTCATTTAATTATTAAGATTGGTTGGGGAAAACCCTCAATGATGAAAATTCTCATTATAAAAAATAATAAAAATAGTAGTAGTAGTAGTAGTAAATAATAATGAGCATACATTTAATAAATATTTTAACTAAATTAGGATATCGTAGCACCAAGAAATGCGCACAAATTGATTCTCTTGTTTTTTTTTTTTTATCAGAGAAGAGTTTGTAGCGTAAATAAACTTCGCAGAATGTTTATTGTCGTAAATGCAGTCTAGATAAAGCATAACAGACGGGATGAGTTACCATGAAGGCATTGTAAGTTAAATTATCTCTTATTGGTTGACAGGTTAAAACATTACACACAGATTTTTGGAACCGATTGTTGACACGTTGATTAGACCTAATCATTTTGATGCAATACATTTTCATGTGTACACCCTACATTTTATCTTCTTTAACGAGAATGTTTAATCAATAATAAACTAATAATTAATTATTATTGATGACGTAGAATTATCTGATAACTTCACAAATTGTGCCATTGATTCCATTATGTATTAATGATACAAGTACTTGATAGCTTGGCCAATTGTGCTATTGATTTCACTCCGGATGTAGACATTTAAGGACAAATCTTGATTGTGATGAGCGATGACTTAGAGTTTGACTATTAGTCCGTTGCCGTGGTGTAGTCGGTAGAGCCCCTAACTTCCACTCCGGCGACCTAGGTTCGAGTGGCATGTGGTTAGCACATCGCCTCAATGAGACATCTAGTAAGTAACTAAGATATTACTTGGATGGAATGAAGGTCACTTAAATTTTGCACAGAGGCCTCTTTATTTAGGCTCGCGGTTCTTTTACGAGCCTGAAAAATTACAGACTCGGGACCCACGGCTTAAAGTCCATCCCGGAGGACGCGTTTCTTCGATTTCTCCATCCTACAAATACATCGACCACGGCCGGTACGGGATTTTAAATGTCTGCCTCGTGTCTGGGTGTGTATCCTATGCTTATCATCATCATCATCATCATCCATGCAAATATTAGGCCATGTGGCCTGTTTCGGTCTCCATTCATTCCAATGCAACCTTTTGGGCCCTTTATCTAAACACTCTTGATTGCTGCCAGGTTGCCTGACAGGCACTGAACATGCAATCGGCTCAACTGCACTTCTACTAGCGCTTGATTTTTCTGTTATATTGTTGTAAACTATAGCTCTTCTTCTGTATTTACCAACATTATTTAATATTTTAAACTTTTTCAAACAATTTTTATAACATTATTAGACAATTTTTAAGTATTTATTTAAATATGCAAATCACAACATTATGACACTGTTAGACAATATTGTGACGCTAATTGCTATTTTCTCCACAGAGTATATTACTTGATCTATGATTTTTCTATCGCTGTTTTGGGTTATCGCTGGTTGGATCAGCGTTAGGGAGTGATAAATAAGTGTACACCCATTTTTAATAAACGTTTGGTAATTTTAATATTATTAATATTTTTTTTAACATAGATTTGGGGATTTATTGCAAATATTGGTCATTTAAATTTTATAGCGACGGATAGTAATCAAGGATGACAATCGATAAGTGATTCGTTTGTGGGTTATCGCTGGGTCTATAAACTCTGGTGCATGCGCACTGTTGTTCTACAGGACTTTGAAAATATTTCACGCTAGTTTATGTGCAGTTTTTCCCATGCATTCTTTCATTGTGTTTACATATGTTATAGTGACTGCATGTACCATGGACTGTAAATGTTGACAAACAAAAAATCTGAAGGAGAATGAGGAAGTAAAACTGCTCAGTGTAAACATGTGCTATTTTTACAGTACAATAGACCATAATTCAGAATATATTAATTTTAAGACCCATGTTTGTAGGATTTTTTTGTATAATACTGTTATCTCTTCTGTAAATGTAGAAACTTTTATTAGAACACCATGTAGCTTTGGTCATTGAACTATTTTTAATTTTATAAATGGACACATAGAAAATATATTATGGAAAATGGACAGATAATGACAAATGAAGGAAATTTCGAAGAAATGGCTGAATTCAAATACCAAGGAACAGTAATTACAAACAGGAATGAGATGCAGGTCTTTCACTGCAATCATAGAATTTTCATGCTATGCTTTGCAGCTTTCCCTAGGGAATTATAGATGTGGTAGCTTCCAGTTGCTTTCCACACTGGTGAAGGATGATGATAATGATAATGATGATGGCTGGATGATTTTTTGGGGACCGTTGGGCCCTAGGCTTCCTGACATTTGTCTTATAGGTGAGGAAAAACCCCGAAAAAAACCTCACCCAGCAGCCTGTCCCAACCGGGAATCAAATCTGGGCCTCTGCGTGACAAGGAAGCACGCTACCTTGAGACCACAGCAGTGGACTATTTAAATATAGGTATTTTTAAATATTTATATATTTAATGTAAACGGCGATATTTGAAAACAAATGAGAAATGTTTGGTTATGTTTAATTTGTTCATCACTGCAACTTGATCATATTATTTATTGCCAAATAGGATCACAATATTGTAAGAATGCACCCTAGTGGAGAAAAAAATTAAACATGTGAAACTGTATATTATAACATAACCAACATTTTATGGTATTAATTATTTTTTCGGAAACAACTCAGTAAAATCATTATTTAAAAACATAATTATTGAACACACATTTATCAAATGTGTAGGTCGAAGGAATCTGTTCATTATTTGCTATATTCAATGTATTTGTTAGAGAGTCAGTCACTGCTAAATAATGCTCTGACCTCTTCAGAGTATTAGAAAAGAGGAGCTTTCTTTATTTTGGTAATCAAAATTTGATAATTATCAAGGTGAAACATGACTGTGAATGGTTGTAAAACAAAATTTATTGAAACATGATTGGTCATTGACTCCCTTTTGGGGCGCGAGTTAAATAGTCAATACAATGCATCACCACAGCTGAATTTATTAAGCATTCCATTGTAAAAATTTACAATTTAATATCAGGTGTAGATCATTTAACCACTTCACAAAAATTTGTTTGATAAGATAATATCCAAATATTAAACTATATCTTGATAAAGACTCTTCATAGGGCTGAGTCATGGAACACAAGAAACATATAAATCTGGTTACATATATAACTGTAGAGCTGATTGTGCAGATTCTAAAATAATTGAAATTTATGCGAGAAAACGTATTTACCCTCGTATCATATTAAGTAAAACTTGCTCAAAACGGAATTACATGGGACCAATTTTTTTTCCACATTAGACAAAATTCCGCATTGTAAAAAAAAGAACTAAAATTTATTAATAATCTTAGATTATAGAGTACCATGTATGTCTTTTTTACATACCTTGGATTAATTGTAGTTCCGCTGCCATTGAAAAAGTGAGGTATAGAATGTACGAGCGATTTTGATGGTAACGCGCGAAAAAAACAGTCCCGCTTCGTCAGTGTTAAAAATGTCTCTTAGGCACGTATCCTGATATTAAAGTATGCAGTTACTGTTTCCGCTCACTAACTACACTTTCGTCCACATCCTTTGATTCCCTGCAAATTTCATTCCACACTGCATTGTGTCGTCTTTTAAAACTGTCCAGCCAACCTGAAGATGCCTTGAAATGGTTATTCTCTAAGGATTTAGCAACAGCTAGAGCTTGATTTTGGGGCATTGGTTCAGAAATTAGGAGATTTATCTTCTATCAATTTCACTTTTTCGTTTAATGACAATGATACATACGTTTTAGCCATCTTCATTCCGTAAATTCAGAACGCTACCTGTGAAAGATCAGTATTAGAACTTAAACTAATTTAAGATTTTACCGTGCAATGGTTATTTGCAAAGACAGGTATCTGTATTTTGCTTAAGGGTGTGCAGGAGGCCAAAAGAAAATTTCAGGTACAGGTAGAATCTCTACTTCACCCGACAACAGGAATAATTTCTTATTATTTTCTTGGCCTAACAGGAATTCAATGAAATGGAAACTAATTTATTTCTCTGTCTTTCCGCTTTATAATTTTTTTTTTCAATAATTGTGTAGAAATATCCTTCTGTTTCCGTGTTGGACAGATTCGGTTTTATGCAAAATAAATACACATAAAATGACTATTATTTCGCCAAGACCAATACATTTGTTCACATTGGACAGATTTCCGTAATATTCACGTTCCGGATTAAACAAGTTTTACTGTATAATAGAATTAAAATGAAATGTAGACCTTAACATTTAAACCGTAAAAAGCCTGTTGCTTCTGTGATGCGATTCTGTAAATCAAGCAGACGTGATAAGGACATTTTCATAGAGTGAAACACAGAATTTTCCACACTGTGTTGCGAGGGACATTCAACTCCCTGCTGAGGCGTTGAGTTGACCCTCACATACAGAAAAAGTTAAAAAAACCATTCTAAAATATAACTCATAATTAAAAGAAATTAACTTTAATTTTTTTAATCCCCCTATGCTTTACAGTGAATTATTGATTTATTCAGTCTATAGTTTTTATTACTATTTTCATATTTATATTTTTATATCCTTATTATTATTGTTGAGGAGGTGTAGGCTATATTTTTGGCTATGACTATATGTCTTTCGGTCTTATTATGTTAAGATTGTGAATTTGTGTCTTAATGATTCTTGCATTCTGATTATCACCGGCACTGATGTATTTAGCATGGAAGAGTTTCTTACCCCTATCTTTAACCCTCTCCATGCCACTGGTACAACCTCTTGTGTCTTCTACTTGTAATCTTGTAAGCCCTTGTTTCCCTTAACAGAGATTTAGGCGCTCTGCCCCTACAGGGAAGAATTTGAACCATACTAATCTAGTTACACTTGTTTTCATATAGATGTCATTTGAGTGGTCCGTAGTCAGCAATCCACCTCATACTGGCATCTAGGAAACCAAGGTAGTACTAGGGTGGGAAAATTCAGTATATTTTGCTTAGAGGCCTTTTCATTCGGGTTAAGGATCTTTTACGAGCCTGAAAACCTCCAGACTCGGGACCCACGGCTTAACGTCCCTCCTGGAGGACTTGCTCCTTGGATTTTTCCATCCTAAAAAAATTCATCGACCCCAACCGGGTTTGAACCCGCGAGCCTCGGGACCAGAGACAAGGAGCATAACCACTAGTCCACCACAGCCGACACCTCTTGTGTCAGAGATTTAAATTGCATCTGCCGATGGGATCAGCTTTGCAAGTAGTTTAAGTATATTGTCTGGCAGGCAATGCACAGAAGCATCAGAGCCGATCTAATCAGCTCACAGCACCTAAAGGGTTAAATTATTTATTATTTTAAGTTTTTTTTTATTTCGCTTATTATTTAGTGAACATATTTAAGTAGTCATAAAATAATACAAAGTTAAAAGAGGAATTACCTGCTGCTGCACCGTTTCTGCTGACGTGCCTCATCACACTCATTGCCATGCTTAAATTTGTTCACAAGCAGACGAATGTGTGACTTTGTTGGGCTGGTTTACAGAATTTGTGGGTAAATACAGCTCTGGTGTCTTCATATGACTATCTGCTCAAACAATGGCAACCTGTTGTTCTGTGCTAAACATGTTACATTAAGCTAACATAGATTGTCCATAATACTTTCAATGTAAAAGGGGACATGTACAAAAAAATTAAAGGAAAAACCTGGGACATTTTTTAAAAAAAAGATGGGACATTAACAAAATATAAAAGGAAGTTTAAAAATTATATGAAACAAATTACACAAATTGTACATAAGTTATGCCTATTTTTTATTGTCCATTAAAATTACTTACTCAGCTACCTTAATCAAAAACCACTAGTCATTGGTTATTACGTTTAAAAATATTTATTTATCACTGCAAGGGGTATAAAAATCCACTAACTAAATCTCTTTCATCTTCTTCTTCTTCCTTCCAAGTATTAGGCCAAGGCCTGTTACAATCCTATAGAAAATTTTCCCTCCAGCGTTTCATAGGACGGCCCAGAGATCTTCGTCCTTTTGGTACATAATTATAAACAGCTTTGGGGATCTGATTTGAACTCATTCTTTCAAGATGGTCAGCAACCAATCAAAGGTACTATTATTATGCTTTCACGTCTTATACGAGAAATCTCTTTCATCCAAGTTAAAATTGTATTTCTTGACCGCCAAAGTACCAGAATCAGCAGGAAATTTCCAACATTGGCTGCACTGACCATGGATTGACAATCTAAAAAATGTACCAGTCACCAATATATGAGAGTAAAAAACAAAGATTGTAGAACAAACAGTGCATCATGGTTAGAGGTAACCAACTACATACAACTGGCGCTTTCTAACATTCATATTTATAATTACATAATAAAGAACAAAATGAAAGACGCCATTCATAAATACAGAGCATCATCCCAAAAACGGGACATTTGAGCATCCCCAAGAAAACTTTTGGGACAGCAGGACATTTTCCAGAAAAACAGGACTGTCCCAGGAAAAACAGGACGAATGAACACCCTAAGCTAACAGTGTATTCAAAGAAAAGAAAAAAATGTTAGTGTTTTCTTGGAAATGGATAGTGTCTTTGGAGTCACTCTGTACTTTGTGCCCGCCCTATTCTGAAGTCACTCCAATGGATTTGCATTCCTCCATTTCTTACCTGTCTTTTATCATGTATTATCTTATTATTTTTTAACCGTAAGTGTTGCTATATGGAGTTGTGCTATTTAAAAATAAATTATCTACACTAGAGCTATTCAGTTTGAAGTAGGTTGTTGAGATGTAAAGTGAAGTACAGCCACTATACTGCACTGCTTATGTTGGCAACAGAATAGCAAATGATCTTGACCAGATTTCCATATTATATGTTACAGACAGTTGTACTACAGGTTCATAATCTCTGAGTTAAGTAGTAAATGTTTAGAATCTGAAAATCAACAATTCACAAGCCTTTGGCACTCTTGGGAATGAAAAAGTATAAGAGAAAAATTTGCATTTAGATAGATAGCTCAGTGGCAGAGCATTTGCGTGAATTTAAGGGTCCTGCCAAACCCCAGTCTAGGTGTATATTGTTCTCTTCAAATATTATTTGTAAAAGTTTAAATTGATTGATTTTAAAAAGCAGATAACCTGTTCAATTATCTTTTATTTGCTTTTAGCGAATTCCAAAGGAATGAAGCTATAGAGTTTATTGTCATGAAAATATTTTTGAAAAATGTTTAAGCTATGGGTCCTGAGTCTGAAATCCACAAGGCTTAATAAAGAGGCCTCTGTGAAAAATTTACCAACATCTACCCATCCAAGTAATGCATTAGTTAGCCACTAGGTGTCTCACTGAGGCGATATGGACTCCCCATATTACTCACTGACCTCTGTGGAAAAATAAGTGTAACTCGCCTCGGTAGCTCAGTTGGTAGAGCACTTGGCCCGGAAAGCCAAGGGTCCCGGGTTCGAGTCCCGGTCTAGGCGAAAATTTTTCTCTTCAAATATAATTTATCCTTCTATGAGAAGTGTTAAATTAATAATAAAAATCGTCAATAGAAGCCCTACTGGCTATAAAGTAGTGTTAAATTCCCAATAAATGTCTTCTTAACTAAGAAGCCGCCATTTGCAAAGATAGAAGCTATGGTTTCAAGCATTTGGCGCAAGGGAATTACAACGTACATAAGAGAAAAATTTGCGTCTAGATCGTAACTCGCCTCGGTAGCTCAGTTGGTAGAGCACTTGGCCCAGAAAGCCAAGGGTCCCGGGTTCGAGTCCCGGTCTAGGCGAAAATTTTTCTCTTCAAATATAATTTATCCTTCTATGAGAAGTGTTAAATTAATAATAAAAATCGTCAAGTGTAACTAAATTAGATTTGCAATTAAACATATGAATATACCCAATGAAAGGAATTTAAATTTTAAAATATATATATATATATATATATCATCATCATCATCTGTATTCATGGATTAGGTCTGTTGACCCGTTCTGACTTCAGCCCATCTCTTTCTAGGTCTGCCGACATCTCGGGTGCCTTTAGGTTTGTATTTTGTTATTTGTTTTGGATATATATCTTCATTCATTCTGTCTATGTGTTACTTCCATTTTTGTGTATATGTATCTATTTTATCAGTTATTGCAAATATTTCAAGTTCCTGTCTTATTTCTGTGTTCTTGATTCTGTCTTCCTTAGTGCACCCTTTAACAGATCTCAAAAATTTCATTTCTGCCGCCGTTATCCTACTTAGATCTTGTTTTTTACATATTCAGGCTTCTGAACCATAGAGCAGTACTGGTACTGCCAACGTTTTATAAAATTTCAATTGGGTCTCTCTTGATATATATATATATATATATATATATATATATATCCATCCATAGTAATTCTGCCCAAGGGCAGGTCTTTCACTATGATTGCAGCTTTACTAGGGAATTGTAGGTGTGGTAGCTTCCCGTTGCTTTCCACACCGCTGAAGGATGATGATGATGATAATGTTAAGGATGATGATGATGATGATGATGACCATATGATTTCGGGGACCGTTTGGGCCTTAAAGTTTTCCTGACGTTTGTCTTACAGGTGAGGAAAAACCCCAATAAAAACCTCACCCAGAAAAACTGCCACGAACGGGGATCGAACCCAGGCCCGCTGAGTGACAAGGCAGCATGCTACCTCGAGGCCACAGCGGTGGAATATATATATATATATATATATATATATAATGAATCAATCAAATGCATCATAAAAGGATGGTAAATAATAATAATAATAATAATAATAATAGTTTTATTTTACCTGGCAGATTTAAGGCCTTAAGACCTTGTCTACCACTCAACCAGATTTTAAAAAATACAAAAATTATTGTTACATCTAATTACAATAAAATAATATAGTATGATGCGAGGTTGCAAAGTGGTTTTTACAGAATCGAGGAAATTGTTTAATAACTGAGCAATAGCGAGGTTTTTAATTCCCAAGATTCTGTAAAACACTTCACAAACATGCATTGGATATTGTTTTTTGCACGATGATGTATTCAGAATAATAAATAATAGTAAAATAATAACATCTTTGTTGGAAATATTTGCGTTTATTATAAACAATTGACTAACATTATCAGTGTTGGCAATGTTTATTACTTGAGACTACAGCAGGCCATGACACCAATCATGGATAAAATGGAGGCAAATACAAATTTATTGTTTTATATTGTTTCAAATAAAGTTCAGTTCATTTAAAATTCAGTGATTTGATTCGTATAATGTATATTAACACTACGTTTTGGATATATTTTTGTATATACATTGTACATAGTATACATAGAGGGCAGTGGTTTTACTTCCCACACATGGTTTGTAATATGTAATATTACAGTATAGTTATTTTTATTACAGTATAGTTATTTAGGTTGGCAACCTGGAAATGTAGGAAGTTGAACTTTCAATCATGGTCGCCATTGTTGTAAGTATGACAAAATGCACTATCGCATAAAAATAAATATTACATGGTACGTCTATAATATAATTATAATTTACAAAATATATTGATTTAATCTAGATTTATTAAATTAAATATAAAATGTACAAGATAGAAAAATGAGAAATAAATGTTATTCTTGTTCTTTAGTAGTCGACTACAGCCTCATTGAAGTTTTGGCCTCCTCAACAATTTTTCTCCACCTGGATCTATCCTGGATACAGACTGGCCAATTTCCAATTTTCATTTCTAATATATCGTTTATAACATCATCCTGCCATCTGGTTTTTGGGCGTCCAGCTGTTCTGGTGCATATTGGTTTCCATTTGTATATTCTTCTTACAAGCTTGTCTTCCTGCATTCTATTTATATGTCCAAACCAGTGCAGTCTTTGAACTTTAATGTGGTTTATTACATTTTTATTTCGTATTAGATTATTTAATTCAGAGTTCATTCGTATACGCCATGTGCCATCGCTTTCTCTAATTGGTCCAAAAATTCTCCGTAAGATCTTCCTTTCAAAGATTAATAATTTTTGTTTATCAGACAAATAAATGTTATTAATGAGTAGGGTAAAGCATTTAATGACCTATAAATTGGTAAAAAATACAAAATAAAAAATGCATTTATGACCTAAAAAATATAAAAAATTACCAATAAAATAAAAGAATGACAAATAAGAATTTATGAATTACCAATAAAAATACTATTTATTAGATTCAGTACTCACTTGATTACTGAATTACATAAAATTTAACTTCACATCAAAATATTAAAAGAAAAATATTTAAAAATACATATTACAGTACCTTTTATTGCAGAAAATCCATTTCAATTACACAATGCACTTTTACAACAATTTTGAATTGCAGTTAACAATCAAAATAGGGGTAGAAGCTAGCATAAGCTCTAAGAAATTAAATAAAATTCCTAGAAGTGGGCAAGTTCATTAAGCACATACCTTGAAAAATAGGGGTAGTAGTTAGCAAAACGTCTACTTAATTCCAAGAAATTGTATTGACAAGGAAAAATACTGAATTATAATAAAAATCTCAAATCAAATACAAATAATGTCACAGCCTTCCGGAAAAGTGTAAAAAATGCTCAAAATTACCTAAAAATTGCCAAAAAATGACCTATCCCTAGAAAAGCTAAGAAAATGCAAAAAAATGCCCTAACAAATTGCTTTTATTTAATCTGTTTTTTAATGTCATACATTTTCATATATGCAAGCAATGTTTCAACCATCATAAGAAAAAGATGCAAAATCATTAATTGCCTTGCCCTATTAATGACTTAAAATAAATTTAATTCTCAAGAAAATTAATTATTTAACTACAGGTAATTATATAAACCTAACTTAAAACTACCAAGTGTGCGGTATCTTGAGTAAGGAAATTCCAGGAGTGGGCAGAGACTACTGTGAAAGAAGTGGGATAAGAGGCTATTAGGTACATAATAGAAGATTAAAAATAGATACAGATTATATCAAAAAACCTAAAATAACTCCAAAATTATGCTAAAGGCAATTATAGTTAGATTTCATCTTATCACTGGTAATAAAACAATTATATTTTGTATCAATTAGATGTTTTTCAGACCAAGCATCAGCAGCTACTGCTAATGGTATGTTTATTATTAATTTAACACTTCTCACTGAAAGATAAATTATATTTGAAGAGAAAATTTTTTGCCTAGCCCGAGACTCGAACCCAGGACCTTTGGCTTTCCGGGCCAAATGCTCTACCAACTGAGCTACCAAGGCAATCTAGATGCAAATTTTTCTCTTTATACGTTGTAATTCCCTTGTGCCAAATGCTTTGAAACCATTGCTTCTATCTATGCATATGGCAGCCTCTTAGGTAGCTCAGTTGGTAGAGCATTTGGCCTGGAAAGCCAAAGGTCTTGGGTTTGAGTCTGTTTCTAGGCAAACATTTTTCATAAGTAATGCCACGAGTGATTTCCAATTTATCTAGAGAATTTGGAAATCAAGAGTGGCATTTGTTAGGACTATTTAACGAATAAAATTAAGCTGTTTACTCACAAATCATTGTTTAACTATAGTTATTTTAAAATATTTATATATTTAATGTAAACGGCAATGTTTGAAAACAAATCAGAAATGTGAGGTTATGTTCATTCACTGCTGCTTGATCATATTATTTATTGCCAAATAAGATCACAATATTGTAAGAATGCACCCAAGTGGAGAAATAATGAAACACATCAAACTATATATCATAATCAACATTACGGGTTATTCATTTATTTTTTTAGTAAACAACTCAGTAAAATCAAGGAATATTTTCATCATTTGCTATATTCAACGTATTTGTTGGAGAAAAATAATGGTCTACCCTGTTCAGAACATTAAATAGGAGGAGCTTTCTTTATCACAAAAGCAGGAGCTGATAAAGAGAAATTGATAAAGAGCGAGGTGAAACACGACTGTCATTGGTTATAAAACAACATTCATTGAAATGTGATTGGTCATTGACTAGCATTTGTGGCATGAGTTTAAATAGTCTCTTCAAATATAGCTACTGCTAACTTTTCCACTTCACCATTTTTGACATTTCTATCATAAATAATATTGGTTTAATCTATTTGTACTGTAATTTAAAAATATATAAATATTATTTATGATAAAATTACAAAATGTTTATCTAATCCATGATCCTACAAAGTATTCTTGAACTTACAAATATTTGATTCCAAGCTATAAACAAAGAAGTTAGCGGTACATTTTTTTGGAAATGCGTGGAGTTACAAGACTGGAAGTAGTGCTAGAGAGCTGGGAGATGCTGGAAGGAGATGGCAATCTGGCTCTCATTAGTTTCTCTGGGTCAGATATGTCAAGTCTCCGATCTCGCATTCGTCTCGTGACAGGGAGATCTCGGGAGAACCGTATTTCCTCTAAGTCCCACAGCCTGAGTGCCAGGTGAGGTGCACATTGTTCCACCAGATGTCGCACTTGCTCTTGTTGACGCTCGTGTTTTGCACGCAACACATTCAGCCCTTGCAGACTTGTCATGCGAGCTGACGTCGAATGTGATGATACGGATGACACAGAAGAAACTCTGTAATTAATCAAATCATTTGAATATTTGTTTATTGCAATGTGCTACGTTAATTTACTTTCATGTATTTTCTTCCAAAATATTTATAACTAATTAATAATTATTAACTCACTGGCACTATTGAACCCAGTTCATGGCCGCATGGACATAAACTCTCCATATATCCCTATCCTGAGCTAATGTTTTCCAATCATCCCCTGTTTAATATACTTCCCTCAAATCATAGATGGGGCACGCCGTAGCGTAGTGGTTAAGGCACTGAACTACAAGCCAGAGGGTCGAGGGTTCAAGTCCCGTTGGGGTCAGGATTTTTAAACTGACCCAAACCCTCTGGCGGCACTATGGCCCTGGGGTCGACTCAGCCTCTAACTTAATGAGTACCAGACGCTTGTTCTGGGGGTAAAGGCGGCCGTCACGCAGGGCTGACAACCCGGCTGACATAAAGTGCCGATTGTCTAGAAAAAGTGGGAGCCCTAACCTCCTACTACTCCAAGGGCCTCCGGGTCTGTTGTGGGATCACTTTACTTTTTACTTTACAAATCATAGATAATGCAATATTCACATCTCATTCTTGGTCTACCAACTGGGTGTTTTCCTTCTGGTTTTCCTATCAGAAGCTTCCATGCAGCTCTTTCATCCCCCACATGCCACATGTCCTGCCCATTGCAGCCTATGAGACTTAACTGTACTTATTATATCTGGCTTCCTATATATCATATATCATATAGCTCACATTATTTAGTTTTCTCCATTCACCTGTCTGTTCATATTTTTTTTGGCCCAAAAATTTTCCCCAGAACTTTATTCTCAAATAATTGTAATCTTCTTTCCTCCCTTAAAGTAAGAGCCCATGTTTCACATCCATATAATATAACATATAATATAATATATATAACATATATTTTCAGTTTAACATTTTTTTAAACGAGTTGAGATGACAAGAGTCCTGTAATGCATAATAGCACACATTTCCAGAATTGAACCTATGTTTAATTTCTTTGTGCATCTCATTCTTATTTGTAATTATTGTTCCTAGATACTTGAAATCAGCCACTTCTTCAAAATTTTCTTCATTTGTCATTGGCTATCTATTTACATTATATAACACATTTTTATATGTGAACATATATTTCGTTTTATTGGTGTTTACTTCCAGTCCCAATTTGTTAGTGTTATTTACCTACTTACCGGCCGATTTAATCTTCAGGTTAAGAATAAGAGATCAGACATAAAGTCATAATACACCATGTCCCATTCAAACCTCCCACATTTTAATTAATCATAACTCTCAAAGTATGCGGAATTATGAAATGAGGTTGGTATTAAGAGAATGAGAAACTCAAAGAATTTTTGTTTTCATTGTTGTGGTTAATTCATCTGTCGCATGTTGGACAATAATGACATAAAACAACATGGCGAGCACAAACTGTTTTCTGGTATGCAGAGACAAATTCAATAATTACAGTGCAAAGAAATTACCGGAGAGAATATGAACGAAGTGCACCTGATGGGAAGACCATTAAGGCATGGCTTGAGAAGTTTCTGGTGACTGGAAGCATTAAAAAAGAATCAGGAGGTGCTTGTACATGTACTTCAGAAAAAAAGATTGAAGAAATTAGAGCAGGATTTCAGAGAAGTCCACAAAAATCAATTCACCATTCTGTGGCGATGAAAATTCTTTGAGTTTCTGTTTCGTTTAATACCGGCCTCATTTCATAATTCCGCATACTTTGTTAGTTATGATTAATTAAAATGTGGGAGGTTTGAATGGGACACTCTGTATAATATAACTGCTAGCTTTAAAATGGTTCCTTGGAAAATAACTCTCCAGGTAGAAACTGCTTTGCAGCATTTTTCCTTAACAAAATGCTTTGGCATGTCCCTATATAGATGGTACAGAGTGGTAAAAAAGAATACAAAGTTTGACATCCTGAAAGTTTAGTGAGAAATTACTGACCGATTGAGAAGTCTTTTGCTTGGTGGATCCTTTCAATCTCTGGACTGGAAAAAATGGGTATTTGAAGAGAAAAATTATACGCTCAGACTGGTGCTTGAAACCCAGGACCTTTCGCACTCTAGGTGAATGCTCTAACCGAATGAGCTACCTTAGCAAGTTTCAATCTAAACACAAATTTTTCTCCGTACTGGCTTTACATCGAAGAAGTGATATCCCCAGATATTGAATTAAATTTTAACCAGATTATGCATAGACCAATTTTTTTTAAGTACAACGGATAATTCTCTAAATCAAATTCTGGTCCTTTCATGGGAAACACTCTGTCCCCCCTTTTAGCCAATTTAAGAATGGAAGAAAACCGGCTTGCAAAAAGAGCTAAAGAAGATAAACCAATGGACTGGAGAAGAACAAGAAGAAGACCAGCCAAGAGATGGACAGACAGTGAATTCACATCCAGTACATCTTCCTCCGAGGAGTGATTTTGGAAATAAACAGGGTGAAATTCCTAGAAATTATAGAAATTAAGTTTAAGAAGAAGAAGAAGATTTATGGGGATTCATAATTCAATATGGGAAATAACATTATGAGGTTCTTAATTCATGAATTAATGAATAATTTTTACGTCTTACCTCATAGTTTATATTTTCTTAGACACGGAAACTGCAGTTTCCAAGAGAACCATCTCTCTTATTTTCAACCGACATTATGACTACCAATTTTCATTGGAATCTCCATCAATCTTCATCATATCAGCACCAGATGGCAACATTATTGTTGGAGATTCCAACAAAAATCCAGTAGTCATAATGTTGTTTGAAAATGAAAGAGATATTCTCTTGAAAACTGCACTCCCGTGTTTAAGAAAACATAAACTATGAGGTAAGAAGTAAAAAATGACTCATTAATTCATATTTATGGGGATTTTTTTAACACAGAAATAAGACAACAACTAACAGTAGAGGAATTAAACATAACAGTAGAGAAATACAGAACAAACTGGAAAGAACACTTGGCAAGGATGACTGAGAATAGAATACCAAAAGCAGCATCAACTATTCACCAAGAGGAAGAAGAAGTTTGGGAAGACCAAAAAATAGATGGAAAGAGCAGCAATTTGGAGCCGGAACAGGCTACAAAATAAGCCCAAAGAAGAGGGGGAGAGAGAGATGGGGAATTTTGAACATAGTACAATAAAGGGATACCCCTGATTCTCAAATTTTGGTATAGATATGTTGATGGTATAATTAAAAATCAGTCTTACCTTGAAATGGATTCATCATGTGAAGGAATATCTGGGGTCACAGCGCCTCGAGCCTCAGCAGCAGTCCATGGAGAGGGTACAGATGCATGATGCTCTCGTGAAGGTGGTGGTAGTGGTGGTGGGGTGATGCAGCCTTGTTCTCTTGCTATCCTCAGCGTGGCAATGTGATCGCAACAACACACTAGAAGCTGTCCTCTTTGCCACTGCTGAGCCTCTGCAGTTAACAGCTCATTGGGGTCTATTGCACATGTTGTAGAGTTCTCAGTTTTCCCACAAGAGGGACCAGGATATAGTGTTCGATTTCCAAATTCTATCTGCTTCCCCAATATAGAGAAGGAAGGAAATTTAAGTTGAACTGTTTGTATGCAGCAATGATCATCTATGTCCCACACTTTTAGTACCTGAAATTTAATTATCCAATTAATTTTATGTAAATTCTGAAAAAAAAAATTCTAATGAATAGGTGCAGGAAATTTAGACTCTGAAAACCTACTGCTTGCAAGTATGCCTTTATAAACCATGTAGTAGTCAATAAATATGTAATGGGTGTGCCAATAAGAACGCCGGATTTAATAATGCACTAAATAAACTATATTTGAAAGAAATTATATATATTTATACATGAGCATAAAGCGTATACGTTCCGATTTAAATATGGAAAATGACATCTGACATATGTCCATCACGAGATGCTCTACAGCTAGTGACTCTGTCTATGAAATTTGTGATTACTTTTGCACAGTCTTGCACTGACACGCCGAATTTCCTGCTTCAGGTCTTGTATGGTTCGGGGATTGTGTTCATAAACCTGTGATTTGATAAACCCCCAAAGAAAGAAGTCACATGACCTTGGTGGCAGTTTTGGTCACCTCTGCACAATTCCGGCATATGGGCACGAAGCCTTCAAACAGTTTGAGCATAACAGACACCATTCTGGTAATGAGTTTTCACAATTAAAACTCATTGTTCAGCAGTGTAACACTCCATATCCAGTAATTGCAACAAATATAGAAAACAAAAAGTGTGGGTAGAGTGCTGCCAACCTCGTAGTAAAACAATGGCTGCCAATTCAAATCCGGTGTTCTTATTGAGACACCCTATACTAATAGAATGTTGAATTTGTAATTAATTAGTAACAAGTAATAAATATAGTCCAGATGTTAGGCACTTAAAAAGTTTAAGGGGGGCAATGGTTGCAAAAATTGAACATTTGAGGTCAAAATTGGCATTTTTTGTTTTTTTACTAAAAATAGCCTGTACTCCAATGTATATGTTGGCAAAGTTTCAGAGGCCTATGGCGCTTCTAAGTGCCCTAAAGTGCTGATTAGGCCTGTATGTTACATATTGTATTTAAACTGCACGCAGATCTTTAAACTTGTTTTTCCACACTTTTATTTTCACTGCATTTTTATACATTCAAAATTGAATGGAATTCACAAATTTTGTTCTAGAAAGCTCAACTTTTTACTGCATGCCCTAAAAAAATGCGTAACAAAGTAATGCATGATTGAAGTAGTATTTTAAGAAATAAAAGATAAAATGTATGCAATAATTATTTTTTTGTAATTCCACGCATGAGGTACAACATTATTTTTTTCGCCCTTTGTATTCACGTTATAAGAATTCTAATGCATGATATTTTTCTAAACATTTTAGGGGTCTTTTACAAAAAATCAGACATTTTACTAAAAAATTGTGGAACCCATTTAATTATAATATATGCAAATTTTTTGAATATAATATTTAATAACTCATAAAATAAATGGGGTGTAAGAGGTAGTGATGTGCATTCTATAACCTCTCCTACCTAATTCTCAACCTCACCTGCACGTGGTACAGCCTGCTTTTAACTAACGAGGTAATGGGGACCGAGTCACGGCGATATAACCGTTCCATCGAATATGGGGGAAATTCCATATTTTGAACGCCTGACTAGAGGCTATAAGGTAGCAGCCCTACCACTAGTCTTGCTCTGTGGATGGCTGGTAACCAACCCAGGGGACTTCCTACTACTCGAAGAAACTTAAGCAAAGACTGGAATGCGGTGGAAAGATCAAGACCATCTTCGCTAGGTTTGCCGTACAGGCCACATGGCCTAAAACGAATTTGTTCATGATGATGATGATAAAATAAATGTCTCACAAGAATGAAACTTAAACACGTCATTATGTATCATGCAGTGAATGTTTGTACAAAAAATCAAGTCTCTAGCTCAAAAAATGTAGAAAATAGAAATTTCACTCATCACCCCCCTTAAAATAGGCAGGCAAAAAGGCACTAAAAATCATTAATATAGGCACTAAAAAATCAAAATAGGCTGTTCCAAAAATTGTCTACAACATACATTTTTACAGCCTTACGTAAAGAATATGAACATATCCTATCAATAGCATACGAAGATATCAGAGATGATTTTGGAACTTGTTCTGCCTTTTTACAAAGAGAATAGTTATGTTTTGCAGTGTGTAAGTGCTGCGAAACATGGCACTTCTTCGCGTAATTCACTGAAATTTTACACACTTTGCAAAACAATATTGAACCATCACTTGAGAATATTTCCGCACCAAATTCTTTCATGAAAATGGTCAGTTTGTCTTTTACTGTTTTACTGCTGTCCATTCTTTAGGCATTGTGAAACAACGATTCTAAAGGGGGGGGGGAAAGACAAATATGACAATAATAATTTTGTATTGTGTATCCTTTCAAGTAATGTTTTCCTCTGAATAATTCTTCAGATCTTCATTTCACAGGTGCTCATTATTTGTTTAGTTTTTGTTGTATTGGTCCCAGTTTCTGTTCCATATTTTTATCATCATCATCACAGTACATTCACGATTTTAGGCCATTTGTTGACCTGATTCGGCCTCAATAGAAACGCCATCCAGAAGTCTTTTGAGTGGACATCCTGGTCTTCTTCTTCCTGCAGGTTGATATCTTAACATTTGTTTGGGTATCATGTTATCTTCCATTCGATGAACATGTTGCATCCATCTTGACTTATAATCAGAAATTTTGTTTTCTTCTTCTTCTTCTTCTTCCTTCCAAGTATTAGGCCAAGGCCTGTTATGATCCTATAGAAAATTTTCTCTCCAGCGTTTCATAGGACGGCCCAGTGATCTTCGTCCTCCTGGTATATAATTATAAACAGCTTTGGGGATCCGATTTGAACTCATTTTTTCAAGATGGTGTTTCCAATTTAGTTGGTACTATTTAATATATTCCAAAATTGGCGTAGTCTTCAATTCTTTTTAAGATATCGGTGTTCCTTTTCCGATCCCATCTGGTGTAACCCGCTGTTCTGCACATGAATCTCATTTCACAAGCCGTTATTCTGCTTTCATGTTGTTTTTTTAGTGTCCATGCTTCACTACCATAGGTCAACACTGGTCTAGCCAAAGTGTTATATAAACGTAATCTGGTGTTTTTTTGTACAAGGGATGGTTTCATAAAATTTTGTTTTCTAAAGGTTCCATGTGTAATTCTTCTAAGATGTCTTCATTTTTTTGTGATCTAGTAGTGAGTATCCTGCAGTCCTCCAAAGGTATCTCATTTCAGCATGACAAATATGACAAGGAATGGAATAATCCTTACTCTAACAAGGAAACTATTCACCATTCCATGCCAAAACCTATCTTGAAATTTCTCTCAAAGACGCTTTGTGATGTACCAAGACCGTGTCCAAAAAATTATCTGCCATTTTTTACTGCAAGGCACAGAAATCAAAGGCAAAGTCCAGCAATGGCAACTCACTGTGCAAAGCTGATGGACTCCCTGCTCGAGTATAACGGAGTTCAGTGAGGCAGGATGGAAGGTTGTGAGGGTTATCCAATCAACCAATTCAGGAGTTGTATAAACTTCTAACTTCCCTGAGTTTAAATGAGAAATTTGTCGCTGGATTTTAATGTCTTGCAGTTAAAAGCAGCAGATAATTTTTTGGACATGTCCTCGATACATCACATCACTTCTCTGGGAGAAATTTCAAGGTAGGTTTTGGCAAGCAATTGTTGACAGTTTCCTTGTGAGATGGAGGTATAGCATGAGGAAATTTCTCTGTGGACTTTCCAATTCATGAGTTGCCAGTTCTCAAATCTCCTTTGGCCATCAAGGCGAGGCTCAACTCTTGTTGCCACCTGTGAAATTCAAAAGCCAGCCGAACAATACATCCAATATAATTTATTATTGTATGTGGTTGATAGTTTTAACTTAGGTTAAAAATCTATATAATGAGATACTTTACTAACCGCATCTTTAGAGCAGCTGATGACAACTTTCAGATGACGGAGTATTATTACATCGATAACAGCAGATCTGTGCCCAAATAAAGACACTATGGGCTGTTTGGTTACCACAGGATTCCAGAGACGTACCACACTGTCATTACTTCCAGTAACCAGAAATCGAAGTGAGCGCTCCAAATAAAAACATGTCACACCCTGTAAATAATTTGTTGTATATAGTTATCATGACCATAGTAAAGTTGGTTGGCATTATGCATCAACCAGCTATGCTCCATTATGTAAGTTTCGAGAAAATATTATTATTTTTTTAAATGCCCCAGTTTGTCTTTCAACATTTCTGGTGTTCTCTCCTGGCATGGCGTACTTGTAACCCACTTCTGAGGTTGGGGCACCTGGAAGGCAGGGTTACGTTGCCCCGATGATATGACGGGTGATGATGATGATAGTGGTGCGCCAGGAGAGTCCTTAATCCTAAGCTTAATCTAAGATGAATATGAATGATGATGATTGAGATGGCCATATGATTTCAGGGATCATTTGGGCCTTAAAGTTTTCCTGGCATTTGTCTTACAGGTGAGGAAAAACTCCGATAAAAACCTCACCCAGAAAAACTGTCCCGACCGGGGATTGAACCTGGGCCCGCTGCGTGACAAGGTAGCATGCTACCTCGAGACCACAGAGGTGGACTCGAGAAAAATATGTTTAAAGTTTAAGTCAATCTTCACTATTTATCGTAGCGCCAAACTAACAATACTCGATTTTATAAGTTATTTTCCTTGTTTGACAGTTATGCATCAACAATCTAAAAGCGGGAACATTTGGCGCTTAGCTGCATGATGCAAAATTTGGATTAGTATTTATGAAACAAAAAAATTTAATTTTTTCTAATTGTTTCTAGATTGAAAGCTTACAGGAACCAACCTGGACAATAACCAGCGTCCAATCCCTACCTTCTTGTGGTGCAGCTGTTAATATATTAATCAATTGAGTTGGTGTTTACTTGATGAAAATCCATATTTATTAATTAAATAAAAATAAAACCTAGTTTTATTTGATTTTCATATTTATTATATAATTCAGTGACAGCTGTTTCAGTACACTGTACCTTCTTCAGACATGTTAAATTATGAATTGTGTTCCAACTGATCTAAGCAACAATACAACATTAATTTATTCATCATCATCATCATGAACAAATTCGTTTTAGGCCATGTGGCCTGTACGGTAAACCTAGCGAAGATGGTCTTGATCTTTCCACCGATGTTTTGGTCTTAATTTATTAAAATTTTTAAATGTAACAAAGGTGATTTAAAAATTTTTTAATTTAACAAAGGTGATTTAAAAATTTAAATAAATTAATGTTGTATTGTTGCTTAGATCAGTTGATATGTACTATAATAACACAATTCATAATTTAACATGTCTGAAGAAGGTACAGTGTACCGAAAGAGCTGTCACTGAATATATCTTAATAAATATGAAAATCAAATAAAACTAAGTTTTATTTTTATTTAATTAATGTTAATATATTGTTTATGCAATATGAACCAAAGGGATGGTGTACCCACCAATTAGCACTGGTTAGCTTGGTGGGTTATAGACCAATCTAGCATTTCTTCCTTATATAGTACCAGACCCCTCTTTTTACTTTCCTATTTAGTCTCTCTTGCCTGACCTCTTGTTTTCTTCAATCCTGATACTATTAAAGTTTTCGAGGCTGATGGGTTCATTTCTGTCTTTCCTCTATCTCTTTCTTTTAACCTTGGGGGCACTCACCTTGAATGTCCACATAAGCTGCATGTTGAAATACAGCCCCATTGCAACTTTTAGCATAAGTATACAATGGATTCGTGTCATCAACTACGGTTGGATATACATAATGAATGAAGAATAAAAACAGAAATTGTTCGACAATAAATTTGAAGCTAATGGCTTAAAGAATGTTGGGGTGGATATATATGCTATTTTGGAGTACAGGTGGGATGTCTTTTTGTTTGTGATAAGATGGATTCTAATAGATTACAAATAAAAAATAAAAATTGATAAAATTAATCACCACCTGAAGTAGGTAGAGTATTGAAAAGTTCAAAGTACGGTTTACTGTATAGTACTGTATTTGACAAACAAATGTGCCACTCCATGCCAAGTCAGACAAAATAACATAAATTTAACCTTGATATTTTTAATTTCCACGAAACGTTCTTATATTTAATTAAAGGAAGAAAAATAAAATATATAGCTATGTATTTTTATGTTCAGTCAAAATTTACTTTACAGGGGACAGAGAATGGTTAAGATTCCCACTTGTTCTAGACAATCAGCACTTTATGTCAGCCGGGTTGTCAGCCCTGCGTGACGGCCGCCTTTACCCCCAGAACAAGCGTCTGATACTTATTTCCGTTAGAGGCTGAGTCGACCCCAGGACCATAGTGCCGCCAGAGGGTTTAGGTCAGTTTAAAAATTCTGACCCCAACGGGACTTGAACCCTCAACCCTCCAGCTTGTAGCTCAGTGCCTTAACCACTACGCTACGGCATGCCATGAACACAAATATCTCCAACAAAGATATTATTCTACTATTATTCATTATTTTGAAAACACCATCGTGCAAAAATAATGTACAACACATGTTTGTGAAGTGTTTTACAGAATCTCAGAAATTAAAATCCTCGCTATTGCTTGGTTTTTAAACACTTCCTCGCTTCTGTAAGAACCACTTCCAAATCTCACATTGTGATGTACTATTATGTTGATATAATTGTACTCACTCTTGCTAGTTTGAAGATGTATGGAGCCTTTCTGGCTGTTACGTGTCTGATTACAAGTGTTGCAGACGTATCCTGACTGCACGACACAACTGTCTCATTGTCAGGGAAGTACGCCACTCGACGAACACTGTCCTTGTGGACTCCTACATCCACACTGACCTCTATGTAATCACTCTGCTGATCCAACTCCTATAAACAACACATATCTACATATACTTTTTTTTTTTTCAAATGCCCCAGGTTTGTCTTTCGACATTCCTGGTTTCTCTCCTGGCATGGCGTACTTGTAACCCACTTCTGAGGTTGGGGCGCCTGAAAGGCAGGGTTATGTTGCCCTGATGATATGATGCGTGATGATGATGATAATGGTGCGCCAGGAGAGTCCCTATTCCTAAGCTTAACCTAAGATAAATATGAATGATGATGATTGCGATGGACATATGATTTCGGGGACCGTTTGGGCCTTAAAGTTTTCCTGACATTTGTCTTACAGATGAGGAAAAACCCCGATAAAAACCTCACCCAGAAAAACTGTCCTGACCGAGGATCGAACCCGGGCCTGCTGCGTGACAAGGCCACACACTACCTCGAGACCACAGCGGTGGACATATCTAAATATACTTATTTGAAAATAATTAACACCTGAACTGGGATTTGAAACCAAGACCTCTAGCTTTATATACTAGTGTGCTACCATTTACAGCATCCAAGTATTCTAATAACAAATAAGAATCCATGGCGCGACAGGCCTAGAAGGCCTTTGACCTACCATCTGGCTGCTGACCTCACATCCACATATGTTAATCGCAGAGGTAGATTATCATCCAGCCAGTGTAGGGGTGACATGTGGTCAGCACGTCTTACAAGATGGAGTAAGAAGCAGTTCTCCTGAATATCATAAAATCGGTCGAGATATTAATGAAGATGAAACCACCTAGGTTTTGAAACAAGTTTAATTACAAGACTGGATATGGGGTGAGGTATAAAGAATTTTAATTTAAATCAAATCTTAAATTTGAAAAAAGTTTACATACTATCCTATAAAGTACCATAAAGAAAAAGAATCAGAAAGTTCAACATAAGATTGATACAAAAAAATTGATTTAGTCTCAATAGATATGCCATGCATTCCATTGTCAGCTTATCCAGACTATTGAATTTTATGTTCTGTCAGCCCTGGATGTCATCTTAACTCCATCTTTTGGCTGACTGAAGAACTTGTAAATCAAATCTTTTTCCCTGGAATTTCAAAATTCATAATTCTGTTTTTGTTCTTCTGGATGTAGATCTTCTCCCAAATGGCGAATTTCTATTTATACTCTTCTGACCAAATGTGAGCAGCCACTGCAGATTTTTCTACTTCTGCATTTTTAACATTTATACATTACACATTAGAAATGTTAAAATGGAGAAATACCAACCACAGAACCCGATGAACATGCGCTACAAAGACTACGCAGGAAAAGAGAGGAAGTATGGCCGGAATTCTTCAGCACCGGAGCAATGATAGACAGGAACTGGACAGAAGCAAATTTCCAGATACGACACGTCATCACAAGACTAAGCGTGCATGGATTCCACCACCTAATGTGTAGAGATAAAACATTCCATGACCCGAAGACATCATGCATATGCGAAGTATGTGAACAGCATTGCGAAAGATATCACATCGAAACATGAACACAAAGATCAAAAAAATTTGTGATTACGCAAGACAAAGCTAAAGTGTTAGTGATTGTTAAAATGCTGTGTTATCACCTTTGCACATTTGTGCACAATCCATTTATATAAAAAAAAATTGAGAAACTCAAAAATCTGCAGTGGCTGCTCATATTTGATTAGAAAACTATAATAATTAAATTAATGTTTTTATTACCTCACCTCATATCCTTTTTCTTCTATACTGCAGTTTCGGAGCTTATCTCCATCGTCAGTAGCCTCTGGTCGACCGGTGTTATGTCCGAAACTGCAGTATAGAAGAAAAAGGATATGAGGTGAGGTAATAAAAACATTAATTTAATTATTAAATTAAACCTCATAGTGTTCTTTCCCTGTGAAAGTTAAATAGAAAACTATAAACTCAATGTAAACACAAAATTATTAAAACAGTTGAAAAATACAAAAGAACTTATATTGAACTTATTTAGGAATAAATCACTATGAGGTTTAATTTATAATTAAATTAAAAATGTTTCCATTCCTCTTCTCATATCCAGTCTTCCAAGTAGATCACAATTTCAAAACCTTCGTGGCTTCATCTTCAGTACTTTCTTCTAGAGAAGTAGTTCTTCTGATGGACATAACATCAGTCAACAGGAAAGTGCTGAAGATGTAGCCGCTAAGGCTTTGAAATCACGATCTACTTAGAAGACTGGATATGAGGAGAGGTAAGATGCATTTTAATTTAATCACAAAAGAACTTACCATTTGAGTGAAGTTCTACGTCCAGAAGAACAAAAACAGGATTATGAATTTTGAAATTCCTCGGAAAAAGATTTGATTTACAAGTTCTTCGGTCAGCTAAAAGGAGGAGTGGGAGTTGACACCCAGGGCCGACAACATAAAATTCAACAGTGTGAAAAAGCTGACAATGGTATGCATGACATATCAAAAAATGTCCAAATAGAACTCAAGTTATGAAGTAAGATGACTCTGGACTCACCTTATTTATTAAAAAGAACCTCATAATGTTACTTCATAATGTAATTTATTAATGAAAAGCTGACATCAGAGGTGAATTACAAGTATATAATATTAATGAGAGAATATACAGAAATAAATATAAATGGTTTGAACATGTATAAAGAATGCCAAATAATCGTTTATCAAAACAGATATTTTATTATAGACCTGAAGGGCGAAGAAATGTAGGAACACTGAAACAACATTGGAAGGATGTCTTCTTCTTCTTCTTCTTCCTTTCTAGGATGAGGTCAATGTGACCTGTTCCAGTCTCAAGTCTATCGTTTCCTTGACCGTCCCAAAGATGTTTTCCCATGTGGTTTGTAGGTGTTGATCTTTTTGGGTAATCTTGTATTGTCCATTCTGTCTAAATGTTCTTTCCATTGGTATTTGTGCTCTTCTAGTTTATCAACTATTAAAAATATCTCCAGTTCATTTCTTATTGATTCATTGTGTAATCTATTCATGTGTATATATCCTTTTACAGATGTTAAAAATTTCATTTCAGTGGCTTGAATGTGTGAGATATCTTTTTTTGTAAGTACCTAAGATTCAGATCCATATAAAAGAACAGGAACAGCCATAATTTTATAAAACCTGAGCTGAGTTTCTCTTTGAGTCTTTCGGAGGGTTCTTCTTATGGTGCCACACATCATTTGATATGGGTTTAATTTATTATGTACATCCCAATCATAGCTATATGTTATATCTGAACCAAGATAGTTAAAGTGTGCTATCTGTTCTATTATTTCATTATTGATTACTATTTTTGCTCTGACTGGCACTTTGCCCTGAAAAGCCATAATTTTAGTTTTTGAAGTTGAGATTTATGGATTATAATAGAGTCCTAATTGATTCAACATGTAAATGACGACCAGAGGCTACTGACGATGGAGATAAGCTCCGAAACTGCAGTATAGAAGAAAAAGGATATGAGGTGAGGTAATAAAAACATTAATTCAATTATTAAATTAAACCTCATAGTGTTCTTTCCCTGTGAAAGTTAAATATGTAAATGGCTCTTTGTAAATCATCCTCTGACTTCTGTATAATTACCAGATCGTCTGCATACATTAAAATATTCATATACATTTCCTTATTAATTTGTATTCCTATTGGAAGGATGTCCTGTAATATATTGTGCAACGGGGAGCAGAACGCACCAATAGGCGCACACTTTGATAGTAAGGAAAGCTGAGATACAAACAATACAATTGTATTAAGTTATGTAGGTAGAAAATAACACTATGAGGTTTATTTAAATTTTGTTTAGTTGTTTCTTGACTCACCTCTTACTTCTTAACTCCCTCACAGATCCGGATTTTGTCACTGTATTTGTGACATTCTCAATGCTGTATCACATTCACAACTGACGTCCAATGGTCTCCTCTCCTGCAGACTGACCTCCGCACCATCTGATGGCTGACCGATGAACTTCCAAATCAATCCCCTCTCCTTATCACCAGGTATTTCAAAATTCATAGTTATGTTTTTATTCTTGCATATGTAAATTCTTTCCCAAATTGTGAGTTCCTTCGGTTTTTCCAATTGTTTAAGAAATTTTGTTTTGGTTTCTATTCTATGTTTTCTGACCAGGCATGTGCAGCTATTGCAGATTTTTCTGTTTCTCCATTTTTAGCATTTCTGAGGTATTCCTTTAATCTTGTATTTAAATGCCTTTTTGTTTTTCCTATGTATATCCTTTCAAAATCTTTACATTAATTTGATAAATTCCTGATTTTTGCAGTCTTCAATCTTTTCATTTTTGTTGGTTTTTATTAAATTGCCTAAACTGTAAAGTTGTGAATGTGATACAGCATTGAGAATGTCACAAATACAGTGAAGAAATCCAGATCTGCGAGGGAGTTAAGAAGTATGAGGTGAGTCAAGAAACAACTCAACAAAATTAAAATAAAATTCTACTTACCACCCAATAGTATGTGTCGAGTTTATCTGGATCTTTCTTACGGAATAAGGAAGCTCGAGGCTGTAAGAAACATAATTTGGTAATGTTACCAGCACTGTCCCCAATAAATAACATAGAAGGATTATTCCCACAGGCCACACAATAGGCTAAGCACTGTGGAACATGCTTCAGGGTCTTGACGTGACAAAGTGGAACATGTACTAAACCAGAACAGTCGTAGAGGTGAAGGCTTCGGTCTGAACACACTAGCAGCAAGACATTTGCATCAGGGACGTGTATTGCATCTGTCAACCAGATGGAGGTTATTCTGCGTCGCCTCTCTCCACCTCCTCCTTCAGCGTCTCCAATGCGTTCTCTGACATCTCCCTCGCTGAGTGCTATCACATAGCTGTCCATCAGCTGAAGTCAGCTGTCGTACACTCCCACTCGCCCAAACTTTGAAATGACTGCATAGCAGAATGAGGACTGGGTTTCTATAGGCACTACTTTCACGATGATCTCCCGCTGTAACACATTACAATATTATGTGTATAAAAGAATTATCTTGGGAGACTAGTGCAATGGATTTAAGCTCCATATTAAAGCAGGATTATAATATTACCTAAAAATAATAAACTTAAAGTTAATAAATAATTTTGTATTTCAATATTCTTTTTATAAATAAATATTAACTTTAAAATAAAAATCTAAATTCTTCATTGTTAATTATTGTCAAATAAAAAAATTACCTTAATAATAATAAAAAAAATATTTTACAAGATTAAGATGTCAATAATGACTTATAATAAAAGATGATTTTTCTTTATATATGGAGCTTAAAAATACCATTCAAAAATATAATTCATGAAAATAAAACCAAACTTATGACTGTTTCAAAGAACTTTTAGCAGGTCAGAAAATTGTTATAAAATAATATTGACATTGTTATTGAATATATGTATCTAGAAACTCTTTTAACCAATAAAAATGATTTAAGGGGAGAAGGTACCTTGTATCTCTGCCATGTTAAATGTTCTAATTTGAATGTTCCTTTTCAGAAGAAAAGTTAACAGTAGAAGATTAATTTCTTTCTGACATATACACACAATTTGGCAATAAAATGACATTTTTTCCAGAACACAGCATTAAAAATTAAACAGTAAGAATTTTTTAAAAACAATGCTATTTTTTGGTGCATTTTAAAAACTGAAATAATTATTGGTGCCCTTAAAAATAACATTAATATGTTGAAAAATTGCCAATTTATGCCTAAGTACCAGACCTGTGAAAATTTCATTTCTCTGATATGAATAGTTTCAGAGAAAAGGAACGTAAGGCTCGCAAAACAAAAATAGTGAGAAATTAGTTTAAAGTTTTACACTACTCACAGTCCTGCCCTGCAGCACGTCCTTTATACCCACACTTAGGACCTTTAAATAAGTTTGTGATTCAAACCCAATTTATATTTACATAGAACACACTTCAAGGTAAGAATATGAGCGAAAAAACAAAAATTCAAATTTTGCCCATTTATAAGGTACCTTCTCCCCTTAAGATTTGAAATATATAGAAGAATTGGAATTGCAAATAAAGCATGTTATGCTTGTCTTCCCATATTAAAGAGCCATTCTGTTCTTAGATGTACCAAAATCAAGATATATAAAACATTAATTAGACCAATTGTTACTGAAACTTATTTAAACATTTTTAAAGAAAGGTATTGGCAATAATATTGGGAGCAGTTTGTGTAGATAACATCTGGAGAAGAAGATATAATAAAGAATTAATACAATTATTAGATCTTGATATTGTCTCAAACATAAGGCTTGGCCATTTCATATGGATTGGACATAATAATAGAACGTCAAATAATATAAAGGTGAGACAAATATTCTGTTCACAACCTCAAGGAATCAGATTAAGAGGAAGACATAAGAATAGATGGTGGGATTGTGTGCACCAGGATCTTAAAAACATGTAAAATAAACCATTGGGAAAAGCTTTCTATGAACAGGGATGTCTGGAAGAAGTTCATTGAAGAGCAAAGGTTCTTATTTAATTTATTTTCAGTCTGATCATCTTACCTCAATATTAATGTTGATTTGTTCTTGGACATGTTTCAAAACAATTCTGTTTTATCGTCAGCTTTCCCAGACTGGTTTTATTTATGTTGCACAACACCCTGGATGTTGATGTCAGCTCCATCCTGTTGTTGGCCAAAGAACCTCCAAACAAGGTCATGCTCCGTCAGTATTTCAAAATTCATAACTCTGTTTTTGTTCTTCTGAATATAGATTTTTTCCCAAATAGTCAGCTCTTTTGTATTTTCTAACTGTTTTAATAATTTGGTGTCTGAATTTATATTTTGTTTTTCAGACCAAACATGAGCAGCAACTGCAGATTTTTCAATTTCCCCATTTTTAATATTTCTTATGTGTTCTTTGGTTCTAATTTTTAGGTTTCTTTTTGTTTTTCCTATATATATCTTTACACAACCCATGCATTCAATTTGATATATTCCTGACATCGACATCCAGGATGTGTAACATAAATCTAACAGTCTGGACAAGGTGACGATAAAACAGAATTATTTTGAAACATGTCCAAGAATAAATCAACATTAATATTGAGGTAAGATGATCAGACTAAAAATAAATTATATTTGAAGAGAAAAATTTTCGCCTAGACCGGGACTCGAACCCGGAACCCTTGGCTTTCCGGGCCAAGTGCTCTACCAACTGAGCTACCGAGGCGAGTTACAATCTAGACGCAAATTTTTCTCTTATGTACGTTGTAATTCCCTCGTGCCAAATGCTTGAAACCATAGCTTCTATCTTTGCATATGGCGGCTTCTTAGTTAAGAAGACATTTATTGGGAATTTAACACTACTTTATAGCCAGTAGGGCTTCTATTGACGAGGGAATTACAACGTACATAAGAGAAAAATTTGCGTCTAGATCGTAACTCGCGTCGGTAGCTCAGTTGGTAGAGCACTTGGCCCGGAAAGCCAAGGGTCCCGGGTTCGAGTCCCGGTCTAGGCGAAAATTTTTCTCTTCAAATATAATTTATCCTTCAATGAGAAGTGTTAAATTAATAATAAAATCGTTAAAAATAAATTATTTAAAATAACCTCAAAATATCACTTCCTAAAATTAAATATTAAAGGTTCTTATATTGAGCAGTAGTGTCATTTAAGAAGAAGAAGAAGAAGAAGAAGAAGAAGAAGAAAATATAGTTCATAATTAAAATAAATTAAATAAGAATATAAATCTAAGATGGTAGTATTTGAGACTCAAAATTGTAATATCTCAAACTCTAGTTCTTAAGGATCTCACTGTAATTTTTTCATAATTTCTCTGTTATTATCATAAGTAATGCTCAGTTGAAATTTCATTATCACTATCCATTTCATGATTAATTATCATTTATATCTACAACAGCATAACAGGTCAATATTGGGCCTTGGTCTCCCATTTGTTAGGAGTTACTAGACCTGTAGAAATACATTATATAATGGAAATGGACAGCTAATGACAAATGAGGGAAATTTTGAGGAATTGGCTGAATTCAAATACCTAGGAACAATAATCACAAATAGGAATGAGATGCACAAAGGAATTAAACATAGGCTCAATTCTGGAAATGCGTGCTATTATGCATTGCAGAGACTTTTGATGTCCCAACTCCTTTCAAAAAACGTTAAGCTGAAAATATATAAAACTATTATTCTACCAGTTATATTATATGGGTGCGAAACATGGACTCTTACTTTAAGGGAGGAAAGGAGATTACGAGTATTTGAGAATAAAGTTCTTAGGAAAATTTTTGGACCAAAGAGAGATGAACAGACAGGTGAATGGAGAAGACTACATTACAATGAACTACATGGTCTTTATAGGAAGCCAGATATAATAAGAACAGTTAAGTCTCGTAGACTGCGATGGGCAGGACATGTTGCGTGTATGGGGAATGAAAGACGTGCATGGAAACTTCTTGTAGGAAAGCCAGAAGGAAAACGCCCAGTTCGTAGACCAAGAATGAGGAGGGAGAACAACATTAACTATGATTTGAGGGAAGTAGATTATACAGGAAATGATTGGAAAGCATTAGCTCAGGATAGGGATGTATGGAGAGCTTATGTCCGCGTGGCCATGAACCTACAGGTTCGATAGTGCCAGTGAGTAAGTAAGTAAGTAAGTTAATTTAGTTAATCTTACTTCCCTAGAGATGTCATGAATGGTATGCAGTCAACATACTGACCCAATGAGACATCTAGTGGGTAAAAATAGAGCATTTCTGGTTGTGGGGTAATCTACATAAAAGTTGAATAAATCATGATGGTAATTATTTTGAAGTGTTTATTTATACAGTTGTGTAAGATTAAAACTACCTTTAAAGCTTATTTATACAGTTAAACAAGATGACAATTATCCTTTTATGTAAAGAGTTTTTTTTCAATATTCTCTCATAAAAGTGAATGCATGAAATATCAACGTGTGTCATAACAATAATGGTTGCTTTCACAATCTTCATACTTAAACTTAAAGGTTATTTTCTTCTGCCCACAAAGAATTCATGAGAGAAAAAAATTCTCTCCACAGCTGGACTGTTTCCATGTGATTGTCATGCATCATCTGTTATATAACAAACTAACATATTTGAATTTAAGATTTTAATTAAAATTCTTTATACCTCACCTCATATCCAGTCTTCTAATTAAACCGGTTACAAAACCTAGTCGGTGGCTTCATCTTCAGTAATATCTCGAATCACATACCGTAACCCCCCCCTGGACTATCACCTCGACGTGGTGGGGGCGCCGAGTACTCAATGAACCAGACGACTAAATCGGGGGAGTTTAGCTTTGCTAACTTGCCAATTTGTTAGAGGTGAGAGGAAACTAAGAATAGTCTGCAACGTGGGAGACGTCTGCCAGAAGGTTGACTTCGACCAAGAAATCTGCAACGGTCTATGAGGCGACGTGATACCAGGCGATCATCACAACGGCTCAAGCAGCAACCCTCTCTAAAGGGGTTAATACTTAGAGGAGCATGGTTCAGCACCCCTGTCATTATCCTTACCCTGCACAGCGCTCGTAACATGGTCAGGGCACATTTATTACTACTGATTCATCTCAAAACTAAGGCCGGAAACCAAAAAGGGAAAAGATTGTTGGAAAGACCACTGAAGAGATGGAAGGACCAATTCGACCTATAATGAGATCGGAACAGGCCAATGGGCTTAATCCTTGTTCTTGTTGATGACGATGATGACATACCGTAACATCGGTCGAGATATTACTGAAATTGAAACCCCCTAAGTTTTGAAACCGGTTTAATTAGAAGACTAAACATGAGGTGAAGAATAAAGAATTTTAATTAAAATCTTAATAGCGATTTTTCCTATAAAAGTTGAATGTCTGAGAATATGTGTATTGTAATGACACACAGTGTACTCTATATGCTTCAGGTTCTGCACTGGGCAGATAGATGGCATTAATATGGTCTGTTGTCAATTTACACCACTTCATAACATAACCACTAAACCAGTGTGGCCTGACATGCTCCTATTAACATAATTTTAAAAAAAAAACTTCTTTGTAAATTGAGTTCAAAGAAATTATTGAATTTTGTTTTGTTATTATTTTGTACAAAATCAATAAGTCTTTGGACATTTCTATTTGATGTATCTTCTCCATGTCCTCCTACATAGCACTGGATTTTTCTGTTCCCTATTCTGCTATTAAAATCTCCCATGATTAAGAGCATATCACGCAAACAGAATGGACCAAAATTAATAGGGGCGTAAGTGAAGGATGTGGCCTCTCGCCCTTGTTCTTTATCATATACATGGATAGAATACTCCAAGACACGGTTCTATCCAAATTAATAGAAACCTAAAAATAGACTCCTTGCTTTTTGCAGATAATTTGGTATTAATAGCTCCAACAGAAACAGATTTACAGTATTCTATCCACAATTTTAATATAATTGCAAAAAGGTACAATATGAAAATCAATACAAAGAAAACTAAAGTGATGGCCTTTTATGGGAAATACCCTATACCTAGCAAAATTGTTTTGGATGATGAAAATTTAGAACGAGTAAATGAATTTAATTATTTGAGTTATAATTTAACATTTCAAGATGAAGCTGATATATCAAAGAAAATCACAAATTTCACAAAAACAACGGGGATAATTAACAGTATAATGAAACCATCTTTAGTACAGAAGAACACAAGATTATGGGTTTATAAGGTTCTCGCAAGACCAGTATTAAGATATGGTAGTGAAGCATGGAAAATACGAAGAAGAGATGAAAGCTGAATAACAGCAAATGAAATGTGATTTATGCGCCATACAGCAGGCTACACAAAGTGGGACCATAAAAGAAATGAGGAAATTATGGAAGAGTTGGATGTAGAACCCATTCTTCACCATATACAAAACTACCACAACAACTGGAAAGCCCATCTTCAACAAATGCCATCTCATAGAATTCCAAAAGCCATGCTTTGTTACTGCCCCCAAGGCAAAAGATCTCTGGGACGTCCAAAAAAGCACTGGATGGAAAACTCCTCCTTGAGACCGTAACAGGCCGCACGGCCTAATACTTGCATGGATGATGATGATTATTTCGTACAATGTCACCAGGTTGCTTTTTATCAATTTCTGGCTTTCTCTTTTGGCTTGGCAGAATTGTAACACATTTCTTAGGTTGGGGCACCTGGAAGGCAGAATTACATTACCCTGATGATATGATGATAATGAAGCGCCAAGAGACCATGGGCAACCCTTTAAGGAAAAATTTGTACAATCTGACCGGGAAACAAGCCCAGGATTTCATGAACTGTACCAAACAGAAGGTAGAAGATGAAACTTGATTTTGAAAGGCTTACATAGTTTTAACCACTTGACAAAGTCTTTTAAACAGAAGTTGATTTAATAATCAATTGAGTTGGTGTTTACTTGATGAAAATCCATATTTATTAATTAAATAAAAATAAAATATATATATATATATATATATATACTTACTTACTTACTCACTGGCACTATCGAACCCGTAGGTTCATGGCCGCATGGACATAAGCTCTCCATACATCTCTATCCTGAGCTAATGCTTTCCAATCATTCCCTGTATAATCTACTTCCCTTAAATCATAGTTAATGTTATTCTCCCACCTCATTCTTGGTCTACCAACTGGGCGTTTTTCCTCTGGCTTTCCTACAAGAAGCTTCCATGCAAGTCTCCCATTCCCCATACGTGCAACATGTCCTGCCCATCGCAGTCTTCGAGACTTAACTGTTCTTATTATATCTGGCTTCCTATAAAGACCATGTAGTTCATTGTTATGTAGTCTTCTCCATTCACCTGTCTGTTCATCTCTCTTTGGTCCAAAAATTTTCCTAAGAACTTTATTCTCAAATACTTGTAATCTCCTTTCCTCCCTTAAAGTAAGAGTCCATGTTTTGCACCCATATAATATAACTGGTAGAATAATAGTTTTAATATATCATCATCATCTGCATTCATGGATTAGGTCTGTTGACCCGTTCCGACTTCAGCCCATCTCTTTCTAGGTCTGTCCACATCTCGGGTGCCATTAGGTTTGTATTTCGTTATTTATTTTGGATATCTATCTTCATTCATTCTGTCTATGTGTTGCTTCCATTTTTGTCTATATGTATATATTTTATCAGTTATTGCAAATATTTCAAGTTCCTGTCTTATTTCTGTATTCTTAGTTCTGTCTTCCTTAGTGCACCCTTTAACAGATCTCAAAAATTTAATTTCTGCCGTCGTTATCCTACTTAGATCTTGTTTTTTTATGTATCCAGGCTTCTGAACCATAGAGCAGTACTGGTACTGCCAACATTTTATAAAATTTCAATTGGGTCTCTCTTGTTGTTTTATTATTTAGTGATCGTTTTATCGTACCACATATTCCCTGGAATTTTGCTATTTTATTATTTATACCATTATCATAATTAAATGAAGTGTCACATCCTAGATAATTGAGTTGGTTCACCTGTTCTATGATTTTGTTTCCTATTACTATTTTCGATCTGATTAGTTTTAATATATATATATATACATAAATATGAAAATCAAATAAAACTATGTTTTATTTTTATTTAATTAATAAGAAGTTCATTTAGTTGAGGACAACTGCTATATTAATATTTTATCATTATACTGTAGTCAGAAACTGTGACCACAGGACCATGAGAGGGGTCATATTTTGTATTATGATATGTGTATTTACATCAAGTGAAATTTCAGTGAATGATTCAATATGGAAACCATCATGGATAAATGAAAGTTGCTTCTTTATAAACTGATGTTAAGGGTATTATTATATTTTGTATGATGGTACGTCTAACATAAAATAAATGGTTGTATAAACTGATGTCCTGAATAGCAGTTGTACTTGATTCCAAATAATGTTGCTACACAAAGTATTGATTACATAAAGTGGGCAATCAAATAACTATGAATAATATATGAAGGTTTGTGTCGTGACTTGTATAGTTACAGCAATCAGCTGTCCAACACTTGAAATATTCAAAACATTAAACACTTAATTACTGTCACAATCTTTTGGACAGTTTGTTCACATTTCCACAAATTACAGTTCTTGTACCACTTGTAACTTATATAAGCTTTTTTTCCAACTATTGAAAAGTCAATAAGTCAATGGTCTCCTGATCCGCCTTTAAGCACTGTGACCAAAATAAATGTAGATTATTTTTTCTATGGTATGCAATTTGTAGGCTTAATATACAAAATTATGCATCCATAGTAATTCTTCCTGAGGGCAGGTCTTTCACTGCAATCATAACATTTTCATGCTATGCTTTGCAGCTTTACTAGGGAACTATAAGTGTGGTAGCTTCCCGTTGCTTTCCCCAACGGTCAAGGATGATGATGATAATGATAAGGATGATGATGATGGTCAGATGATTTTCGGGGACCGTTGGGCCCTAAGCTTCCTGACATTTGTCTTACAGGTGAGGAAAAAACCTCACTCAGGAGCCTGTCCCAACCGGGAATCGAACCCGGACCCACTGCGTGACAAGGCAGCATGCTACCTCGAGACCACAGCGGTGGACATACAAAATTATAACCTTAATATTATTTATCAGTTCGTAGAAAAAATGTTGATGTAATAGTCCACCTGGGCACGCCATAGCTCAGTGGTTAAGGCACTGAGCTACAAGCCAGAGGGTCGAGGGTTCAAGTCCCGTTGGGGTCAGGATTTTTAAACTGACCCAAACTCTCTGGTGGCACTATGGCCCTGGGGTCGACTCAGCCTCTAACGGAAATGAGTACCAGATGCTTGTTCTGGGGGTAAAGGCGGCCGTCACGCAGGGCTGACAACCCGGCTGACATAGAGTGCCGATTGTCTAGAAAAAAGTGGGAGCCTTAACCTCCTACTACCCCAAGGGCCTCCGGGCCTGTTGTGGGATCACTTTACTTTTAATTAATAGTCCACCTTGCTGGCTTACCTGGTAGCATGCCTACATCTTGACTAGCAGATCCAAGTCCGATACCCAGCAGAGTTGAACATTTTTATTATTAAATTAATTAAATTGCAACATGTACAATCTCAGGAGCAGGAGAGGTGCTGTTGATAATGATTTGTACATCAGATGGGGACGTTAAGCCTGGGAGTCCCATTGGTGCTTTCTGATAGTAGGCTACATGCCGGCACCGGGTTTCACCTTCTCTTCATCATCGTGCCTCATACAACACGCTTTACTCTGCACAAACATAATCATACACCCATCCTACATAATGTCATCTATCTGCCCAACGTGGAATCTGAACCACGTAAAGTCCAGTCGGTGGTATTAGAAAACACACACACATGTTGTTGCAATGACTCATGAAACTTAATTTAATTATCCTTTGAAAAGTTTTAATTAGTCAAATTATTTATAATGACTATCATCGTAAGAAATTATATGATATCTTCCTAGAATTTGGGATTCCTAATTATAATTTTATATTAAAAATTAATAGGGAGCAACATTATTAGATAAATATCTATATAATACAAATGAAAAGGATATCCCTGAAAAAATTACTAGTTAATAATAAAAGTTTGGGAATTATTAATCAAGTTATGAAACCATCCCTTGTACAAAAAACACCAGATTACGTTTATATAACACTTTGGCTAGACCAGTGTTGGCGTATGGTAGTGAAGCATGGACACTAAAAAGACAACATGAAAGCAGAATAACGGCTTGTGAAATGAGATTCATGCGCAGAACAGCAGATTACACCAGATGGGATCGGAAAAGGAACACCGATATCTTAAAAGAATTGAAGACTACGCCAATTTTGGAATATATTAAACAGTACCAACTAAATTGGAAACACCATCTAGAAAGAATGAGTTCAAATCGGATCCCCAAAGCTGTTTATAATTATATACCAAGAGGACGAAGATCATTGGGCCGTCCTATGAAACGCTGGAGGGAAAATTTTCTATAGGAGTGTAACAGGCCTTGGCCTAATATTTGGAAGGAAGGAAGAAGAAGAAGAAGATAATACAAATGAAATGTTATCCAATTATGAAAATTTTTGCTATAAGATAAAAAATATAAATTATATATATATATATATATATATATATATATATATATATATGGCAGTGAAGACAGTGTTCTCGCGACATCTAGTAATAATGGAGAGTATAATACATATATAAGAAAAATAAGTGTTTGAATTGGATTCGCCTGGTAGTGTAATGGATATCACGCTGAGGTACAGACTCAGAGATCCGGGTTCGAATCCCGTCCAGGCATTTATTTTTCTTATCATACCATATTAAGCTTGCATTGCTCAATGTTAAAGATTTAATTATAACATCGATAAAGCGTCACTGCTATAAAGTAAAATAAATATTCTCTTTAATTTGCTTACTTGATATAGTCAGCTACTAGATGGCAGTGAAGACAGTGTTCTCGCGACATCTAGTAATAATGGAGAGTATAATACATATATAAGAAAAATAAGTGTTTGAATTGGATTCGCCTGGTAGTGTAATGGATATCACGCTGAGGTACAGACTCAGAGATCCGGGTTCGAATCCCGTCCAGGCATTTATTTTTCTTATCATACCATATTAAGCTTGCATTGCTCAATGTTAAAGATTTAATTATAACATCGATAAAGCGTCACTGCTATAAAGTAAAATAAATATTCTCTTTAATTTGCTTACTTGATATAGTCAGCTACTAGATGGCAGTGAAGACAGTGTTCTCGCGACATCTAGTAATAATGGAGAGTATAATACATATATAAGAAAAATAAGTGTTTGAATTGGATTCGCCTGGTAGTGTAATGGATATCACGCTGAGGTACAGACTCAGAGATCCGGGTTCGAATCCCGTCCAGGCATTTATTTTTCTTATCATACCATATTAAGCTTGCATTGCTCAATGTTAAAGATTTAATTATAACATCGATAAAGCGTCACTGCTATAAAGTAAAATAAATATTCTCTTTAATTTGCTTACTTGATATAGTCAGCTACTAGATGGCAGTGAAGACAGTGTTCTCGCGACATCTAGTAATAATGGAGAGTATAATACATATATAAGAAAAATAAGTGTTTGAATTGGATTCGCCTGGTAGTGTAATGGATATCACGCTGAGGTACAGACTCAGAGATCCGGGTTCGAATCCCGTCCAGGCATTTATTTTTCTTATCATACCATATATATATATATATATATATATATAGGCTGTGGTGCTCTAGTGTTTATACTTCTTGCCTCTAATCCCTAGGGTTGCAGGTTCAAACCCAGCCAGGCTTGATGGATCAAAGAACAAGTCCTCCTCCACAAGGGATTTTAAGATGTGGTTGTGAGTCTGGATATTTTCAGGCTCGTAACAGAACGTTAAATCTGAAAATAGAGCTCTCTAAGCAAAATTTACTGATGTACATCATCCACATAATACCTTATTTGCCTATTGCATTTGCTAACCACATGCCATTCATAACATCTATAGGGAAATAAGTGTAACTAAATTACTTTTTTTAAGAATTAACACTATGTGACATTATTTAAGTAAAATGCACGATCAGAAAAACATTTAATCAAAAGAAAGACTAAATTATTAAAACAAATAGAAAAACCCAATGAACTCACAGTTTGGGAAAAAATCTACATTCAAAAAATGAAAATGAGAAATTAATAAACTTTGAAATTGTCAGGGAAAACAATTTGATTTCGAGGTTCTTCAGTCTACCAACAGAGGGTGCAAGAGGTGGCTCTTCAGGATGACATAACAATAATCGTAAAAATACTGATGATGGAACTGAAGAAGGGTCCAAAATTAGTCTAAGATGAAGAAAATTGTGAGGTAAGGTAATAAAATTTTACTTAAATTAAAAAAGCTTAACTGAAATTTGTCTGATTAAGAAACTTGCCACTAGGGATGCATCCATGTGCCGGCAGTGGGACAATCAGGGATCAATCATTATATATATGCATTACTGATCTGAGAAAAATAAAGAAGTCATTTAAACTATTTTAGGGTATGAGCATCAAATTTCTCTTAATTCACTAATTTTATGGAACCAGTAGTTGGAAAAACTATAGTTTGATTTCCACCATAAATTTTACAGGTCCTACAGAAGAACAGTGTGCATGCACATACGTTTATAGAGTTGATGATAGGTGGAACCATGTAGCTGTAAAATCGATATGATGAATCTGTGCAATAAATTCCCTAACATTTATTAGAAATGGATGTACACTAACTTCTCCCTTCCTAACCTAAGAAAATAAATTACATGCATATTATTTACTGAAGTGTACACTAACCCTAACCTACGCTAACCTAACACAAAATTAAGTTAGTTTATTGAAATATGGTGTGGAATTAATTGTGATTGTTGGTAACACTGATTTTACTGGCATCTTGTAGACAATACATTAAGCATTCATGCATCTTGCGCATGTGCATTATGGTTCTGTAGAAGTTTGAAGAAATCATTGCATACTTGAATAAATATTTAATAATTGTAAAAAAACTATAACAATTATTGAAAAACATTTAAAACATTACAAAATGTTAGTAAAGACAGAAGAAGTATGTAGAGTAACAGAATTACAAGAATATAATATGGAAAATCAAGTGGAAATTATTCTATAGTTGAGCCATAATTTGTGTGATTTTGATTGTTCTGTAAAACGGAAATATGCCAGTACATGTCACTTGGATAAGTATAGAGTAAACTGTTACAATATTAATGCTATAAGAACAGTTTCCATAGAACTGTTATTATATAATCTTCATTACCAATATAAAGTGTAGTCAGACATACAATTGACATAAAACAGATCACATGACAGATGTTATCTATTTACTGACTAGCTAATACCCGGCTTGGATTATTACATCTAAATACATTAAATATTAAGGGTTAATTAAATTATATTGTATACAATGTGACAAATCAAATATGGCTGTTGTAAGAGTAAATTTTTAATTTCAAATTTCAAGTAAACCTCACTTCTAACAGTTGGATTTTGCTGATTTTTTTATAATACTTACCTGTCATCCATGATGGATTAGTGTTTATGCTCTTTGCCTCTGGTTCTGAGTTCTGAGGGTCGCAGGTTCAAACCTGGCTGCAGTCGATGGATTTCCTTTGTAATGTAGTAATGTTTAAGTTTGTAAATTTTCCCATTCCTTTCTGCATATGTTCTGGGTGGTCGCATATTCTTCTTGCTAAGTTTATTGGATATATATTTATTTGATATGACAGAAAACTGTAAGTAGAAGGTGGTTGGAGACATTTTTTGCTCCCGTGCCATCATACAACAGGGACCTGACAGTCCTGAAACACCTTATGGGCAGTATATGGCGTAGGCAAATTCATCCATAAATGTTATTTTCGCAATTTAAATGAAGATATTGAACAAAACCATCTCCTCCATTGTAATAAAACTTTTGTAGAAGAGATCAGCCTACCTGCTAAATATTGGAGTGCAAGAGAGCGAATGATTTCATTGTCAAGTGCTCGATATTAGATACGGCATACCAAGCCAACAAAATTATTTAGGCAGTATTTATATAAATAGTATTAATTGAAGATTTGAAATTTTCATGAAAATGTAAGCTTTCTGAAGCACAGTACCGGTCCTCGCATTTCTGGCATAATCCGTTGATAATATTGGATTTTACTCTGTCTTCAAATATTTCCTTGAAAATATTCCATTCATCAGTTGGAATCTAGTTTTTTTTTTTACACTTGCATAGCCCAACATTGAGCCTTAGATTCCTTTGTTAGGAGCTACTAGACCAAGTTAATTTAGTTGAACATATTTGTCGCTTCACAGATGTCATGAGTATAGTATGTGGTCAAACGATCAAACCGAACCAATGAGAACAATCTTAGGCGGCAACTAAGGTTTTTCCAGGATGATGATGTTGTCAATTTTTGCTTATTGTTAGAGGAGGCCTTTTTAACTCATGGCTTAAGGCATCTTTTTTGAGGGCCTGAAAATCTTCTGACTTAGGGACCCCCACGGACTCAAAGTCTCTCCTATGCAAAAGATGGAGGTAAATGTTACCTAAAATCTGGTTCTTCTTGCTTCTTCTTCCTTCCGCTAGTTTAGAAGGCCAGGAGGCCTGTTACGAGAATCCTTATAGAAAATTTTTCAAGTGAAAAATAACTTATTTATATAGGTAGAGAGTACCAATCAGATTCTGATTCAGTTACGTACGTGTTTATTTATTCTATTTCTTCTTTGGTACGTGAAGTTAGTTAAAAGTTAATTACTTTTCTGTGTAAAGTGGTAGTACCCCTTGCAAGGTGGGTGGGGCATCTTCATTTCAGGATTCTCAAAAAAATGTGTATTCCACTGGGTTACTTATGTTATCTGTGCAGCGGCTTCCAATCTTGTCTATTACATCATCAAGAAGCTCCTCCCACCATATCAAGCCAACCTTTGATGAATCCAGGGCATCAAACCATTTGCCTGCACTTTTCGAGTATAAAGAATTACCTGTAACAATTTCATAAAATCATAATTGCTAGGGCCCTTTATTTGTTTACTTCCATCATATTTTATAGATGCTTTAAAATCTAAGATTGTTTCACATCTTCAGCCTTTGTTTATATCCAATAGAACTGAGTGTTTTTATTGTTTGTGTCTAGAATTACAAAATGTTAAAAATATAAAATGATAAATCAGTTCTGTTCGAAAAACTTTGTCAAGTAGTTAAAAATGTGAGGGCCTTTCAAAACCATATTTCATCTTCAGGTACCAGTTAAAATGCAGAAGATGAAACATGCTTTTAAAAGGCCTTCATATTTTTAGCTATTTGATGAAGGTTTTCAAACAGAACTTTATTTTAGTTGAAGACGCTGATTTATCAGGTACTCATTTTATTATTTTAACATTTTATTTACATAACCTCAAAGGTGCTTTAAAATCAATTTTAGAAGTATTGTAGAGTTATATGTACTTTTATTTTCCATATTGCAAGATAGAAGCATGGCTTCACAGCATTTGGTGGATGGGAATTACAATGTATATAGAGAAGGATTTGCGTTTAGATCGGTACTTGCTCAGGTAGCTCAGTTGGTAGAGCACTTGGTCTAGAGAACCAAGGGTCCCGGGGTTCAAGTCCCGGTCTGAGCATATAATTTTTCTCTTTAAACAGAATATATTGTACCTGCCCTCTTATGTTTATAAAGGCCAGACAAAACTAAGTTATGTTATGGGTGGATCAGTTTCTTGTTTGTTGTGTCAGACAGCTGTGTGTTAACAGATTTAAAACATCCACAATGGAAATTTAGGTTAAAAGTATGTATTTTCAGTTATTTTACTTTTGCAAAGATTGAATATATAGCTTACAAAATGCATTCAAACTCCTTATTTTAAGAAATATAAAATCTCTGAAATACCGGTACTTAAAATTTTAAGTTGAGTTATAAAAAGAAAAATTTTAAAGATTTTTACTTTTCCAAATGTGAGTCCTGTGGATTATCAAGGAAAAAATTCACTTGATTATTTTAAAATACAACAGGAAGTAACATTAAGAGGTTTGTTTAGTAATTAAAACATTTTGTCTGTTCATTCTTACCTCCTAGAGTTCTTTTTTGCTGAAAATATATGTGCCCTGAAACATATGTTCGACAAAAACAACTATAAGAGGTAAGAATGAACAGACAAAATGTTTTAATCACTTGGTCATATTTATCTTTACATGAAAACTGAATATTCTGGGCAACTTCATCATTACTAACTCCTTTTTTTTTTTTTTTTTTTGACATTTGATATGTTTAATACGATATAAACTTACCAACTACTTTCTCTATAGCTCTAACAAATTGTTTTTTGTTTAGAGGCTGACCACCATATTTTTGTTGTTTCTCTTGTCTTGAGTGCGACTTCTTTTTATGCTGAGACTGCTTTTTTTTTTAAGTAACTTCTTTTTGTCTGGTGAATCATTTGAAAAAAAGAATTTTCGCAACGAAGAAAGATCTTCTGATTCCAATCTCTCCAACAAATCCAATTCCAGGAGCTCATCGTCTAAACTATAAATTAATTAATAAAAATAGTAAATAAAATGGAACATTCTTTTATCAAATTTTGAGTTTACAAAATAGTTGAAAAAACAATACAGTTTTTTATGTTATATTTTAAATTAACACTTTCCAGAATTGGATATAGTTTAATTTTAGAAACAAACATTTTGTTTGAACCGGGAGTCAAACCCTGGATCTCTGACTCTGTATGTCAGTGCGATAACTTCCAATAGGAACATCAAATTTCTTTCCACTTATACAATTCTCCTTTGATCCGAAGGCTGATAGCCCTTGCTATCACAATGTTAAAATTAAAATAAAAAATAGTGTTTAAAAATATATCCATTGATACAAACTAAGTAACTAATGTACTAATACCAACATATGTAACTTGAAAGTTAAAACAGCTAAAAAGTAACATATATTTATACAGGTATCTCTCAAACAATTTCTTACATAGACCACTTATGGTACTTGCTTACTCTCTCCCATAAATTACTTCAAGGTTTTAAGTACAGAGTGCAGCATAAGTCAGTTAAATGAAACTGCAAATATATTATTTTCTCTAGCTTACCACATCTATAAAAAAACAAATTATATAGTTAGCAAATTACCTCAAGCAGTAGTGTTTGAGGTTATATTCTGAAGTTCCCGTTTCAAGCGCTAGTTTCAACCAATCTGATTTTTTCCTTGCAACCATGTGCAGTGTTTAACTGACTTATGCCACACCCTGTATTTTAAATGATGGGTGAATAATTTGTCCTATCCTAAAAGTTTGTGTTGTCTCGGAGGTGGCCCTTACATCCAAGAAACCATGAAACGATAAATTAATTAATTTAATAGTTCCAAATACCGCGAGAGAACATCATCATCATCATCATCACTCCAGGGATTAGGCAACTGCCCGTTCCAACTTCATATTGCATCAGCCCAACGTCTTCTAGGTCTTCCAACATCACGTCTTCCTCTTGCTTGATAATTTCTTGCTAACAATGGATATCTCTTCTTACTCATTCCATCCATATGATCAATCCATTTCTGTCTGTAATTTGTGACCTTATCCAATAAAGGCTGTACTTTCAATTCTTCTCTTATATCCTCATTTCTTATTCTATCAAGTCTTGTACATCCTTTTACTTGTCTTAGGAACCTCATCTCCGCCGTCTGTATTCTATCTTTTATCAAAAATATAAGGTCAAAAAAGTATAGTATGTGATCCGGAATTTAAAAATCCTTACTCATAAATCATGTTCCTGTAGGGAACGCCAGACATGGAGCTGGTAAGAGAGAGAGAGAGATTGAACTAACAAGCAAACTACTTGCTGAAACCTGGCTTGAAATTTCTCCCAGAGAAGCGTTGTGATGCACCAAGGCCGTACCCAAAAAAATATGTTCCATGTTTAACTACAAGGCACAAAAATCGAAGCCAGAATTCAACAATGGCAACTCATACTGAGAAGCAGAAAGACAGCAGTGCGTAACACATTTCTGATTTGTTTTCAAACATTGCCGTTTACATTAAATATATAAATATGTTAAAATAACTATAGTTAAACAATGCTTTGTGAGTAAACAGCTTAATTTTATTCGTTAAATAGTCCTAACAAAATTGTATCGGCGTAAAATCCCGAGTATGGCGTTCTTCGGAACTAAAGTAAACCTCAAGACTGAAATAAGAACCATATGAGCAAAATGTATCAGCCATTTTACTCACAGTTTCGTATTGCGACGATAATGACCTAATTTGTTCAAGAGCTTAGTTAAATAAAATACTGACGAATGCAACTTAATAAGCTAGAAAATTGTTGAATTCAGGCTTTCACGGTCAGTAATCATAATAATATGAGATTCCGGGCTATGTGGCCGTGGTCCATGAGTGGTGTTTCTACCAGACGTTTCTCCTCAACTGCGGAGGGCATCTTCTGTGGCGAGTGAATTTATTCGCAGTCTAGCTCCGACCAGGGACACTACCTAGAAGTACTCACTACTGAAGATGACCTCCACGGTTGAGGGAGAAACGTCTGGAAGAAACACCAGTTATAGACCACGACTACATAGCCCGGAATCTCTTAATATTAAGCTAGAAATTTGTCAAACTTAAGAAATAAACCAGATAATGGTGAGAAAATGCCAATGTTACTCTTGCAGGACCAAAGTTATATTTTTTATTATTCCGGCTTTTACAATGAATATACATTTTTCCGGTACCCATGTTCACAGTTAACTACACATTTGTTTCAACACATTTTTTCCATTTCTGTCTGTTCATCCATATATCTTCTTCTATTTCCCATTCCCTCTTAGCTTCATTGATTCCCTGAATCCACGTAATAGTTGGTCTACCGTTTTTTTCCTTCCCTGTAGTTCCCAATCCATGATTATCTTCTAATGTGTCCGTACCAATTTAATTGTTTCTTCTTTATAAAATCTAATATTGAATGTTGTACCTGCATTTTTTCTTTTATATATGAATTTCTGATTTTATCCTTCCTGGATATTCTTCAAAGTTATATTAATTGAATATATATCCATAGTAATTCTGCCCGAAGGCAGGTCCTTCACTGCAATCATAGCATTTTCATGCTATGCTTGCAGCTTTACTAGGGAATTGTAGGTGTCGTAGCTTCCCGTTGCTTTTAAAGGTGGGTTGTTGGATGTGATGTCCCACGTTGTAGATATATGATTCTAATAATTTAGATCACTATAATTTGCCACGGCACTGATGACTCCCATCAGGGGAATGAGGAAAAGTTTCTTACATAAACAAATAACGACACTTTGTTAACGGTTAAATTAAATGTTATTTTATATTCTCTTATTTTTGGATGAGCCGTTGTTTTACATGTCTGACTTCTTTCAAGTGTTGTAGCCATCTTGTTGTTCTGGGAAAAATCTCATTTCATTTCTGTTATAATCTGGAAGTTCTGATTGGTCCAACTGAAAAGGAAGTAATACCACTGGCTGACTCCCATCCAATTCGCCCAATCCCATTTATTTGTTTATAAAAATTATCAATTAAAATATTTAAATATTAGTCCTCCGGGAGGGACTTTAAACCGTGGGTCCCGAGTCTGAAGATTTTCAGGCTCGTAAAAAATCCTTAAGCCTGAATGAAAAGGCCTCTAAGCAAAATTTACCGAATTTTCCCGTCCTAGTACTACCTTGGTTTCCTAGATGTCAGTATGAGGCGGAACGCTGACCACGGTCCACTCAAAAAATGACATCTATACGAAAACAAGTGTAACTAAATTAGTATGGTTCAAATTCTTCCCTGTAGGGGGAGAGCGCCTAAATCTCTGTAAAGGGAAAATATAGGCTTACAATACAATCAATTCAAATATTTATAGTATTTTTACATATATTAAATCAGTTAGAAATACATCTAACTGTATTAACAGATTATATTGACCAGTTTGAATTTTTTATATACTTATATATACTTTTATATAGGCCTACTTATAAAAAAATTTGAATTCACTAAATTAATCTTATTTCCATTCTTACTAGAAATAAATATAATTATATTTAAATATTAAATAAAAACCCCTTATTATTATTATTATTATTATTATTATTATTATTATTATTATTATTATTATTATTATTATTATTATTATTATATGGGGATAAATATCCGGTTTTACTTTCCACACCGGTGAAGGATGATGATGATAATGATAAGGATGATGATGATGATGATGGCCATTTGATTTCGGGGACCGTTTGGGCCTATATAATCAAATCTTTAGAGTCAGTCTAAGAAGTCATACACCTCAATGGTGTTAATAGGTTGTTAGTTTATGCTGATTGGTCGATAGCGAGGACACTTTATTGAGTAACACAAGTAAATTGGGACTGGAAGTAAACATCGATAAAACTGAAAATATGTTCTCACATAAAAATTCATTATATAATGAAAATGGACACTTAATGATAATTGGGGAAAATTTTGAAGAATTGGCTAAATTCAAATACCTAGAATGAGGTGCAGAAAGAAATTAAACATATGCTCAATTCTGGAAATGCGTGCTATTATTCATTACAGGATCTCTTGTCGTCCCAACTTCTCTCAAAAAAGTTAAACTGAAAATATATAAAACTGTTATTCTCCCAGTTATATTTTACGAATGCGAAACGTGGACTCTTACTTTAAGAGAGGAGAAAATATAACGATTATTTGAGAACAAACTTCTTAGGAAAATATTTGGGCCAAAGAGAGATGAACAGACAGGTGAATGGAAAAGACTACATAACAATGAACTACATGGTCTTTATAGGAAGCCAGATATAATAAGAACAGTTAATTATCGTAGACTGCGATGGGTAGGACATGTGGCACGAATGGGGAATGGAAGAGCTGCATGGAAGCTTCTTGTACGAAAACCAGAGGGAAAACGCCCAGTTGGTAGACCAAGAATGAGGCGGGAGAATAACATTAACCATGATTTGAGGGAAGTACATTATACAGGGAATGATTGGAAAACATTAGCTCAGGATAGGAATGTATGGAGAGCTTATGTCCGTGCAGCCATGAACCTACGGGTTCGAGAAAGACAGTGAGTTGGTTATTTCCCCTTCATGTACTCTTTAAACATTAGGCTTCTTCTTCTTCTTCTTAAACATAATTTGTAGGATTTTCATCCTGTTTATTTCTAAAATCACTCCTCGGAGGAAGACGTATTGGATGTGCATTCACTGTCTATCCACCTCTTGGCTGGTCTTCCTCTTGTTCTTCTTCCGTCCATTGGTCTATCTTATTTAGCTCTTTTTTGCAAGTCGGTTTTCTTCCATTATTTCTATATGACCCAATATTTTCGTCTATCTATAATAAATTTGGTTATGTCTTGAATATGACATTTGTCCCTAATTTCTGTGTTGTGTATTTTATCAAATAATGTTGTCAAAAAACAGAAGTATTGATTTAATAAGAACTATAATAATATTTAATGTATTATTCGAGGAAGAATAAAGTGTGATTGTGGTTTTAAAGCGATGTGATAATTAAAGACAATCACTGATAACATGTATGACCTCCCTTCTTATGACACAAGATTCTTAACAGCAGGATATAAATTAACCTTGTTAGTCATTGGTCACATAGAAAAGCTTTAAAGCTCATAGAACAGTATTCAAAACAAACATTGCTAAAAATAACAAGTCCTTGAAATGACGTAGATAAGGAGCTCCAAACAATTTTAAGAATGCTTTTCTTTTATGCATAAATCTATTGATCCCTTCTTTTGTTTCTCGCATGTTAACTAAAACAATTGAATCTAAAAACAAGCTGATAAAGCAGCACAAATAACAGGATATAAGGAAGGTTTAAACATATGTCAACAGAAAGCAAAATCAGCATTTACAAAACGATAGTTCGACGAGTTATCATACATGGAGCCGAAACTAGGGCAGATACAACAGAAAGTAAACGAATAATAAGCACATGTGAAATGATCTTAAGAACTATTCAGAGAAAACATTATTTAATAAGATACTCAATACATAAATTATAGACAAATGCCAAATTTCTTTTATGCGTAAATCTATTGATCCCCAGTTTTGTTTCTCACGGTTAATTAAAACAATCGAATTTAAAAACAACGAGCTGATAAAGAAGCACAAATATCAGGATATATGAAAGATTTAATTTGGCGCAACAAACATATGTAAATATAAAGCAAAATCAGTATATACAAAACGAAAGTTCTACCTGTTATTATCGTATATGGAGCAGAAACTAGGGCTGATACAAGAAAAACTAAACAAATAATAAGCACATGTGAAATGAAGATCTTAAGATCTATTCAGGAGAAAACATTATTTGATAAGGATACGCAATACCGAAATTAAGACAAATGTCAAATTCAAGACACAACCCAAATTTATTATAGACAGACGAAAATATTGGAAAGATTATATAGAAAGAATGGAAGACAACACACTTGCAAAAAAAGAGCTAAAGAAGATAGACCAAATGGACGGGAGAAGAACAAGAGGAAGACCAGCCAAGAGATGAATAGACAGTGCATGCACATCCAATACGTCTTCCTCTGAGGAATGATTTTGGAAATAAACAGGATGAAAATCCAAATATAATAAGAACAGTTAAGTCTCATAGACTGCGATGGGCAGGACATGTGGCACGTATGGAGAATGAAATTCATGCATGGAAGCTTCTTGTAGGAAAACCAGAGGAAAACGCCTAGTTGGTAGACCAATAATGGGGTGGGAAAATAACATTAACTATGATTTGAAGGAAGTAGATTATACAGGGAATGATTAGAAAGCATTAGCTCAGGATAGGGATGTGTGGAGAGCTTATGTCCACGCGGCCATGAACCTACGGGTTAGATAGTGCCAGTAAGTGAGTAAATAAGTAAAAGATTTTGTAGTTTAAACAGCATTAATTTGTCTACATAATATTGTTTTATTAGTTAGCTAACATGTTAAATATTTTGAAACAACTATTTAATCTAAAACACTTACAACAATAACTTGTCTTCTAATCTTTAAATATGTATTTTGACCTGTTTCATGATCTTGTGATCAGAGTTTCATGATCTTGTGATCAGAGTTTCATGATCTTGTGATCAGAGTTTCATGATCTTGTGATCAGAGTTTCATGATCTTGTGATCAGAGTTTCATGATCTTGTGATCAGAGTTTCATGATCTTGTGATCAGAGTTTCTGACTACCTGGTCAGACCACAGACATTTTTTTAAAGGGAGCTCCTGGTGCTTCATTATCATGTATCGCCATTTGGAGTAACATAACTCCGCCTTCCAAGAGCCCCATTCGAAAAAATTGGTTACAATTCCGCAAATGTCAGGGGAGAAAGCCAGAAATGTCATAAAATATAACTTGGTGACATTGTACAAAAAAAAATATGATTTTTTTACGTCCATAATAATGCTTCTCTAAAAAAACTGAAAATAGCTATATAAAACTGTTATTCTCCCAGTTATATTATATGGATGCGAAACATGGACTCTTGCTTTAAAGGAGGAGAGAATAAAGTTCGTAAGAATTTTTTTTGTCCCGCGCCGTAGCCGAGCGGTTAAGGTAGGAAGCCTTGGCGCAGAGCTACGGGACTTGCGCTGGATCGGGTCTCCACGGGGGAAGAAATTTTCTCATGGTATTTCGGCCAGTATGGGACCGGTGCCCACCCAGCATCGTGAGGCAATTGGGTAGCTACAATAAATAGCGGCTCCAGGTTGAGGAACCAGCTATAACGGCTGGGGGACTCGACATGCTAACCACATGTCACCCCTACACTGGCTGTTGATCATCTACCTCTGTGATTGACACATGTGGATGTGAAGGGCCAGCAGCCGGCTGGTAAAAGGGCAACCGCTGAAAAGTGGAAAGACCCTCAATCGGAAAGAATTTTTTTTTTGTGTCAAAGAGAGATGAACAGACAGGTGAATGGAGAAGATTACATAGCAGTGAGCTACATGATCTTTATGGGAAATCAGATATAATAAGAAGAATTAAGTCTCGTGGAGTGCGATGTGCAGGACATGTGGCACGAATGTGGAATGAAAGAGGGAGGTGGAAATTCCTTATAGTAAAACCAGAAGGAAAATGCCCAGTAGGTAAGCCAAGAATGAGGTGCGAGAATAACATTAAACATGATTTGAGGGAAGTAGATTTTACAAGAAATTATTAGGTAACAGCTCAAGATAGGGATGTATGGAGAACTTATGTCCCTGCGGTCATGAACCTACGGGTTCGATCGTGTCAGTTAGTTACAATATTGCAATAAACATATGTGACATGGGATTGTATTCCGTAGTTGAACTCCATTTTTAATGAAAATATCCTGCAGATGCTCATATAAATAAAATGTAATAATTGTTATGATTGGGGAAGCGCCATAGCGTAGTGTACAAGCCGGAAGGTAGGGGGTTCGAGTCCTGGTGGGGTCAGGATTTTTAAACTGACCCAAACTTTCTGGCGGCACTATGGCCCTGGGGTCGACCAGCCTCTAACTGAACTGAGTACCAGACGCTTGTTCTGGGGATAAAGGCGGCCGTCACACAGGGTTGACAACCCGGCTGACATCAAGTGTCGATTGTCTAGGAAAAGTGTGGGCCTTAACTTCCTACTGTCCGAAGGACCTCCTAAGGCCACTTTGTCCACCTCATCACCCCTGTATATTTCTACTCGCTTCCATTCGCTATCCTCCCACCATAACTTAAACACACGATCTAGAGAAAATTTAACTCTAGCTGTTCCTCTACATCAAACAACTCACTATTCCTCATCCTTCCTTGTTTCAGCCACTCGACTCTGGAATTCCCTCCCCTCGTATATCAAGGACTGCCCGACTCAAAAACAGTTCAAAACAAAACTCACTCCATATTTCCTTAGACAGTGTTCCATGTATACTTTTGTTATTCCTTTATATTTTAAACTTTTCTTACCAAGCCAATTACTTAAACTAATTATAGGTTATTATATTATCGTTATTATTATTATTATTATTATTATTATTATTATTATTATTATTATTATTATTATTATTATTATTATTATTATTATAAAGTAAGTAAAAGTAAAGTGATCCCACAACAGACCCGGAGGCCCTTGGGGTAGTAGGAAGTTAAGGCTCCCACTTTTTCTAGACAATCGGCACTTTATGTCAGCCGGGTTGTCAGCCCTGCGTGACGGCCGACTTTACCCCCAGAACAAGCGTCTGGTACTCATTTCCGTTAGAGGCTGAGTCGATCCCAGGGCCATAGTGCCGCCAGAGATTATTATTATTATTATTATTATTATTATTATTATTATTATTATTAACGAGAAAAGATGGATATTAGATATTCAATAGTAGATTATATATAAGATACAAGCAATTAAGCAGTTAAATTGGTATGGGCACGTACGACGAGTGCAAGAAGAAAGGTTACCCAGGAAAACATTGGAATGGTGTCCACTTGGAAGAAGAAGGAAAGGAAGACCTCGAAACTCGTGGATGCAAGAAATAATAACTGGAATGAGAACAAGAGGACTGGAGGACATGGAGTGGTGGATGGATAGAGACGAGTGGAGAAGAAAAATAAAACTTTAAGCACAGAAATCTGTATATAAATCTATTATTATTATTATTATTATTATTATTATTATTATTATTATTATTATTATTATTATTATTACTATTTTACTTTCTTTCCCTTGTCAACTTTATATTGTGTAGCCTGTATCTATTAAAGTAAAGTGATCCCACAACAGGCCCGGAGGCCCTTGGGATAGTAGGAGGTTAAGGCTCCCACTTTTTCTAGACAATCGGCACTTTATGTCAGCCGGGTTGTCAGCCCTGCGTGACGGCCGCCTTTACCCCCAGAACAAGCGTCTGGTACTCATTTCCGTTAGAGGCTGAGTCGACCCCAGGGCCATAGTGCCGCCAGAGGATTTGGGTCAGTTTAAAAATCCTGACCCCAACGGGACTTGAACCCTCGACCCTCCGGCTTGTAGCTCAGTGCCTTAACCACTACGCTACGGCGTGTCCCCAGCCTGTATCTATTACGTATCATTAATCAAGATGTAGATAATTCATAATTGTTATTATATGTATAATTTAAGCTGGTGAAGTGGAAGAGAACACCTTACGGTCTTAACTCCATCAGGTAAAATAAATAAAATAAGGGCTGCAGTGGGATCACTTTACCTTCAATTGTTTTGATTATATGCTATAAAAGTAGTTTTTCGAAAATACTTATAGACAATTTGTTTTTGAGTCAGAAAATAGTTTTTCAAGTTTTTATAAACGTGATGCCTACCTTATACTCGCTAATTCCGTATTGAAACTGCTCCTTTCGTCTCCCATTTCACAAAATATAAAAACTTGCTGCTTGGATGTAATCAGAGCAAAATCACGATCAACAAGAGCGTAGCCATGTGAACGCTTTACTTATCGATTGTGCGCGCCCTAGAATCCTCTAACATCAACTCATTGATGTTTTAATTTCTAAATTAGATCTATATTTCTCTTCTTGAAGTCATTTTTTTATTACTGAAAAACGAATTTCACTTATAAATTCAAGGTCTCATCGTATTATGTCACTGGCACTATCGAACCCGTATAAGACATAAGCTCTCCATACATCCCTATCCTGAGATAATGCTTTCCAATCATTCCCTGTATAATCTAATTCCCTCAAATTATAGTTATGTTATTCTCCCACCTCATTCTTGGTCTACCAACTGGGCGTTTTCCCTCTGGCTTTCCTACAAGAAGCTTCCATGCACGTCTTTCATTTCTCATACGTGCAACATGTCCTGCCCATCGCAGTCTACGAGACTTAACTGTTCTTATTAGGATATCTGGTTTCCTATAAAGACCATTCACCTGTCTGTTCATCTCTCTTTGGTCCAAAAATGTTCTTAAGTACTTTATTCTCAAATACTTGTAATCTCCTTTCCTCCCTTAAAATAAGAGTCCATGTTTCGCATCCATATAATATAACTGGTAGAATAATAGTTTCATAAATTTTCAGAATAACGTTTTTTGAAAGGAGTTGGGACATCAAGAGTCTGTAATGCATAACAGCACGCATTTCCAGAAATGAACCTATGTTTAATGGTTTCTAAACTCCATGGAGAGGTTCTGTCCACTAGCCATTAGCGTCCGCGTTTGCTAGATTTAATGATGAAACCTAGTTGCACAGAATCAACATCATCATCCATGCAAGTATTAGGCCATGTGGCCTGTTACGATCTCAAAGAGAAATTTTCCATCCAGGGTTTTTTTGGGCGTCCCAGAGGGCTGACACACCATCACAGAGGCAGATGAACGAAATGAGTATGGAGAAACGGTGGAATGAAATTTGTGGCAGGGGAAAGCGGGAGAAAACCCAGAGAAAAACCTGCCCAAGCTCGGTTTCATTCACCACAAAACCCATATGGAGTGAACGAGACTCGATCTGGGACCTCAGCGGTGAGAGGCGCTTACGCCACGGAGCCGCATAAATCATATATCCCTCTGACTTATATAAGAATATTTCAAGTCATTGCTAAATTATACATTTTCATATTGCATGTTAGCAACTTCTAAAATTTGACAAAAGAATAGTTACATAACGCTGCTAAAGGGGAATACAAATGAAATAGATTTTCCAATTAGTTTTTTTTTTCATGCGTTGAATGACATTTCATTTTTTACGTGAATGATATAGAAGAAAGTTCGAATTCTGGACAAGTCTTACTGAGATCAAATACCTAGGAACAATAACCACAAATAGGAATGAGATGCACAAGGAAATTAAACATAGGCCTATGTTCAATTCAGGAAATGCGTGCTATTATGCATTGCAGAGACTCTTGACTTCGCAACTCCTTTCAAAAAAACGTTAAACTGAATATATATATATATTGCAAATGTCCCAGGTTGTCTTTCGACATTCCTGGTGTTCTCTCCTGGTATTGCGTATTTGTAACCAACTTCTGAGGTTGGGACGCCTGGAAGGCGGGGTTACGTTGCCCCGATGATATGATGGATGATGATGATGATAATGGTACGCCAGGAGAGCCCCTAACCCTATGTTTAATATAAGATGAATATGAGTGATGATGATTGCAATGGCCATATGATGTTCGGGGACCGTTTGGACCTTAAAGTTTTCCTGACATTTGTCTTACAGGCGAGGAAAAACCCCGATAAAAACTTCACCCAGAAAAACTGCCCCGACCCGGGCCCGCTGCGTGACAAGGCAGCACACTACGTCGAGACCACAGCGGTGGACAAAACTGAAAACATATAAAACTATTATTCTACCAGTTATATTATATGAATGCGAAACATGGACTCTTACTTTAAGGGAGGAAAGGAGATTACAAGTATTTGAGGAAAATTTTTGGACCAAAGAGAGATGAACAGACGGGTGAATGGAGAAGACTGCATAACAATGAATTAAATGGTCTTTATAGGAAGCCAGATATAATAAGAACAGTTAAGTCTCGTAGACTGCAATGGACAGGACATGTGGCACGAATGGGGAATGAAAGACGTGCGTGGAAGCTTGTTGTAGGAAAACAAGAGGGTAAGCGCCCAGTTGGTAGACCAAAAATGAGGTGGGAGAATAACATTAACTATGATTTGAGGGAAGTAGATTATACAGGGGATGATTGGAAAACATTGGCTCAAGATAGGGAGATATGGAGAGCTTATGTCCGTGCGGCCATGAACCTACGGTTTCGGTAGTGCCAATGAATTAGTTAGTTAGAGATCAAACTTAATTATATATTTTCTTCTTATGTGGTTTGAACTTTACTATACGGTATTAGAAGATATCGCCATCATTAGCAGCAGCACTACAGCCCGTTTCGAGCTTCGGTTTCCCTCAGAATCCTCCTCCAGCAACCAACCACCATCCCTCCATTCTTCTTCTTGTAAGCCCATGTTTCCCTTAACAGAGATTTAGGCGCTCTCCCCCTACAGGGAAGAATTTGAACCATACTAATTTAGTTACACTTGTTTTCGTATATATGTCCTTTGAGTGGTCCGTGGTCAGCGTTCCGCCTCATACTGACATCTAGGAAACCAAGGTAGTACTAGGACGGGAAAATTCGGTAAATTTTGCTTAGAGGCCTTTTCTTTCAGGCTTAAGGATCTTTTACGAGCCTGAAAATCTTCAGACTCGGGACCCACGGCTTAAAGTCCCTCCCGGAGGACTTGCTCCTTGGATTTTTCCGTCCTAAATAATCCATCGAACCCGGCCGGTTTGAAACTGCGATCCTCGGGACCAGAGGCAAGGAGCATAACCACTAGTCCACCGCGGCCGAGTCTCGATTCTTAACCCTTAAATTCGCAACATACCCTATACATCATTTGTTTTAATTTATCTAACAGTTTTAATAAAAGGAGAAAGCTAACATTAAGAAATTATTGAAATGTGTGTGGAATTACACTCTATACCTAAAAATAATTAGAGCCCGGATGTTAGGCACTTAAAAAGTTCAAAATAGGCAGGCAAAAAGGCACTAAAAATCATTAATATAGACACTAAAAAATCAAAACAGGCTCTTACAAAAAAATGGACAACATAAAATTTTACAGCCTTTCGTAAAGATTATAAACATAGGCCTATGCTATCAATAGCATACGAAGATATCAGAGATGATTTTGGAACTTGTTTTGCCTTTTTACAAAGAGCATACTTATGTTTTGCAGTGTGTACGTGCTGCGAAACATGGCACTTCTTGGCAATTCACTGAAATTTTACACACTTTGCTAAACAATGTCACTTGAGAATATATCCGCACCAAATTCTTTCACGAAATTGGTCAGTTTGTCTTTTACTGTTTTACTCTTATCCGTTCTTTAGGCATCGTGAAACAACGATTCTAAAGGTTGTCAACAACTTTGTCTTTGAAGCACCTGTCTGTGAACGAGGACTACAGACTGAATTCAGTGTTATCAACATCAAAAATAATATTGTCAGTCAGTTAAAGATGTCTATGCAATGATATGTGTCATGAAGTTTGTCCATTTCATTTAATTTCATTGAAATACTAAGTTAATTTCGAAAAAATGGCAAATAGGCATTTATAGGGATTGTAAGCTGAAATAGGCATTTATAGGCAAAATTAACTTCATGGAAAACAACTCTAGGGTCGTCAGTATGAACTTATATGAAGTCACTTTTACAATATCTATAATAAATAACTATAGGCATTTTCCCTAACTCTCGTAATAATAACAGTTATGCACGATTTCGCTTTCACTGCGGTCCGCCGCATTTAAATAACTGATACCAGAAATCGGTATTTTGGCAATTTAAGGTTAACTTTTTGGCCAATAATTTTATGTCGCTCAGATCCTCTAAAATTTCATCCATCCAAAGCATTTTCGGTAATCCCACATTTATTTTTCCTTCAAATTTATTTCCCATAAATCTCTTGGGTATCTCACGTTCAGTAATTTTTTGTATGTGCCGTGTCCATCGCAATCTTGAAGCTTTAGTTGATGTAACCACATCAGTAATACAACTGATAGGGCTCAGAGTCATATCTCATACACCATTCTCCCTTGTCACATATTGCGCCATATATTTTTCTCGATATCTTACTTTCAAATGAACTCAATCATGACGTATCGGTGATGGACAAGGTCCATATTTCACTGTCATATTTGAATACTGGTTTCACTAGAGTTTCATTTAGATTACATTTTGTTTCTGTTATTAGAGGTCAATATATACAGTAAGGGAAATTTTGTGGCAACAAAGGATTTTCTACAAAAAGATTGTATGTATTCTTCCAACTCTCACGATCTGTTCAATATCTCTTTGTAACGTGTTCTTACTTTCTCTTGCACGTGTAGGTGTGGTCTTCTTCTCTTGATATTTTTTGTTAAGAATCTTCTTCTTCTTCTTCTTCTTCACTTCACGGGCTAGGCAAATTGCCTGTTCCGCCTCACAGTTGTTCTGTCCATCTTTTCACTGGCCTTCCTACATTCCTTGAACCTCTTGGCTTGTAGTTGAATGCTGCTCTTGGTAATCTTGATGCATTCATTCTTTCCACGTGTGTAAACCATTTCTCTATATATTCTCCGATTTTCTCATCCAATGGATATATATTTAACTCTGTTCTTATATCTTCATTCCTTATCCGATCCAATCTTGTGCAGCCTTTTGTTCATCTAAGGAAGTTCATTTCTGCGCTTTGTATTCTACTTTGCAGTTTTTTGGTCATTACCCAAGTTTCGCTCCCATAAAGTAATGCAGGAACTGCCAATGTTTTATAAAACTTCAATCTAGTATCTCTTCTTGTTTTATTCTTTAATGTTTTATGTATAGTTCCGCATATCATTTGAAATTTCGACAGTTTCATATGTATGTCTCTTTCAGTTTTTGTGTTTATAGTAAAATTACAACCCAAATAATTAAAATTTGTTACTTGTTAAGAATAGAGCACTAATTTCATTTGAAATTAATTTTACTTAATCGAATAATCTCGTTGTTTAAATAAGGAAATTCGGGTAATGTGGACCCTTCTGTTTGAGTTGACCCTGTTAATATCTTCTTTAATTGGTGCTGCCCTCAAACAGAAAATATTTTATCTTCTTCCCCTCATCAACTTTGACGGGTTCAAGACCAGTTTTATAAGTGATATTTATGAAAATGGCTACTTCAAAAGTTTTCCAAGCTAAGAATCAATTCTTAATTTCTGTTATTGAATATTACAAATGTGAAAAAACTCCTAAATATATTATATTATGTAGATGCTGTCCACCGCTGTGGTCTCAAGGTAGTGTGCTGCCTTGTCACGCAGCGGGCTCGGGTTCGATTCCTGGTCGACAGGCTCCTGGGTGAGGTTTTTTTTCGGGTTTTTTCCTCACCTGTAAGAAAAATGTCAGAAAGCTTAGGGCCAACGGTCCTCGAAAATCATCCGGCCATCATCATCATCATCATCATCATCATCCTTATCATTATCATCATCCTTCACCGGTGTGGAAAGCAACGGAAAGCTACCACAGCTATTATTCCCTAGTAAAGATGCATGGAAATGCTATGATTGCAGTGAAAGACCTGCCCTCGGGCAGAATTACTGTGGATAGATGTAGATGCTGTTTTAATATATGACGGATTTGCTTTGATATTATGTGACGTGGTGGCTGCATAAAATAATTAAACATAACAAAGAAATTCTGTTAATGTGGACCCTCCAAAAGGGCCTGAGTCAACTTTACACGAATTTTATCACTGAGGATGCTATCTGTAAAATCCATTCACTTAATTAATTTTATTTAATATCCTTGTAATTTTACTAAACCCAAAAACCGTCTCTTTCTGCAGTTGAATGATGTGTGAATATTATAATAAATTTTTTTTTCAAATAATTAAATACATATTAAGGCTTTTTAATTATGATCAGCCATATATATTTTCAGATTAATCTGTTCCTGTGTGTATAAATTAATGGAGTAAATAAACCTAAAAATTCGGTAGACTGAAAGCTAAGGTGGACTCTGGGGTTAACTTATCCGAATATGGAGGTTAAAGTGGACCTTTCTTGTAATGTAAAAAAAAAGTTATTAAATTATGAAGATGTTTCCATATTTGAATAAAATAACAATGTTATTTCATAGTTACAACACTAATGATAATCGCTTTAATTAAACAAAATTCAAATCCCTTAATTAAAAGAAGAAAAATAACAAATTCAAAACAGGGGTCCACATTACCCGAAGTTCCTGTACTATTAAAATGTGAATGTTAATGTTGTTGAGATCACCCCGAGACCACGAAGACCAAAGATATCTAAATTACATTAGTTAAATTTATTCTTAGTCGTACAATTTGTAATGTATATTATTTGTTATATAGGTATGACTTAGAAAAATTTTAAAAATGTAAATTTCATATAAATTTTAAGCGATAAAACATTTAAACGTATTTAAGCCTATAATTAGAGGCCTGCATAGGTTAAAGTAAAGAATAGAAATCAGAAAAATAGTTTATTTTGTAGAAAAAAACTTTAATTTAAATCTACGAAACAAACAAATTACTCTTTTATTTCGGAAGATTTCACTATTTTTAAAACAATGAATTATGCATTCAATTTTACTTCTCCGTCCATTAGCGTATATTTTCTGCTAAAATAGATTTAAATAGATAAAATGCATATAATAAAACTATGACTTGCCTTTTCAGTCAATCGAGATGTAGGAAGGACATTTGATTCGATGTAATGTCGCATGATGAGCGTCATTAGGACGTCATGATTTGGGGATTTTATCATACAGAGGTTTTAACATACCATTTTATTTCTGTGACATTGGACCGACAATTTTTAACTTCTTCTCTGAAAGAAATGGCTTCACAAAAGTTTCGTCCCCGAAAAATTATATTTATCAGGAATTAAATCTGCAACTTTTAGAACATGATTATGTTTTCTTGCTTCTAGTTCCGAGGGTAGCGGGTTCAAACCCAGCCGGGGTCGATAGATTTTTTAGGTTAGAAAAATCCAAGGGACAAGTCCTCCGGAGGGACTTCAAGCCGTGGGCCCGAGTCTGACGATTTTCAGGCTCGTAAAAGAACCACAAGCATGAATAAAGATGACTGTACAAAATTTACTTACATGTATCCATCCAAGCAATACCTACAATGTGTCTCACTGAGGCGATGTGCCGACCACATGTCACTCATTGATATCAGTAGTGAAGTAAGAGTAACTAAATTAGCTCCGGTAAAACACTTCAACTATGGAGCACACACAGCGATGTATATAGATGAATATGATGAAAGTTAAAAATTAAATTGTACCTGTTGGTAGGTGCCGTCGTCTTCAACTTTGTTAAAATATTGTATTAAAATTAACTGGAGCGCTTTCGGAAGTTATCTTCCATCTTCTGCAGGTTGAGTTTCCGCTATTTTACTAGTATTGATTACATAGATGAATATCTTGCTATATTCAACATCTAAAGTGTTGGAACAGGTTTCACACTTCCAGTATTTGAGCTGCGATGTAACTTATGAATAAGAACAAGATATAAATAAGAAAATACAGAAATTTCAACATATTTGTGGAACAATCAGACAAACACTGAGGTACAAAATAAGGAAGGATACGCAGCTAAGATTTTACTCAACGATGGTACTTCCAGTGGCGATGTTTGGAAGTGAGGCCTGGGTCCTGAAGGAAAAAGAAATAAAGTAAAATTTAGGCAGCGGAAATCAGATCCCTACCAGCTGTGAAACGTTGTACAAGAGAAGAACATATATTGGAAATGAGAATATCAGAGAGGAACTAAAAGTACAACCACTTCTTCAACAAATAAAAGAACACAGGAACAATTGTATAGGACATATGTAAAGAATGACAGAGGATAGGATATCAAAGATGGCACTGCTGTATAATCCTGGAGGACGAAGATCGGTAGGAAGTCCAGGAAAGTTCTGGGCTGAACAGATGTGAGATCGGAACAGGCAAAGGCCTAATTCGTGAAGGATGATGATGATGATGATGATGATTTAACATCTATCTCGTTAGACTAAAAGTTTAAATATCTGACAATAATCTATAATTACATTAGTGATAAATAAAATGTGAACTCTTTGGAAGCGTCATAACTATAAAATTGAATTCTTATATTGAATGCAGATGAAACTTTGGCTATTTTGTGTCACGAGTTCACTTATATTCATTATATTTCGTTAAGCGAGAAAATGTACTACTCAGGGTGAGAAAATAAGCAAATTGTGCACACCAGATTAGTTTACAGTTTATTGGATACCCTGGAGAACAATGATGAAATGCTGGCTATTATGTTTGAACAGCAAACTAACGTAGGTGGGATCCTGGCATAGACTACCCAAACAAAAATTAAGGTAATCTTTTAAGTTGTCTTGTCTTTTGACAGATGTTTTACCAGTTATGCACATTTTTTTCTCTGTTGATGTGAAATTTAATTTATAACTGCTTGCCAATGACAGTGTACAATTTCCATTAATAAAACAATATTATTGATGACTATTTAACTCATGCCCCAAATGGGAGTCAATGGCCAATCACGTTTCAATGATTTCTGTTTTACAACCAATCAGAGTCGTGTTTCACCAAATATTTATCAGTGTTATAATTACCATATTAAAGAAAGCTCCTCCTTACAATATTGCGTTCCTTTGGCAATAAATAGTATGATCTGGTTGCAGTGATAAACAAAAGAAGCAGTAGAAGCGTACCTATCGTTTCTCATTCGTTTTCAAACATTGCCTTTTACATTAAATATATAAATATTTTAAAATAACTATAGTTAAATAATGATTTGTGAGTAAACAGCTTAATTTTATTTGTTAAATAGTCCTAACAAATGCCACTCTTGATTTCCAAATTCTCTAGATAAATTCACTCCTCACTTCGTGAGTCGTGAATTTATCGATAATTTGGAAATCACTCGTGGCATTACTTATGATAATCGTATGTTCTAATGTCACCCACTGCACTTTATGTGCTTCGGATTCCGCGCTGGGCGGATATTTTCAATTTACGCACCACTTCGGCAGAGCACTTTACATAGATGATGTATTCTTGTATTGTCTACAGAGAGGGGTGTAGGATGAGTGTATGTTTATGTAGTGTAAAGTGTGTTATATGAGGCATGAAGAAGAGAAGGGAGAAGGAAAACCCTAGTGCCTACTCCTAACGAAAAGCACCAAGGGGGCCGCCAGGGTTAACGTCCCATCCGACGAATGAATCACCCACAACAGTACCACATACCTTCTCAACACATGTACTGTGCAGGAATCTGGTAAATAATCTAGCAATTAAAAATTGTACACTACCACCTCTCCTAGCCAGTTATTGAAAATTTGGAATTAAATTTTAACAATTAAAATGTTGAATCTCGCCGGATTATTATCAGTTTATATTTCGCGGTCTTGTTATGACGTAAGGAATTCGAAGACCAATAGAATTGAAGCAATTCCAAGATATCAGCTGACTGATTTTTGTTGTGGATAAGTTTTGGAAAGTTTAGGAATATCACGTAAGGAACGCTATGGGACTCGTCAGAGTGCAAGGTGACAAACAAATCCAGTAGCTACTCCCAATGACTTGCAAAAACTAACAGAAAAGAATATCGTGCAGCTAAACGTCATTTTTATATTGATTGTTACTAATTGCCCGGTTGTTTCTGTTGGTGGGTTAGTATTTGTACTGCAGAGAAGCGAAGTAGACCTGTGTGTGTTGGTTGCCGCCGGTAGCCTTATTTTATTTAACTAAGGTAAGATTCGGAAATGATAGCTAACCTTTTGAAGGAATTTACTGTATTGAGGTTATGGGACACCGTAATTTTATGAATTTAACTGAAGATTAATGAATTAATGTTGAGAATGACATTTAGTCAGTGTACAGTCACCAAGGAGGGGTATTTAATTATTTCCGTACAAAGTCCTAAGAGGTATTATTAGGCTCAACTGCACTTCTACTAGCGCTTGATTTTTCAGTTATATTGTTGTAAACTATAGCTCTTCTTCTGTATTTACAAACATTATTTAATATTTTAAACTTTTTCAAACAATTTTTAGTTTTGAAGTATTTATTTAAATTGCATATTTAAATCACAATATTATGACACTGTTAGACAATATTGTGGTGCTAACTGCTATTTTCTCCACAGAGTATATTACTTAGTCTATGATTTTTCTATCGCTGGTTGATCAGCATTAGGGAGTGATAAGTAAGTGTACACCCATTTTTAATTAACGTTTAATATTATTAATATATTTTTAAACATAGATTTGGTGATTTATTGCAAATATTGGTCATTTAAATTTCATAGCGACTGATAGTAATCGAGGATCATAATCGATATGTGGTTTGATGGTGGGTTATTGCTGGGTCTATAAATTCTGGTGCATGCGCACTGTTGTTCTATAGGACTTTGAAAATATTTCACGCTAGTTTAAATGCAGTTTTTCCGAGGTGGGAGAATAACATTAACTATGATTTGAGGGAAGTGAATTATATAGGGGATGATTGGAAAACATTAGCTCAGGATAGGAATGTACAGCATGTTTGCATGATCAAGAACCTCCAGGTTTGATAGTGCCAGAGAGTTGGTTAGTACCTGTGTAAAGTATAGTTTTAAACTAAAAGTGTTGTGCATAGCCTTTAAGCTATCTCAAGAAAAGAAAAAAGTTTAGTTTATCTTTCCCAAGAATTTTTCAAAATTCTACAGAATCATAGTGCACAAATCCCCAAACGCTTAAAGAATCTTCCGCTAGATTGATGACACATATGTGATGTGTGACAATCCATCAGAATAAATTCCCAAATGTTTATAAGAAATGGATATACACCAACTTCCCTCTTCATAACCAAACAAAATAACTTGCATGCATATTATTTAATGAAATGTAAATTAATCTGATGTACACTAACTTGTCCCATCGAAACCTAACAAAGTTAAGTGAGTGAACCTTAATTTCTTAAAATATATTTTTGTATGTTGGTCATTCTGATTTCACAGATATCTCTGCCATATAGTGGGAAGTTTCTTTAAGCATTTGCGCATGCGCACAATGATTTTGCAGAACTTTGTAGAAATTATTAAATATGCAGATAAATATTTAATAATTGTAAAAAAAAGTTATACGTTACATTGCAAAATGATTACAAGTACGAGGGCGGATCGGAAAGTAATGCACAATATTTTTTTTTTAAAAAGTTTAATAGTAAAAAAAAGTAAAAAAATCACAAATGAACTTACATCTTTTACCTACTTTTCGACATAGTCACCAACTTTCTCAACACATTTTTCCCATCGTGTTACCAGTTTCAATATGCCCTGTTCGTAGAAGTCCGTTTGGTTGGAGTGTAGCCATCTGCGCACTGCTGATTTCACTTCCACATCTGTCTCAAAGCGTTTGCCGGCCAGGAATTTCTTCATGGGACCAAACAGATGAAAGTCCGATGGTGCAAGATCCGGACTGTATGGTGGATGCTGGAGCACCTCCCAACCAAATTCGGCGATTTTCTGACGAACGACAGCAGCAACATGGGGGCGAGCATTGTCATGAAGAAGTTTAACGTTAATGTTGTGACGTTTGTCACGAATGGCATGACGCAACTTCACCAAAGTTTTAATGTAGGCCGCAGCATTCACAGTGGTCCCGTGTTCAGCAAAGTCCACCAATGAAACACCATGGATATCCCAGAACACTGTCACAAGCACTTTCCTGGCAGATTGAGTCACTTTGAATATTTTCTTTACTGGGGAACCAGCATGTTTCCACTCCATTGATGCCTGCTTTGTTTCGGGCGTGTAGTGGTACGCCCACGACTCATCACCTGTGACGATTCCTTCCAGAAAGTCATGTCCTTGTGCGGTTGTACCGCGTTAAGTGGTCCAAGCTTGCCATCATTCGCTGGCCCTTGTGGTCGTCTGTCAGGTTCTTAGGCACCCAGCGAGCACTAACTTTACGGAATTTCAAATTTTCATGAACAATATCGTACACCGCACCATAGGAAATGAATGTTGAACTTCTGCGATAAGGCTCGCAGTTGCACACGCCGGTCGTTCAGAATTGCCGCCTCAATGCCTCTGACATTCTGCGGGATTGCTGCTGTTGTCGGCCGGCCGGAGCGTGGCGAATCACTAAGGTTCACGCGTCCCTCTTGGAAGAATGTGCACCATCTGGAGACATTGCTACGGTCCATACAATCATCCCCATACACGCCACGCATGTCCCTGTGAATTTCACTGGGTTTATGCCCTTTGGCCCACAAAAATCAAACAACACTTCTCTGTTCCTCACAGGTGGACGACTGTAGCATGCGCGCCATCTTTGTTGCATAGTTCAAGCTTCTCTCGCAAGAGGTGCACCTGAGAAAAAAATATCATCTGTAGTGAAAACTTCAAACTATATCTCTGTGAAATTTCAACATTCTAGCTGCAATACCAAGGCAGAAAAAAATTATTGTGCGTTACTTTCCAATCCGCCCTCGTAGTATGAATGTTAGTAAAAATGGAAAAAGTTAGTAGAGCAACAGTATTACAGGAATGTAGTATGGAAGATCGTAGGTAAAGGTATTCTAAACTTGAGCGCTCAAAAAATATTCACTAAAAAAATAGGGTTTAGTGATATTTAGGGGATTCTCCACTGTAATGCATTTTCAAAGTCCTATAGAACAACAGTGCGCATGCGCCAGAGTTTATAGAGCCAGCAATAACCCACTATCAAACCACATATTGATTATTATCGTTTTGATTGTATTTTTTTTTATGTATTTAGACACATGTAAAATGTAACGAACCTAAAAGCTAACTAACTAACTCACACTTAACTTAATTCAACCTAAGGTGGATCCCATGAAACGTCCATTCTTTCACTCCTTAATAATCACAACCATCGATAACCCACTGGTTCCAACTATATAATATACTGTTATGTAGATAGGAAATAACACTATGAGGTTTTTTAATATTGTTTATTTTTTATTATTTCACTCACCTCATAATTCATAGCAGACCCTGGGTTTCTTCACATCTTTTGTGACATTCTCAATGCTGCGTTACGTTCACAACGAACGTCAATTGTGAACGTGACGCAGCATTGAGAATGTCACAAAAGATGTGAAGAAACCCAGGGTCTGCTATGAATTATGAAGTATGAGGTGAGTGAAATAATAAAAAATAAACAATATATAATATACTCTCTGGAGAAAATAGCAAGTGAGGCTGGCATGCTTCTTAGAATTAAAATTAATTTTGTTATTATTTGGGACCACACAATAAGCTTATGTTATACAGTGGGTAATGGTAACTCAAGGGTTGGCAGGTACATGTACCTAGCGAAGCAAAACTAATGCTTATTATAAAAGTGTAAATTTGATTGACATGTTGAATATGTTCAAATTTGCAAAACAATAGATTTTGTTAAAAGGAATACTTGAGGCAATTTTAAAACTTCCTTGGAAAATGAATATAAAAGACCAAGAAAATTTTATTGTTAACACAGTGTGGTTAGTAGCTCCCATACACACACAGAGTGTAGCCAGTAGCTCATACACACACAGAGTGTAGCCAGTAGCTACCTTACGAAAACAGAGTGGGCTAGTTTATCATATCACAAGTATTCAGAGGAGCCTGTTGCTCCCATATTATATTATTATTATTATTAATTTGTTGTGAATATTGTGTTGTTCATAAGAGGCTAACAAAATAAACTCTTTTTAATTAATTACACAACTCATTGTTACTGATCATCGAATTCCTTGTCCTTCACACCAGTAGAACCCAGAAAGAAGCATAATCCAAATACGCCCTGAAGAGATCTTCATGTCCTTTAAGAGCTCGCTACACAAGTCACCACACAATATGTGTATTTGAATAAATACTTAAAAATCTAAAGTGAAGTTATAAAAATTGTTTTTTTAAATATTTTAAAATGTTACTAAATACAGAAGAAGAGTTATAATTCATAATAATAAACTGAAAAATCAAGGGTAAATCATTCTAAACTTGAGCCCATATTTATATTGCATATCCTTTCTCTTAGGGTCGAATGTTTGAATGCATTAGACAGTAAAAGGCGTTCTCTGCAGATAAAGTTTTATCCAAACACATTTTTCTTACTCAGAAATCTATTCACGCGGTAATCATTGTAAGCTACCTGACAAGGTACCTTAAGATCATAGCTCAAGATATAAACTTATGTGAAAATCCCGAAGCGAACCGATGGTAACCGATGTAGTTTGAAACTTATCCAAGATGTCGGACCTTGAAGACTTCGATCATGTATTCGGTATACGCGGAGAAGAGGAATTTGATAGAGTCTACCAAAGAATTCAACTGGAAGAACAGGAGAATCGGCGCAATATTGCGCGTCGCAGACGTGTTTGTATACGGTATTATTTCCGGGATGCAAGCATAAATGCATTCCTCTATAGCAGACGAAAATAACGGAAGTGGTTTTATCGCTGAGAATTCTGGGTAATTCGTTGCCAATATTACGAAAACGTCAACATTCATGCATGACCGGTAAGGTGGCCGTTAATTCGATCTCAGCTCACCAGTGATTGGAAGTAATTTGAGTAGAGACTAATGTATTTGCATACGACCCTTAATGATATTGCATGTTAGGTCAGGTCAATTGTAGTTTCATATCGCTCAATACTACACTTATTCCATTTAATATTAACGAAGCTAAGCTAATGAAACCTCTGATCATAGTAAGTAGATCAAACAATTGTATAACTGGATATTAGGAAACTTCCTATCAGCTGAAGTTTCTATCAGATCACTGAATTTTTAAAATACCTCTTAACAACTTATGTCAAATTATTAGCTTATGGTTTAATTTTTAATTAACATTTCTTTCTACTTTAAGTGCTTCTTTAAACATTGATACAATTCTGCACTTAAACTAGCGTGAAATATTTTTGATGTCCTATAGAACAACAGTGTGCATATGCCAGAGTTTATAGAGCCAGCGATAACCCATAATCAAACCACATATCAATTATGATCCTCGATTACTATCCGTCGCTATGAAATTTAAATGACCAATATTTGCAATAAATCACCAAATCTATGTTAAAAAAATATATTAATAATATTAAAATTACCAAACATTTATTAAAAATGGGTGTACACTTACTTATCACTCCCTAACTGTGATTCAACCAGCGATAACCCAAAACAGCGATAGAAAAATCATAGACTAAGTAATATACTCTGTGGAGAAAATAGCAGTTAGCATCACAATATTGTCTAACGGTGTCATAATATTGTGATTTGCATATTTAAATAAATACTTCAAAATTGTCTAATAATGTTATAAAAATTGTTTGAAAAAGTTTAAAATATTAAATAACGTTAGTAAATACAGAAGAAGAGCTATAGTTTACAACAATATAACTGAAAAATCAAGCGCTAGTAGAAGTGCAGTTGAGCCCAATTCTTAAATGATGGAAAAAATGTATATTTGGAAAGACACCAAAAAATATATTGGTAAAACATTGGTAGAATCTGTTGTAATATATGGAAGTGAGGTGTGAACAATCAATAAATACTACAAGAGTAGACTAATAGCTCTAGAAATTGATTATTTACTCAGAAGTATCAGAAAGTCAAAATTAGAACATGTTAGAAATAAATAAATTAGAAACATAATGGAAGCAGAAGAAAACATATTTGAAATAATTGAAGAGAAGGAATTAAAATGGTTAGGACATATTTTATAAGAATGGAAAACAACAACTATATAAATGACAACCGACCAGAAAGAAGAAAAAGGAAGACCAAAGTTAACATGGAAGGAAACCATGAGGATAGCAATGCAAACAATAGCATTGAGGATGCTCAAGATCATAGACTTTGGAAGTTTGGCACGGGAAGACGGCAGCAGCTGTAAGAACCCAAAGATTGATAGATGGAAAATATATCCATTATGTCACACAAGAGTGGGCCTATTTCCAAGTTCTATAGAACAGAAGTACGCATGCCCGAAGCTAACAAAATTGTTGCAAGATAGCAACATATTATCTGTGAAACTGGTATGACCAACTTCCACAATAAATACCCACTACTAGCATTTCGATTATTGCAACTTACTCTTAACTGACATAAGTATCACATTCGGTCAAAGATTACGAGTTCATAATATTTGTGCACGTTATATATGCAATCTTTGTAAATCAGATCACATAACCCAGCATTTGAAACATTGTCTTGGCTCCAATTAGATGACAGGTGGAAAATATATTGCTTTTGCTTCTTATATAACACTTTGTCCACCTCATCACCCCTTTATCTTTATACTCGCTTTCACCGTGATGATCTTTCACCATAAAAATACAACTGTCAAGAAATGCAGACATGGGTTCAACTGGTGTAAAATTTTCCGGAGGTCAAATACTCCCCCATTCGATTCTCCGGGCAGGGACTACTTCAGGGAACCTATGCCAAAGGCTCAAACACAGGGACATGTTCCTAGGAACATGGAATGTTAGGACTTTATACCAGTTATATTATATGGATGTGAAACATGGACTCTTACTTTAAGGGAGGAAAGGAGATTATGAGTATTTGAGAATAAAGTACTTTGGCCGACCACGTAGAAGATGGACTCCACTTTTAACTTCGCCGGAACAGGCTGCATAGCCTAAACCTTGTCGTAGAAGAAGAAGAAAAAGTACTTAGGAAAATTTTTGGACCAAAGAGAGATGAACAGTCAGGTGAATGGAGCAGACTACATAACAATGAACTACATGGTCTTTATAGGAAGCCAGATATAATAAGAACAGTTAAGTCTCGAAGACTGTGATGGGCAGGACATGTGGCATGTATGGTGAATGAAAGACTTGCATGGAAGCTTCTTGAAGGAAAAATAGAGAGAAGACACCCAGTTGGTAGACCAAGAATGAGGTGGGAGAATATGATAAATTATGATCTGAGGGAAGTAGATTACACAGGGAATGATTGGAAAGCATTAGCTCAGGATAGAGATGTATGGAGAGCTTATGTCTGCACGGCCATGGACCTAGGCCCTACTGGTATGATAGTGCCAGTGAGTAAGTAAGTAAATATAACTTAACCGGGTGAAGTGTCTCAATTCCAGCAGATAAAATAAATTATTATTATTATTATTACTACTTTAAAGAAGCTGGATTCGTTTGGGACAGCTTAAACCCACATGCCACCTGTGTAAATATGCTTACTTAACATTATTCAGCAGAATTATCTTATTTTGTTATATCATGTGGATTTATCAATGAGTTAGCCATTTTATCAAAACCGTTATCAATATATAGATTATTAATGATTTTAAATACCAGTAATAAGTATACATATTGATTAAGTTTCAAATAATTTATTGTAAACATAAAAAAAAACTCTTATAGGAAAATCAGAGAGAAAGTGCACAGAGAATGAGGTGAAAGAATAACATTAACCATGATTTGAGGAAAGTAGATTATAGAGGGAGATTGGACAATATTAGCTCAGAATAGGGATGTATGGAGAGCTTATTTCCACGTGGCCTGAACCTCGATAGTCCCAGTGAGTTGTTTTCATATTTGCCCTCATACAGCTTCTAATATTGATTATCAACTGTAATAAACACCAAAATCAGTTTTATTTTTAATTTCTAAGATTCTCTTTTAATATCATGGAATTAGGACACCACGGAATTAGGCAACCTTACCCTATCAACCCCCAATGACTAGCACTGTGTCAGCTGTCAAAGATTCATTGGATGTTGATGAATTTGTAAAAATTCAACATTAGAAAAAAATTTTAAAAATTGGGACATGATCTGCGAGACAAAATAGTTTGGGGATCTCTGACATAAAGCATAAAGAATGTGTTTACTTTCTCTAGGATATAAATTGTTTACTTGAAAATGCTGGTTGCAGGATTGCAGTTGTTTGGAACTGCACTTTGTGCTCTTCGGTTTCTGTCTTCAAGAACTGCACCTGCTGTCATGGTAAGTATCTGTCCCCCTCCTTCCCATCTTTCTTTCTTCCTCCTCTACTATAAGTCATGATTAGAGTCCGGATGTTAGGCACTTAAAACTTTCAAAATAGGCAGGCAAAAGGGCACTAAAAATCATTAATATAGGCACTAAAAATCAAAATAGACTCTTACAAAAAATGGACTACAACATAATTTTTACAGCCTTACGCAAAGAATATAAACATATATTATAAATAGGGTACGAAGATATCAGAGATGATTTTCAAACTTGTCTTGCCTTTTTACAAAATGCATACTTGTGTTTTGCAGTATGTACGTGCTGCGAAACAAGGCACTTGTTCACGCATTTCACTGAAATTTTACACATCTTCAAAACAATATTGAACTGTCACTTGAGAATATTTCCGCAACAAATTATTTCACGAAATTGGTCAGTTTGTCTTTTACTGTTGTCTGTTCTTTAGGCATTGTAAAACAACTGTTCTAAAGGTAAAAAAGTAAGCCAATACACTTGTTGCACCACTTTGTCTTTGAAACACCTGTCTGTGAATGAGGACTACTGACTGAATTCAGTGTTACCAAAATCAAGCCTTAGAGTGAAGTGAATTGAGGGGGAAACCATCTCCCTGCTAGGTTATTGGCTTATTGCCACCCTTATCCTAAAATATTTTAACAGAATTTATAAAAAGAACACTTGAATATTTCTATGCAATGATTATGTGTCATGAAGTTTGTCCATATCAATTAATTTCATTGATATACTAAATTAATTTCGAGAAAAAGGGCAAATAGACATTTATAGGCATTATAAGCTGAAATAGGCATTTATAGGCAAAATGAACCTCATGGAAAACAACTCTGAGGTCGTCAGTATGAACTTACATGAAGTCACTTTTACAACATCTATAATAAATAACTGTAGGTATTTTCTCTAACATCCGGTCTCTTGTCATGATGCTTGTTTATCAATTAACTATGTCCAATTCATAGTTAAATATGGGAAATAACATTATGAGGTTCTTAATTCGTAAATTAATGAGTCATTTTTTACATCTTACCTCATATTTTATGTTTCTTTAAACACGGGAACTAGTTTTCAAGAGAAAGATCTCTGTCACTGTCGGTTGAAAATGAGAGAGATCTTTCTCTTGAAAACTAGTTCCCGTGTTTGAAAAAAATATAAAATATGAGGTAAGATGTAAAAAATGACTCATTCATTTACAAACTATTTCCAGGCTATCCTTCCATCTCAGGGATGGCAAGTTTTAGCCAGTAGGTGGTTTTATCACCGTGATTAAAATAATAATTCCGACTGCCGAAAACAGAAGATGTGCCAATTACACCACTGAAGTGAATTGTGTTTCAGTACACAAAACAATTCATATAATGAAGTTGGGAATTTTTACATTATGAGGTTTTCTTAATAAAATCAAATGAATCATGAATTCTTCTTACCTCATACATCTATGTTATTTAACACAGAACAGTGGTTTCGGGAATCATCATTCCCATCCTCAGCTGTTGTCATGACTGTCGATTCTACATTTTATGCCAGTCATTTTCTAAACTGCCATCTGTTGTTGATTTGAAGAACTTTGTAATCAAATTTGGTTTGTCCAGAAACTCAAAATCCGTGGTTCTAATATGGTTTTATTTTAATGTGTATTTTTTCCCAAACTGTTAATTCTAAAGGTTTAGATAGATGTTTCAAAAGTTTAACTTCTTTTTCAATTCCATGATTCTCTAATAAACTATGTGCTGGAAAACAATACAAATATTTTGTAATTGACTTCAATTTGAATTTAACAGGAATGACTAGACTTTATTTTGGAAGTAAAATCCAAATTACTAATAATGTGTTGTTACATATATTGTTATTAAATATTACATAACAGAATAATTATTTCATTATGGATATTATTTCAAATAATATCTACATAACTAAGAGTTGATTCCTCTTTGGTGTAGATCATTTTAAAAATATTCATGCATTTAACAATTGAAAGTACCTATAAATATGACTCAAAATGCAAACTAACTTATTGTAATAAAACTCTTCACCAAAATTTTAATTTATGTTGAATTGTTTTTGACTCACCCCATACTTCTTAACTCCCTCACAGACTCGAGTTTCATCACTGCATTTGTGACCTTCTCAATGCTGTATCAAGTTCAGACGCCGATGGACATCAGTTGTGATCGTGATACAGCATTGAGAATGTCACAAATGTAGTAATGAAACTCGAGTCTTCGAGGGAGTTAAGAAGTATGAGGTGAGTCAAGAAACAACTCAACATAAATTAATTCATCTCTAAGCTGACTTTCCATTTTTAGTTGTTTTATTGAAAATTGGCTTAGCATTATAATTGTGGATGTAAAACAAAGTTCTTTACACATCACCTAATATCCAGTCTTCTAATTAAACCTGTTTCAAAACCTAGGCAGTTTCATCATCAGTAGTTTGACAACAGAACAAAGGTCATGAAATTACTGATGATGAAAAGTCTGGGTTTGGAAACCGGTTTAATATCTGAATATGAGGTGAGGTGTAAATAATTTTATTTTAGATCTTAAATTAAACTTCATAGTGATATTTCCTAAAAGTACAATTTATAATTGTATTATATATATATATATATATATATATAATAATAATAATAATAATATGTATAAAACTATGTTTTATTTTTATTTAATTAATAAATATGCATTTTCATCAAGTAAACACCAACTCAATTGATTATTTAAATTATATACATATATATATATTATATATATATATCAATTGATTATTTAAATTATATATATATATATATATATATATATATAATTTAAATAATCAATTGAGTTGGTGTTTACTTGATGAAAATGCATATTTATTAATTAAATAAAAATAAAACATAGTTTTGTTTGATTTTCATATTTATTATATAATTCAGTGATAGCTGTTTCGGTACACTGTACCTTCTTCAGACATGTTAACAAATTATGAATTGTGTTATTGTATTACAAATTATATATTATATAATAAATATGAAAATCAAAACTATGTTTTATTTTTATTTAATTAATATATAATTTAATTTTTTAGGCAACAACACCTGATGATTGGAAGAATGCTGCTTCCATCTATGACTTCACTGTCAAAGATATAAAGGGGGAAGATGTGTCACTTGAGAAATATAAGTAAGTTTTCTTATTTATTTATGTTCTCATATATCCTATTGGATTAAAATGTATCACAAAATTAAACATATATTTAAGATTTAAAATAAAATTCTTTACACCTCACCTCATTTCCAGTTTTCTAATTAAACCGATTTCAAAACCTAGACAGTTTCATCATCAATAATTTCATGGCCAAAGTTCTGTTGTCCAGGAAAACTGCTTCACACTCCATCTGTTGGTGGACTGATGAAAATCCGAATCAAATCATATTCTCCAGAAATTTCAAAATTCTTTAGTTCTTTTTTAATGTGGATTTTTTTCCAAAACAGTGAGCTATTCTGGTTTTTCTGTTTGTTTTATTAAACTAGCCTTCCTTTTTATTAGATGTTTTTTTAGACCAAGCATGAGTGAAAGAACATGTTAGGAACATCAAAAATGGTAAATGGAAAAATCAGCGAGTAGCTGCTCATGCTTGGTCTGAAAAACATCTAATTGGTATAAAGGCTAGTTTAATTAAACAAACAAAAAACCAAAAGTGCTCATGGTTTGGGGAAAAAAATCCACATTAAAAAAAACTAATGCATTATGAAATTTCCAGGGAATTTGATTTGATTGAGAGGTTCATTGGTTCACCAACAGATGGAGTTAGAAGCAGTTCTCCTGGACAACAGAACATCGGTCATAAAATTATTGATGATGAAACCACCTAGGTTTTCAAATTGATTTAATTAGAAGACTGGATATGGGGTTAGGTGTAAAGAATTTTATTTTAAAAATTAAACCTCGTAGTGATATGTACACAAATAGGAATGAGATGCACAAAGAAATTAAACATAGGCTCAATTCTGGAAATGCGTGCTATTATGCATTGCAGAGACGCTTGATGTCCCAACTCCTTTCAAAAAACGTTAAGCTGAAAATATATAAAACTATTATTCTACCAGTTATATTATATGGGTGCGAAACATGGACTCTTACTTTAAGGGAGGAAAGGAGATTACGAGTATTTGAGAATAAAGTTCTTAGGAAAATTTTTGGACCAAAGAGAGATGAACAGACAGGTGAATGGAGAAGACTACATAACAATGAACTACATGGTCTGTATAGGAAGCCAGATATAATAAGAACAATTAAGTCTCATAGACTGCGATGGGCAGGTCATGTTGCACATATGGGGAATGAAAGACGTGCATGGAAACTTCTTGTAGGAAAGCCAGAAGGAAAACGCCCAGTTGGTAGACCAAGAATGAGGTGGGAGAACAACATTAACTATGATTTGAGGGAAGTAGAATATACAGGGAATGATTGGAAAGTATTGGCTCAGGATAGAGATGTATGGAGAGCTTATGTCCATGCGGCCATGAACCTACGGGTTCGATAGTGCAATGACAAAATCAGGGAGACATTAAACGTAGAAAAATTACCAACAGACATAGAAAGAAATGGACTAAAATGGTGATCTTGTAGAAGATATCCAGGCTGTTGGCCATGGTCTTGAGGCTTGTAGTTCCCAGACGTTTCACCAGAGACTTGCATCCGGCATCCTCAAGGGTTGTCTTGAGACTGGCAATTTTGTCGACTACCTGCCCTATTTATACATTTATCCACGACGTGTTCTCTGCGCGGTCTGTTACTTTGTAAATTGTATTTGCCTTCTGGTTGGTTAGAATTAGGGTCTTTCATTGCACCAATGAGGTTGCTGTCTGATGTTCTAGTAGATTGTTCTTGTAGGGGTTTACATCTGGCCTTTTTTTAAAGACTGGTATCCATGCTTTGTTGACTTTTAACGATTCTTCCTTTCTATTGTAACTATTTTGATGTTTGAATATTTCACAAAGTAACGGACCGTGCAGAGGACACGTCGCAGATAAATGTATAAATAGGGCAGGTAGTCGACAAAATTGCCAGTCTCACAACAACCCTTGAGGATGCTGGACGCAGTCTCTGGCAAAACGTTGGGGAACTACAAGCCTCAAGACCACGGCCAACAGCCCGGAAATCTTCTGCAAGATCATCACAGTAACTCCGGCCGTGAAAGCCTAAGTCAATAGACTAAAATGGTTTTGACATCTAAAAAGAATGGAAAATGAAAGACACAAGATACAAGGAAAACAAGCACGAGGTAGACCACGAAAAAGATGGACTAACCAGGTGAAAAAAAGTTTTCAAGAAAGAGGATCATCATCATCCATGTAAACATTAGGCCATGTGGCCTGTTACGGTCTCAAAGTTGAATTGTTCATCCAGCGCTTTTTTGGACGTCCCAGCGATCTTTTACTTTGGGGGAAGTAACAAAGTATGACTTTTGGAATTCTTTAAGATGGCATTCGTTGATGATGGACTTTCCAGTTGTTCTGGCAGTTTTGTATATGGTGAAGAATGGGTTCTACATCCAACTCTTCCATAATTTCCTCATTTCTTTTATGGTCCAACTTTGTATAGCCTGCTGTACGGCTCATAAATTGCATCTCATTTGCTATTATTCAGCTTTCATCTATAAGAAAAAGAATACGACTGGGAAGAACTAAAAAGAAGAAAAGCATGGAAAGATAGAGGTAGTTGGAGGCATATTTGGAATCGACCTTCCGAAAGTAGGACACGATAGGAGGATGATGATGATGATGAGTGATATTTCCTATAAAAGTTCAATATTCTTAATTTTTATTCTTTTTTACACGCTTTATATTAGCTTGACCTGTATCTATCTATCTATGTAATGGAATCTTTCAATGCGATTTTCACCCACTTAAAATCATTGGATCGACTTGAAACTTTGTATACTTGTGAAAGACCCGTGACAATACAATAATTTCATATTTTGTTTGTAAAATCCTGGCCAGAATCATCAGAAAATCAAAAAAAGTGTATTTGTATCTATGTAACGGAATTTTTGAACACGATTTTCACCCACTTAGAAACATTGGATCGACTTGAAACTTTGTATACTTGTAAAGTACCCGTGACAATACAATAATTTCATATTTTGTTTTAAAATCCTGGCCAGAATCATCAGAAAATCAAAAAAATGAAAACTGATATAATAGGTTGCGGACTTGTCAACTTTTTAGCCTATCGTTGTAAGACCTCAGTTGGTAGAGGGTTGAACTCGGGTGGTATATAATTTCAGTAATCCATAAGTCGCTGGTTCAAATCCGGCTGGGAGGTATTTTTTTTAGAAGAGTATTACTTTTAGCTCATACTACAATAGCATCGATTTTAAAGATATTTACATTTTTATCTTATTCTGTAAAATATTAAAAATAAAAAATAAATAATAGTTTTGAAAAACTAAAACAACACGCTTTATTTGAAAACCGAACTAAAAAAATGAAAAATAATTTTAATTTCCAACACTCTTGGGATAAATAATTTTACCATCAGAAGCGTGGAGTGCTTTTTATGATTTTTACATTTTCTTCTTAGAGACTTTACTTTTACCAATGTCCGTTTGTTATCAAATATATTAATTAATAAAGAGCACCCCACGCTTTTGATGGTAAAATTATTTATCCCAAGAGTGTTGGAAATTAAAATTATTTTTCATTTTTTTAGTTCGGTTTTCAAATAAAGCGTGTTGTTTTAGTTTTTTAAAACTATTATTTATTATAACATATAGACCTTGTTATAATAATTTTTAATCAGTTTTTAACATTAAGTTGCTATATACATTGTAAAGTGATTTCTAATAATAAAATCTTTGTACAATCTAATATTGATTGATGTAAGTTATTTCTAAACACTCATGACTTTGAATCAGATTCCAAGAAATTATTTGTATGTCATGATATGATTCACTGTTGCAGGGGTCATGTGTGTCTGATAGTGAATGTGGCTTCAAAGTGTGGACTCACTGCTACCAACTACAAAGAGCTGGCAGAACTTCATGACAAGTATCATGACTCCAAAGGTCTGCGCATCCTGGCATTCCCTTGTAATCAGTTTAATGGCCAGGTAAATTAATAACTTATATTTCAATTAATATTGGGAAGTAAACATTATGAGGTTATATCATTAATAGTGAGTGGAGAACATATTTTAATCGACTCACCTCATACATTTTCAAATTTCTTTGATACTGACGGTTTCAGACAATATCATGTCCTTCTTCAGTCATGGCTTGCACTCACTATTAAATTAATAACTTATTCATTCATTCATTCATTCCATTTTTAAAGTAAATATTAAAAAAAAATAAAAGAAAAGTAAGACATAATTTTAGATTGGAATAAATTAAGAAAATAATTTATACTGACTATTTTACTCATGCCCCAAATGGTAGTCAATGACCAATCACATTTCAATGAATTTTGTTTTATAACCAATGACAGTCATGTTTCATCTAGATCTTTATTGATTTATCTTTATCAGCTCCTGCTTTTGTGATAAAGTAAGCTCCTCCTTTTTAATATTATGAACAGGTCAGAGCATTATTCTGATCCAACAAATACATTGAATATAGCAAATAATGAACAGATTCCTTGATTTTACTGAGTTGTTTACTAAAAAAAATAAATGAATAACCCGTAATGTTGGTTATAATAAATAGTTTGATGTATTTCATTATTTCTCTACTAGGTGCATTCTTACAATATTGCGATCCTATTTGGCAATAAATAATATCAAGTTGCAGTGAATGATCATAACCTCACATTTCTGATTTGTTTTCAAACATTGCCGTTTAAATTAAATATATAAATATTTTAAAATACCGGAACTATATTTAAAATATGTAGAAAGCAACAAGAAGCTACCACACCTATAATTCCCTAGTAAAGCTGCAAAGCATAGCATGAAAATGCTATGATTGCAGTGAAAGACCTGCCCTGAGACAGTATTACTATAGATAGATATTTAAATAATGATTTGTGAGTAAACAGCTTAATTTTATTCGTTAAATAGTCCTAACAAATGCCACTCTTGATTTCCAAAGCCTCTAGATAAATTCACAAATTTATCGATGATTTATAAATCAATCGTGACGTTATTTATGATAATAAAACTGTTATAAAAATATTTCAAATAACTTATATAGCTATATGATATGTATGTATATCACTGAAAACTGGAGATGTTTAACTACATAAGAACTAACCCTTGGATGGGTGTATGTCTTCGGAAACGGACCACAGCGAAAACTCTATGTGTCTAATTATATAAGACCTAAACCTGTGACTCAAACTTATCATTCCTTGATAATGGCATGTGGGATCATACTGAAATGTCGGAGTCAGTGACCAGAGGCCGAACTTGAATCCAAGACGCGGAAAACCCAAGAAAACTTTCTTATATATATATATATATTTTTTTCTTTATTTTGAGTGCTAGAGACAAAACTATATTTTCTTACACGGTCAAAGGTAAAACTGTTATTTGACCAATGAAAATGCACCCATACATCTGCTTTGTTTACATTACAACTGGAACTTAGCTCAGAATTAATATAGTAATTGTATTGAGGAATTTTTTTTTTAAATAAATTGTTCTGTGTTTTTTAGGAACCTGGAGATTCAGAGGAAATCATGTGTTTTGCCATGAAACACAATGCTAACTTTGAGCTGTTTGAGAAGATAGATGTAAATGGTAAAAGTGCACATCCACTGTGGAAATACTTGAAAGAGAAGCAAGGAGGAACTCTGGGAGAGTAAGTACATTCAGCACATTGGATTCTAAACTCATTTATAGTTTTCTGTCCAAAATCTGGTCCTTCACTGCAAACTCAGTATTCTCTACATTTCCCTCTGTTTTTTTTTCTTTTTCTTTATGTCTGAATGTGACCCATTTATCTTTGTATGGTATAGCACAAAATATAAGAGAAATAAAAAAATGCAATGTGTGTGTGTGTGTGTGTGTGTGTGTGTTCCAATGCCACTCATTTGATTTTTCAGTCTTCAGGTTTCATGCTAGGCAGTGGTCGTTCGATTTCCAGTTCACACATAAATTTTTCTCTTTACGATACCCAAAAATTAAAAAAAATATAAATAAATCTTCCCCAAAATAGTAGACTTATATTTAAAATGGTGCTTATTCAGCTAAAAGAATAATAAGAATAAAATGAATCGTGAATTCTTCTTACCTCATACTTCTATGTTTTTTATACACAGCACTACGGTATCAGCGACCATTGTCACCATCCTCAGCTCACGACTGAAAACAGCTGAGGACGGTGACAGTGGTCGCTGATACTGCAGTACTGTGTTTTAAAAGAACATAGTAGTAAGAGGTAAGAAGAATTCACGATTCATTTAATTCTTATTAATAAAATCTCATAATGTTAAAAATTCCCAAATTTATTATATAAATGAAATGCCCTCTTCATAATTCTATATACATCTCCTCCATTCTTTGCTCTACTTGACTAGCACTTAATGAAAGAAAGAGTTACTGATTATTTTTCTTTTACAGCTTCATCAAGTGGAATTTTACAAAGTTCATTGTTGATAAAAATGGTCAACCTGTGGAGAGGCATGGACCCAATGTGGACCCCAATGTAAGTAGAATTTTCATGTGAGGAGCATATTTTCAAAACATCTCTTGTCCATTTTCATAAATTTATAGGAAGTAATCTAAGTTCACTATTTTTTCTGCAAACAAGAGTCAGTTTATATTTGAAGAGAAAAATTATACGCTCATACCGGGACTTGAACCCGGGACCCTTGGTTCTCTAGACCAAGTGCTCTACCAACTGAGCTACCTGAGTATCATTGAGATGTACGAAATCAATAATAAAAAAAAGAGTCAGTTTGATTATAATAGTCACTTTTAACGCAAGTTTGAAATTATTTAAAGGATGTTCTCTAGCCGAATGGTGACTTTTGTACATGGAGTAATTTAATCTTTTGACCGCCAAGTTTCTCTTTTGCCAGCTGGGCTGTGGGTGTCAGGTTTTTTAAATGTAAAGTACTATGTCATACTATATAATGTAAACATATATAAAGTATAATTTACTGTCTACATGCCATGCTAAATTGAATTGAAACTCACTATTATACATTTAAAAATATTATTTATTTAGATTTATTTATTTAGATTTATTTAGCTTGGTGGAGTTAAGGCCATGTGGCCTTCTCTTCCACTCACCAGGACAAACATATATTACATCAGAATATAACAAATCTCAATTAACTCTAATATTAAACACTAAGTAAAAATTTGATCAAAAGATAATATCTAATATATTACGATCTATAATACAACCAGTTAATATTAGTTAAAATTATTTGAAGGTTAGATGGTGTTGCTTCCACTTGTAAAGATCCCAGGTTCGAATTCAGCACGGTGTCTTTATTGAAATTTGTTATCACTATCACTAAAACATTTATCCTATTGAATAATTTTGATGGCATTATCACTAAACACTTATCATATTAAATATTGTTGATCATTTTTTTAGGGTCCTGGGTTCGAATCAATTCCAGTCAAACAGCTGTTCTATGCCACGTGTTTCGTCTGGCGCGACCCACTCACCACCGTCACTCACACCCTGTTCATTTAGGTCTACATCACTTGGATTGTAATAACATTATCTTAGAAACACGACTACTATCACATTCGTCAAACGAATAATCATTTGATGAACTGTTACTGTCACTTTCATCTTCTGATAAAACTGACACAATAAACTCACGTATTGTATTTTCGTCATCTTCGAGACATGAATTACTGTGTTTCACCGCACGACCTACCCCTTGGTCAGGTATCTTTTCAACTAAAAATAAAATAAATAAAGAGAAAATCCTGAAATTGCAACATTCCATAGCAAAAAAAAAAAAACCTTGAAACTTGAATATACACCCTCCTTTAGAAAATGCTTTTACCACCAGCCTGTACCGTTATTCTGTAAGGGATGTGCAAAGTATTGCTAAGAAAGGATGTACAAACACAGAATGAAAAATAATTTTAGTAAATTGAAGTGAAAACTTCGGGGAAAAAAATATTTAAAATAATAAGATTGAGAACCGGAGCTTTCTGGGCGTGGCATACCACTTTATACACACTTTCACCGGCTCATGCCGGGCATGGTGTACAAAAGGTTAAGGAGAATGCAAGTCACACAAAAATTCAGTTTTAGTGGAATGTGGATAAGAGACTTTTGTAAATGACCTCTTCAATACAGTACTTTCTATCTGAAATATTGTAATTAAATCTATACAGAAGATAATTATGGGAAATAACATTATGAGGTTCTTCAATTAATGAATCAATTCTTATCTTACTTCATACTTCATGTTTTTTAACATGATAACTGCAGTTTTCAAGAGGTGTCCCTCTCATCTTCAGCCAAAACCATGACTCATTAACTATATAGAAGTGCTGACAAATGCTTAAGAGGATCCAATATAACTAAACTAGGTACCCCTAGAGTATGTGTAGCAGTACATATATCTAGGACAAAATATATCCCTCCATACATGCACAGAGAGAGAAATTAATCTGAGGATAGGCCTGGCATGGAGGAAATTCTGGTCCTTAAAATGTATACCATTGGACAAAAAGGAGAATGTAAGCACGAAATCTGGGATTCTAGAGAAATATATCAGCTCTGATATACGGCTGCCAAACGTGGTCCCTAACTGGGAAACAAAAACGGGCACTCCAGATCTGTCAGCGACGGAAAGACAAATTCTTCACATATCATTGAGGGATAAAATCCAAAACGAAGAGGTATGCAGAAGAATAGGCATGTGCAACAAGGTCAGCAAGAGAATGACTCGAAAATGGAATGGTCATGTGGCACAGATGGACTGTCAGAGATAGATGCATCGACTCACCATTGAGGACCCAAGAATAGGGTGGAGGAATGTGGGCAGGCAAAGAACCAGTTGGGTTGACCACTTCAAAAATATAGCAGGAGGACAATGGTGAAGAGTGGCAAAGAACAGAGATAGGTAGAAACACCTAGGTAGACCAAGACAGTGATTGGTAAAAGTGAAACAGGGAATAGTGAAAGTGCAAAAATGGGAGAGACAGATAAACCAGAGAGGATTGATTTTTTTAGTAATTAACACTACGAGGTATATATCCGATCCGATTGAGGGTCTTTCCACTTTTCAGCGGTTGCCCTTTTACCAGCCGGCTGCTGGCCCTTCACATCCACATGTGTCAATCACAGAGGTAGATGATCAACAGCCAGTGTAGGGGTGACATGTGGTTAGCATGTCGAGTCCCCCAGCCGTTATAGCTGGTTCCTCAACCTGGAGCCGCTACTTATTGTAGCTACCCAATTGCCTCACGATGCTGGGTGGGCACCGGTCCCATACTGGCCGAAATACCATGAGAAAATTTCTTCCCCCATGGAGACTCGAACCAGCGCAAGTCCCGTAGCTCTGCGCCAAGGCTTCCTACCTTAACCGCTCGGCTACGGCGCGGGACACGAGGTATATATCATAAATTAATTATGGGAAATAACATTATGGGGTTTTCAAGTTAATAACAAATCATGAATTCTGAAATTCCCAGCAAGGAACATTTGATCTCAAAGTTCAAATCAACACCAGATAGTAATATTATATTTGAAGAGAAAAATTTTTGCCTAGACCGAGACTCGAACGCGGGACCCTTGGCTTTCCGGGCCAAGTGCTCTACCAACTGAGCTACCGAGGCAAGTTGCGATCTAGACGCAAATTTTTCTCTTATATACATTGTAATTCCCTCACGCCAAATGCTTGAAACTGTAGCTTCTATCTTCGCAAATGGCGGCTTCTTAGTTAAGAAGACATCTATTGGGAATTTCACACTACTTTATAAAGCCAGTAGGGCTTCTATTGACGATTTTATTATTAATTTAAAACTTCTCACTGAAGGATAAATTATATTTGAAGAGAAAAATTTTTGCCTAGACCGAGACTCGAACCCGTAATTACAATGTATATAAGAGAAAAATTTGCGTCTAGATCGCAACTCGCCTTGGTAGCTCAGTTGGTAGAGCACTTGGCCCAGAAAGCCAAGGGTCCCGGGTTCGAGTCTCGGTCTAGGTGAAAATTTTTCTCTTCAAATATAATTTATCCTTCAGTGAGAAGTGTTAAATTAATAATAAAATCGTCAATAGAAGCCCTACTGGCTTTATAAAGTAGTGTTAAATTCCCAATAAATATCTTCTTAACTAAGAAGCCGCCATTTGCAAAGATAGGAGCTATGGTTTCAAGCATTTGGCACGAGGGAATTGCAATGTATATAAGAGAAAAATTTGCGTCTAGATCGCAACTCGCCTCGGTAGCTCAGTTGATTGAGCACTTGGCCCGGAAAACCATGGGTCCCAGGTTCGAGTCTCGGTCTAGGTGAAAATTTTTCTCTTCAAATATAATTTATCCTTCAGTGAGAAGTGTTAAATTAATAATAAAATCGTCACCAGATAGTAAATTTGAAAATGAAGATGTAGACCAAAATTCAACATTTATGTAATCAATTTGGGAATTTTTAACATTATGAGGTTTCATTCATAAGAATTAAATGAATAATGATTTCTTCTTACCTCATACTTCTATGTTTTTTTAAACACAGCACTGCAGTATCAGTGACCATTGTCACCACCTCAGCTGTTTTCATGACTGTCAATTTTTTATTTGCCAGCAATTATCTGGAATTTATCAAATTGATTGCAAAGATTGCAACAGGATATATATAGGAAAAACAAAAAGGAACTTGGAAACTCGTAAAAAAGAACACTTGAGAAACATAAAGAATGGAGAAATTGAAAAATCAGCTATAGCAGCACATAGTTTATTAGAGCATCATAGAATTGAAAAAGAAACAAAACTTTTGAAACATCTATCCAAATCTTTGGATTTAACAGTTTGGGAAAAAATATATATTAAAAAAAACTATACTAGAACCATGCACTTCGAGATTCCAGACGAACCGAGCTTGATTACAAAGTTCTTCAAAAATACAACAGATGGCAGTTTAGAAAATGATTCATAAAAAAGAACACCAGATGGCAGTTTAGAAAATAATTCCTTCAAAAGAACACCAGATGGCAGTTTGGATAATTACCGGCAAAAGAAAAAATTGACAGTCGTGAAAACAGCTGATGACGACGTGTCGCCGATACTGCAGTGCTGTGTTTAAAAAAAACATAGAAGTATGAGGTAAGAAGAAATCACGATTCATTTAAGTCTTATCAAATTCAACAGTCGTAAAGATGGCTGATGATGTGAGAGATGCCTCTTGAAAGTGCAGTATTCCATGCTTGAAGATCATGGAGTATGAGGTGAGATATAATTCATCATTTATTAGTTATTAACTATGAGGTGTAATTTTATTTGAAGAGAAGTTTGTAATTCAGTGAGAAGTGTTAAATTTCTTCTTCTTCTTCCTTCCAAGTATTAGGCCAAGGCCTGTTATGATCCTATAGAAAATTTTCCCTCCAGCGTTTCATAGGACGGCCCAGTGATCTTCGTCCTCTTGGTATATAATTATAAACAGCTTTGGGGATCCGATTTGAACTCATTCTTTCAAGATGGTGTTTCCAATTTAGTTGGTACTGTTTAATATATTCCAAAATTGGCATAGTCTTCAATTCTTTTAAGATATCGGTGTTCCTTTTCCGATCCCATCTGGTGTAACCCGCTGTTCTGCGCATGAATCTCATTTCACAAGCCGTTATTCTGCTTTCATGTTGTTTTTTTTAGTGTCCATGCTTCACTACCATAGGTCAACACTGGTCTAGCCAAAGTGTTATATAAACGTAATCTGGTGTTTTTTTGTACAAGGGTTGGTTTCATAACTTGATTAATAATTCCTAAACTTTTATTATAACTAGTAACTTTTTCAGGGATATCCTTTTCATCCCAGATAGAGAGATAATATCCAAGATATTTAAATTGATTAGATCTCTCTAAAATTTTATTCTGGAGACAGATTTTACTTTGTATGGGGTCCTTCCCATGAAATGCCATAAGTTTAGTTTTGTTAATTGATATTTCCATATTAAATTTGGCACCTATTTTTTGTAAATTATAAATTGATCGTTGCAAATAATTTTCGGAAAGTGCCAGGAGAGCTAAATCGTCTGCAAAAAGAATAGCATCGAGTTTGAGGTTCCTATTGATGGGTATATATCCTCGTTGTGTTTTTCCTCCATTCATTTATTAATTTATTCATGTATATAATGAAAAGCACCGGTGAAAGTCCACATCCCTGTCTTACTCCAGTGTTGATCTTTTCCCAAGAAGATAATTTGCCATCTTGTTTAACAGAGATTTCATTATCTTTATAGATGTTGAAGATATTAGTAATATATTGTTGTGGAACGTTATCATCAGCTAAAATTTGTAGTAATATATTTCTGTCTACTTTGTCAAAAGCCTTTATGAAGTCAACGAAGGCGATATGAGTTTCTATATTGAATTCCTTGTGCTTTTCTAATAGTAGTTTTAGAGTAAAGAATCCATCTGTACAAGATCTACCCTTTCTGAATCCATTCTGCTCTTCTCCAATTATATTTTCATAAATTTTCCTCAATTTATTCTTAACAATATTAGCATAAATTTTATATCCAGAGTTCAACAAGCTAATTCCACGATAGTTATCTTTGATTTGGCGACTTCCTTTTTTGAAGATTGGTATTACAATGGATTTGTTCCAGCTTTGTGGTGGTTCTTGTCCTTCCCATATCATATTAAGGAGAATAAGAAATCTGTCTAAAAATTTTTTAGTTGAAAATTTAAATAATTCTTGATTAATGTGGTCTTCTCCGGGAGCTTTGTTACTTTTTAATGATTTAACAACATCAGTTAGTTCATCTATAGAAATTTGATCCAAAGCAGTGTTATTAGAGATTGGTATTTGTAATAAATCATCCTATTGTGTCCATAAATGATGAAAGTAATTAAGCCAAGATTCTTTAGATATACAATTTAAATGTGCATTTTCTCTTGAATCATTATTTAAATTTTTTAAAACTTTATATATTTTTGGTTGAGGCCTAGTGATATCATTTTCCAAAAATGAGACAAATTGTTCCCAGCTTTGTCTATGTTTTTTGCGAACTTCAATTTTAGCTATGGCTCTCTTCCTATGATACTCTACTTTATCTTCATCTTTTTTTGTAGACAGAAATTTTTTGTATGCTTAACGTTTATCATCAATTACTTTTTTGATGTTTTCATCCCATATCCGTAGTCCTTTTTTTTCGATTCCATTTAGTTTTGATACCCAGGCTTTCATTTGCTGCTTGTGTCAAAATACTTTGTAGAGCAAGCCATTCTTCTTCAATATTTTCGCCAATCGGTGTTTCTTGAACTAGACGATCTAATCTGCATTTGTATAGCCAGGTAATAGTGGGATCTCGGAAAAGACTTACTTTATAAGTATAGTCCACTTTTTCAAATTTTACATTATTAATTTTATTTTTATTTTTCCATCTCGGTGGCATACGAATTGGACAAACAAGTAAGTAATGGTCTGATTCGATTTCAGGTCCTCTGTAAACTCTTGTATCAAGAACTTTAGATGCTAATTTTTTATTACATATAGCGTAGTCAATTATTGATTTAAGACCCCTGGCTTCCCATGTATATTTGTGACTATCCTTGTGGTTAAATACTGAGTTCATTATTGTGAATTGATTAAACATGACAAAATCAATTAACCGCAAGCCATTTCTATTACAGGTTTGCTCTCCATATGGTCCTATATATGTATCAAATTTAGTATTACCAATTCTGGCATTTAAATCACCCAAAATTATAATCATATCATTATTATTAATTGTGCAGATAACTTTCTGGAAGTCATGTGTTAAATTTAATATTGAATATGAGGTATAATTTATTTAAGAAAAATTATATCACCTCACCTAATATCCTTTTTCTTTTTAGACCAGTTTCAGGACCTTATTAGGTTCCATGCTCAATACTTTCACAACCGTTGTTATGTCATCTTGAAGAACTGTCTCCTGTTCCCTCTGTTGGTAGACTGATGAACTTACAAATGAAATAACTTTCCAAGGGAATTTCAATATTCATTAATTTCTCCTTCTTGTTTTTTTAATGTAGATTTTTTCCCCAAACCATGAACTCTTTCTATTTGTTTCATTAATATAGCCTCTTTCTTTCGATTTGATGTTTTTCTGAGCATGCATGAGTGACTACAAACGACAATGTCAAAAATGGGGAAGTAGAAAAATCTGCAGTAGCTGCTCATGCATCGTAAAAAAAAATCAAATCAAAATAAGGGCTAATTAGTAAATCTAAAGAGCTTACGGTTTGGAAAAAAATTCTACATAAAAAAATTAGGAAGAACATGAAAGGGTCACCACCATGTTTCAAAACATAAATGATCATGGAAACCCAATAGTACGCAATATAGGACACCTTCCACAATGGCGTACTACACATAGAAACATATTTGACCAAATAAATAACCCATAGTACTCAGCATGTAGCAACCAAGGTCAGAGTGGCGTGGCTCATTCCGGTCCTGAATCGGGTCGAGCTTTTCAGCGACACGGTTTATCCATATAAATCTCACATTACTCCAAACAATAAAATAAATCCCTATAAAATCACCGTGTAGGCTAGGGTATACCAGCTGAACCCAATACCGAATACACACGTGAATTCGCCGACAAGGGACAAACACAAGTCCCAGGAAAGGCACACTGGACAGCACCAATAGCTGTCACCAAGTGATGATGATGATGAGAAGAACAAATTCATGAATTTTGAAATTCACTGAGAAAGTGATTTGATTTGGAGGTTCATCAGTCTACCAACAGATGGAGCAGAAGGCAATTCTTCAAGATAACATATCAATGGATGTAAAAGTACTGAGGATGGAAGCTAATTAGGTCCCAAAACTGGTCTGATAAGAAGAAGGATATGAGGTGAGGTGATACTATTAAATGAACCATTTAGGACCTGCTCACCTACAGGATAAAAAAAAATAGTCAAATACCTGCATAGGCAGGAGGCTATGGCGCTTAGGGAAGAAACAGATTGAATATATAATTATTTTTATTTATATCTATAGTTGATTCTGTATTTTTAAAAAAGCATCAAAATTGAAATAAATTTTGAAGCAAAAAGAATACATGGATACATTCTGTAGAATATTTTATATATAATAAAAATTGAAATATAAAATTATGGAATATTCACCTGAAACTAATTAAGTTGAGATGGACCTTTCAGGTGAATATTCCATAATTTTATATTTTAATTTTGAATAATACCTCAATGGAACACATCATGAATCTTATAAAAATAATAAAAATGCAGTCTTGTAGTAATTTGTTTATGTATAATTTTATCACTCACCTCATATTTTTCTTCTAGTTTAAAAAAAATTAGTTTCGGAACTGTCTTCTGTTCCATCATCAGTATTTCACGTCCGTTTTTTGTCGTCTTGAAGAGCCGTCTTTTGCTCCCTCTAATTGGTAGATTGAAAAACCTTGAAATTAAATCTACCAATAGAGCGAGCAAAAGACGACTCTTCAAGACAACAAAACAATAGTTGTGAAATACTGACGGTGGAACAGAAGATAGTTCCGAAACTAGTTTAAGAAGAAGAAAAATATGAGGTAGATAGATCATCGGTTGATTAATGTCTTTGACATCGTCCGATTCCTAATAGCCAATTTTGTCGGTCCATCTAATCTCCTGGTTGTAGATGTTTCTCCTTCATGTATAAACATATTCCCTGACTCCATGAGGTTTTAGGCCGTCCTCTGCCTCGTCCTCCCTCAGGTTTCCATTCCAAAACAGATTTTGGTAGTCGATCCTCTTCCATTCGCTGGACATGTCCGTACCATCTTAATTGCTGAGTTTTAATATAATCTAAAATAGTGTCTTCAATCTTCATTTTCTCCCTTATAACTGAGTTCCTAATTTTTTCTCTTCTTGAAATTCTTGCTGCCCTTCATATAAAATCCATTTCCGTTGCCAAAATATACTTATTTGTTTTTGTTGTTAATGGCCAAAGTTCTGCTCCCTAAGTAATGATGCTTTGATAAATTATACATAAATAATACCTCATAGTGATAATTCCTAAAAAAAAAGTGCAAAGTAGTAAATTTACTACACATAACAATATGAATTCTTATTGAAGTATTGTTTTATTTGACAGAAATTGGTGTCTAGCCTTGAGAAGTACTGGTGAAGTGCAGCTTTGAAGACTGATTTCCTATTGCTGTAAATTGTCTTTTGTATTATTATAATATGCAAATGTTATTTTTATTTTAGCTCAAATAGCAGGATAGTTTAACATGCTTGATTGTTAATGCACTGATATGTTGTATGTATTTTTTATCAGTGTATATTAAGGGCTGAATTTATATTCCAAAGCAAACATTGCAAACAAATAAAATTGTATTACAGAATAAAATTGTGTGAACCACCTATACAATACTTATATTGTTTCACCGAAATTCAACCAAAAAATTTGTCCTTGGTGTAATAATACATTTTTTTTTTCATTGCCCGCCCACCCTGAATCACGTGCTTCTCCTGTACCTTGAGTTTTCCTCCTTTCTACTTTTTCCCCCTCCTTCAAAACTACATGACACGAAAGACCTAGAAAGCTCTTGTCCTACAAGCAGACTGCTGGCCTCACATCCACATGTGTTAATAACAGAAAGGGATGATCATCCAGTTATCATCATCCTCTTATCATGTCCTCCTTTCGGAAGGTCAATTCCAAATTTGCCTCCAACTATCTCTATCTTCCCAAGCTTTCCCTCTTTTAGTTCTTCCCACTCGTATCCTCTCTCTTGTAGACTTTTCTTCACTTGGTTAATCCATCTTTCTTGTGGTCTACTTCGTGGTCATTTTCCTTGTATCTTGAGATTTAACAGTCTTTGTGGTAGTCTATCCTTTTCCATTCTTTTTAAATATCCAAACCATTTTAGTCTACTTTTTTCTATTGTTGTTAAATTTTTCTACACTTAATGTCTCCCTGATTTTGTCATTCCTTATTCTACCACTCCTTGTTTTATGAACCATTCCACGTAAGAATTTCATTTCTGTAGCTTGGATTCTGCTCAAGTCCTTCTTTGTATATGTCCAAGTCTCAGCTGCACATGTTATAATTGGTTATCCAGTTGACCAGAACTGGTCATCCAGGTAGTATAGGAGTGATTTATGGTCAGCATGTCAGGTTCCCCAGCCATTATATATGTTTTTCTCAATTCCCTCATAATTTACAAGGAATTTGCCGAAATGTGTTTTAAACTCTACCCTTCACCTTGCTAGCTGACTGTCCTGCTCATTAATAAGGTTGGTGGTCAATTTAAATGGCTGTACTAATTCCGAGCTAAGTTCCAGTTGTTCTGTAAACAAAGAGGTAGAATTTACACCTTACCTCATAATTGTAGGTTAGTTTGCATCATTCCAACATATTTGGTCATTTAATGAACTAGGATGATGGAATTAAAACAATATGGAACTAAGCCGAGCTTTAAATGAAACAAATATGGAACAATTATTTTGTAGCACTTTCTGGCTACAGAGTATAGGCCTACAATTTTATGTATGAATTTGATACACAAGAGGAGTTACAACATAATGGATATAAAAAAGCGTTTTTTTAGAAAAAAGTAGAATAACCTAGTTCTAAGCAGGTGATATATAAAACTTATTTTTTAAGCAAATCCGCCTGTAGTTTTTAATGTTTTGTATTACACGGGTTTGGTACAATGTAACCAGATGAGCGAAAAATTCTCTCGGATTAAGAAAACATTGGTGAAATATAATAGTGACGGAAATAAAGGGAAATTTCATAAATCTATCTTTAAATTTCTAATTATCTAACTATTTCCCAAATCCAACAATGAATCAGACAATTTAAAAGTCAGATTTTTTTGTTATTAACATGCATTTCATAACGGTAAGTTTGATTTTTAATTGAACAGTTCATGAACAATATGGAAACTGATCCATCAGGTAATACAACTGCAAAAAAAAAATAGGGTAAAAGCGACGTGAAATTTATCGTGATATTTTGCTTACTGAGAAGGAACTGACTTCCAACCATGAGACTGTCTCCGCATTAATTTTTCAAAGGACCTCAATTCTGACGTTTCTGATTGACTTGTTTACATGCATTATAATTTTTGGGGTACAATTCTTGGCCAGGAGTCCACCTACATTAGTTAATATTCAAACAGAATTGCCAACTTATCCTCATGCTGCACCAGATTATCCACTAAACTGTAAACAAATCTGGTGTGAGTCTAGGTGGACTCCTGGCATAGAATATTCCTATTATTTAAGCCTTCAAACTCGGAATCTCTTTTCTGACCTAAACACTGCAGAAAATCCAGAATTCTGGCAAACTGGAGTTCTAGTTAGACACTTCCGATTTTGGAGACAATACGGATCCTCGGAAGGAGCATCTCTCGAATAGAAAATTAAAAATGATGACATGGAACACGGAAGGAGCTAGAAACGCCCTCTCATACGTATCAGAAGAGCACCTTAAACAATATGACACCAAACTGGCGACAGAAATGTTCCTGCTGAAACCAATAGATATCAAGGGTTTCTACGGAATCCACTCCAACAGAAGGTAGACCAGAAGGAGGGGTCTCTAGCTTCTTCAAACCCACCATAGGAAATGTAATAGAAGCTCACACAGAGGAAAACATGGTGATGATCAAAACAAATTTAATGACAATTGTAGGACTTTACATACCACCACATAGGACAATTGAGGATGTCATAGAAATTTTGCTAAGTCTGATGCCCAAAATAGGAGACTAAGATGATGTCATTCTAACCGGCGACTTTTAACTGCAGGATTGACAAAACCAACAGTAAAACGGAACTGGTGCTAAGAACACTTAATGAAGAAGGATTTTTGCTTGCGAACAAAGAATCCCTAAAGACCTACATGTGTCACAACAGTTCAAGCGCCATTGACCAGGTCTTCTACAGAGGGACAGCAATCACCCTGGAGGAACAAAAAGGACTATGGACATCACCAGCAGCGCCAATTAGAAAACACATCCCCATAGAAACAACCTTCATAATAAAGAAGACACAAAATGTAGAAACAAAGAACTGAACGAACGGTGTCCAAAGCAGGAAACTAAACACATCACAGCTAACTAAATGCGACGACAAAATACAGGAAGCAATAGATCTACTGCCAAATGGAAGAAGCAGTACTGCTAGGCAACAACATTATACAAAATGCCATCATACCAAACAAGCCAAGAAGGTACCAACCATGGTTCAACAAAGACTGCTATAAGGAGAGAAAAGAAACACTGCTAGCATTGCATAAGGCTAGAATCGATGGAAGCGAGAAGACCTAAGACACTACACACAAAAGAGAAATACATACAAACTTCTTCTAAAACAGAAGAAAACGGAGTTCTTAGAGGAGGAAGCCAAGAAATTAGCAGAAGAAGCTAAACAAAACCCCTTCTTGGCATTCAAAAATAGAAAACCTGTGGCACAACCAAGACAGATACCCATAACAACACTCCAACAGAAGGTATCCTGAATAAAATCAACACCCAGGAAGCCTATACCACCAACATCCAGGATTACATAAATGAATACATTCTTCAAATAACATCAGAGTAAGTCCAGAATGCAGTGATTTTGATGAAAAACAAGAAAGTCCCAGGGCCTGACAACATACAAGCCGAACACATGAAAGCTGCAAAAGACCTATTATTACCCTTCTGGACCCTATTGCTTAATTAATGTATACGCACAGGGACGATCCAAAATGGTTGGAGAACAGCAAAAATCAAACTGCTGTACAAATGCAAAGGAGACAGGGAAGACCTAGACTCCTACCGAGGTATCGCACTAGAAAATAACTTATTCAAAATCTTCACAAAGATCTTAGCTCACAGACTAGAGGAAGAGCTTGCTGGATACATACCAGAATGCTAGTTCAGCTTTATGAGAGGAAAGAGCACTCAACATGCAATTAAGTGCCTGACGGATGAGATAGAAACAGCATTACGGAGACCAAAAGGCAAATTCCATGCAGTCTTCATAGACTACAAAAAGGCTTTCGACCTAATAGACCAATGCAAACTAATCACCAAGCTTAAGTATTTGATAGGGGAAACTCATCCGCTCAGTAATATAATAGAAAACATCCTGACATACAACCTCGTCGAAACTGGTGATGGAATAGACACATCAAATCCAATCCACCAGACCAATGGTGTCCTACAAGGGGATCCCAGCCCACTCCTTTTTAATGCAGTAACGTCCGATATCACCGACATACTGAAAAACATGCAGGAAACGACATTGATCATGCACGCCGACGATATGGTCCTAGGAAGTCCAAACAAAACAGAATTGCAGGCGCCACTACAGGAACTAGAACAATGGGTCGACGAAAACAAACTCACCATCAACCCAAAAAAGACAGTCCAACTAACATTTAGAAGAGGAGGAAGAACCACAGAAGAATATATGCTAATGCTGAATGACGAACCACTAAAGACAGTTAACAAATTCCCATACCTAGGCATGACACTTCAAACAACACTATGATCATTCAACCAACATATACAAGAAAAAAAAACAGCAGCAGCCACAAGAGCAATCTACGGCATAAAAAATCTAGCTCGACTGTCACTACCTACGGTCATGTCATTATTCGATACAACGATATCGTCAATCATAACATAGGGAGAAACTGTCACTTAGCGATCTCGAAAGGATAGAGAAGGTTAATGCATGTTTCCTTAAAGTGGCTCTAAGGGTGGGGAAAACAACCCCGTCGAGACTTGTATATGAACTTGCAAGGAAGTCGTTCTACGCAGATGATCTGAGAATGAAACAGCTTCTGCCAACTACCGGCCCCTACACAGAACTCGTACACCGAAGCAAATCGAAGAAGAGGGAGATAGACCTTGATTTTTATGCTACGGGAGCCACGATAGAGAGGAACTGGACAAAAGCTAACCAGGACCAGCGACATGTGACACGCTATGCTATGCACGGTTTTCATCAAAAGTGTGTGAAAACAAGGAGTACCACGACCCAAATGAAAAATGTATATGTGCTTTGTGTGGCCACAGATGCGAACTGTACCACATATCAAAGAACACAAAAACACTGAACGAATATAGCAAAGATTAAACATAATCAAATCCCATTCGGGCGAACCTTTTTTCTTGTTATTATGTTGGTATTAAATCGCATTTTATTATTTTATATTTTACTATCATTATGTTTTATTATTTTATATTTATCGTAGAGACCCAATCTTTTATGGTGATCGCTGGTTCCAATTTTGTGACCTTAGTAAGTTTTGGGGTAGGACATTTTGTTTAAGAAAAGAAAAAATTATCTCCTATGCACGTTAGTGCGCTTTCCAGTTATTATTAAATGGAAAATAGAACATGGATGGAAACCAACCAAGACCTACACCACATTGTAAATTCCCTGGCAACGCATGGATACCACCACAAAGTATGTAATCTGAAGACCTACCACGACCCTAATTCAACATGTGTATGTGAACTTTGTGAACTACCGTGTGACCGTTACCACATTACATCATATAAAAGACTACCCAAATCAATAATTGCGACCTGCACAGACTAACGACACTGTGAAAAGTAGTGTAGAAGACATTAACTTTAGTTAGATTCATGCACAACTTGTGCGCTTTTCGTTTATAATTAAAAGGAAAATTATATTGCTTTGTTAGGGAAAATTATTATCGTTATCTGGCAACATTGGTTTGAGCAACATTGGTTTGGCAACATTTGGCATCATAGAGAACCGAATAGAGCGGCCTCTCTGTGTTAAATTTTGGACGCAATTTCATACCGCTGCGCCATCTGAAGATGACCACGGTACTACTTGAGCATGGCCACGGTGGCTCAATCGCAATAAAAGTACCCTATCCTTACCCATTCTTTTAAAAATAAAATTTAAAGCTAAACACAAGCAATGCTACTTTGTGGACAATTTTAGCATGTTTTATTCTTACTCTCTTCAAAAGAAAATTACAAGAACTTTGCCAACTTTTCAGATGTCTTTAACTATAAATTATTTTAATTTTTTTTTTTAAATTCATCAATTAGTAAGTTGACTAAAATGATTTACACAATTTCATAAGTATTTATTAAAAACCATTCCACTTTTAGATGAACATAATGAATATGGGAAATCGCTATTTATTAGAAAATAATTGGAAATGTTAGACCTATACAACAAAAATATTGGCAAAATTTTTGTAATAATTTTCTTAAGTAAAAATAAAAAATGCAAAATTGTTTACAAAGTAACATTTCTTGTGTTATTTCCATTAAGAAATATGAAACAGGATGTGGATAATGGATATGCTAAGGCAGCACAATTTGACGAGCCTGGTCTAATGAGTTCTAATATGCTATTTGTTTTGTTTTTTAAGAACTGAAACCATAAAGTAATTTAAGCACAAGTTTTTCAAATGTTCTTAAAATGAAAATTTAAAAATACCTTGGATTTATAAGAATGTAGCAAAAAACAAATTCTATGCATCATTTCTCTATTCTGAACTACTCATACGTGAATGCACGCACATCAACTCTATTTAGTAACCAGACTTGTCTTGATTAGTTTGCTTTTAAAAATGAAATAACATGATTCATTTATTGCCTTATATTAAAATTAATATTTTAAAAAATTATACATTTTATAGTTACTGCAGTATGTACATTATTCAAGATGAACAGAATTTTTTCAATGAAACTTCAGTCACATACGTAGTTAAAGATTCAATATTTCAACAATAAACCTAATTATTTTATATGTAATTTTATAAGAAGATTATTTCACATTTATTTACTAGCTTCCTATTACCCCAAGCCCTATAATGGGATCACCTACCTTTACATTTTGATTACAAAATCTAATAGTTCATTAGAGAAGAAATATGTATATTCTTCAAGGTGCAACAAGCTGAGAATGCCCTTGGCCTACCAGCTAGCTGCTGGTCCAATATCCACCTGCGAGAAGAATCCAAATTGTTTGACATTTTAGGCTTACACACCTATTTAAGCCTAACACAAATGCCTACCTTCATTACTACCAGGAAATCGCTGAATAGTTTAATGTTAGGCCAAATTATTGTTGTTAAAATTGACGGAACAGTTTTGTTCTCTAAGTAATTACCAACACTTTATATTAAGATTTTTTTGCACATATTAAATAAATGTTATAAAAGACATAGAAAGTTCTCAACGAGGTAGAAGTAAGGATGAATAAAATTTACATGACACAATATTAACATAATTTTAAAATTTGTAATTTAAAATATGCTCTATAATAGTTCAAAAATTTGTTTTTAATAAAACACAACCACTTTTCTGCATAGTCTATAATGTACTGGTACGTTCTTGCAATACACTTGTAGATATTCTTGAAGCGCAACTTCTTTACATCTACTGTAGAGCCTGGAAAAAAAAAAATATATATACAAACACATATATATGTAATATTTAATTTTAGGAAGTTATATTTTGAATATATGTATATATACATATACAGTGAGTTTCACTTGACCTGCGGCCGATAGTGAGAAAAGTGACTGCAAGCATTCAGTCATCAACTCACGCTGTCCATGCAATGTCTATGCTAGTGGCCGCAAATCGAGTGAAACTCACTGTATATATAATATGTGTCAATGTCCTTCACAATGAAGGTATTCCCAACCCTTATATATATTGACGATCTAGGATCATACTATTCTAAGTAAGTGTTTTATTTAGAATTCTAGTTATGTCAATGTCCCATATCTATGGGCATTGAAAAAAAAAATAAAAACCAAGAATTTCATACTCTAATTTTCCAAAGGTGTTACTAATCAAAATATTGAATTCCTGATTTATTATCAAATGGCTTTGGAAATGTAACATTCACAACAAGAATTGTAAAAAGATGGACTTCACACAATATGATCCTGAACCATTGTATATGTATTATGTACATGTATACACTTATATTTGAAGAGAAAAATTTTCGCCTAGACCGGGACTCTTACATATACACTTACATATTTTTAAGTTCTTTCTTGTAATATTTCACAAGCAGTCAAAACTTGCATTGAAAATTGAAATTACAATACCTGAAAATACTTTACTTAAAAGGACAATACTAATACCATAAATAAACTAATAATAATGATTACACTGTCTTCATTATTGCCATTCAGTGTTTATTTACTTTCTTTTTTAAGTATAAGTCTTCAATATTGGAATGTTTCTCCTCTGGTTGGCAACGAGCATTCTAATATGCTGTGTATATTGGCGGTTCATATGATTTGTAATTATATCCAGTTTTATCTGTTGGCACATGTGTATGGATCTACTTAGACTTGGATTTTTTTTTGGCTCAACTTTACATTACCTTACCCTTCAGTTTCCATAGTATATTCTTTTAATACTGTTTCTCTACGTACTTCTTCTGCCTTTACTAACATTTGCAACAAAACTTATAACTTTTTTTTACAATTATTAAATATTTATCTATGTATGCAATGATTTCTTCAAAGTTATGCAGATTTGTTGTGCATATGCACAAACGCTTAAATGAACTTCTACTAAATGGTGGAGATATCTGTGAAATTGGAATAAAATCAATATTCAAAAATGGATGTTCTCATTTCATTTTGTTAGGTTCCGAAGCTAAAAAGTTAGTGAACATTTAATTAAATAATATGCATGTAAATTGTTTAGTTAGGTTAGGAAGGGGAATTTATTGCAAAGGTTTGTCATATCGATTTCACATCTACGTGGTTCCATCTAGCAATACAACTCTATAAACTTTTTATAAATGTTTGCACATGTGCACTGTTATTCTGCAGGACTTAAAAATTATTAGGAAAAGTAAACAGAAGTTTTTTTCATTTTTTTGTCACATAATGGAAACTTTATACCTAAATTTCTGTTATCTTTCAAGATTAATTTTTACACTTATGGGTGTTCTGAATAATGCTATCTCACTTTCATAACTGAATCTAATAAGAAACACTAAACAAAAATAATGAAACTTCAAAGTTAGTAAAATGAAGGTAGCAGCATTAGATCCACTCTGAATACCTCAAATTTACTTACCTAAAATTTTATACATGTGTAGACTTCCCAATCACTGTCATACGAAAATACACACATAGGATTTGATCTTTACAGCCTCGTTTATTCTGTGAAAGAAATAATGATGAATAAGTACACGCATTACAGGTTAAGAAATAAAAATAAATTAGGTAGGCCTATAAACAATTTTTTAAGGGGTATTTTAATGTCATGATGCAAACAAAATATACGGCGTGCCAATTTACATAATTCACAGTTAGGCCTATTATTTGAAAACACTATTTTCTGAAGTAAACATTTTTGAGAAAAATTATACCATATGTAATCATTCACCTACCTTCCATTAGCTGTATTTTCCAGCTTCACTTTATCCTTCGGATTGTAGATAATTAATTATTTTAACAATTAACTTCGATGCATCAATAATATTATATTATATTCAACCTCAAAACTTCTCTTCGTATAGTACATAACAATTCTACCGTTGATTTATTTAAATTTAATCCACATATAGAGAACCGTAGAGAACGAGATCATCATCATCATCATAGTACATTCACGAGATCGGACGAGATAAAATAGCGACGGTGGCGCGATCTTAAGATGACCACGGTACTACGTGGAAAAAAAAACTAAAAAATATTGCGTCCAAATCTCCCTATAATGATTCAATGGCCTGAGGTTTGGCATAGAGAACCGATTTGGTATATATTTCGGTTTCGTGCTGGGTTTAGTGTAGTGTGTTCTGCGTTCCCTATTTATGTAGGATATTGTGACTTTTGCTTGCTTATTGTTATTAATAATTCTTTATTTATAAAGAAATAACTTATTTTTTTAAGTATGGATGATGAGGCAGAAACATATAAACTTTGGAGAATAAGAAAAACTGTTATGCAGGTATATTATACGAGTATCTTTATAATATTTGGTTATGTAAATGCACGGTTGGTTAGTGGGATACTTTGTCACAATTTTCAGATTATCTCTTCTTGGAACGAAATTATGGTATTTTAGAAGACTAATGCATAAAAAGCGGTAAAAATAAAAAATTGGTTCACCAAATTTCAACATGGAAAGTTCTCTGCAACTGTAAACAAATCTAATCATGGACATTGATAATTTTTAATTGTATAGATATTTTGGATAATCTTTCGGAATAACTGCACTTAATCAAGTCCTATACAACAACAGTGCACATGCGCCAGAGTTAATAGAGCCATCGATAATCCACAATCGAACTACATATCTTTGATTACTATCCGCCTCACTATGAAATTTAAATGGTCAATATTTGCAATAAATCCCCAAATCTATATTAAAAAAAATAGTAGAAGTGCAGTTGAGCCAATCTTTCCATTAAGCGCAGTGAGATTTTTTTCTAAGTACCAGACAGACACCACTTGCATGCGCCAACGAACGCGAAGCATGTATGGAATATCGCGATGCAGCCAACATTATACATGCTATTTAACAAACCTAAAAGCTAACTTAATGCATTTTAAGTACTCTAACCAGTGAAAGGGCTGATGTTTCCATTAAGTGCAGTGTGAATTTTTTCTAAGTCCGAGGCAGACACCATGCACATGCACCAACAGGGTTTTATTTTCAAATTATTTCCCACCATTTGCAACAAATTTTTCTAACGATTATTTGAACATATTTTTCTATGATAAATAACTATATTACGTAACATGAAGACGTGGCAGCCATATTGATTTTAAGAATATTCTATACAACAGTGCAGTCAACATAGGGTATGTAATTCAGAATTTGAGAACTTACTATTTTTTTTTTGGGCGTTGCATCCTTTCACAGGTTGGAGTACTTAAATTGTGTTAGGTTAGCTTTTAGATTCGTTAAATAGCATGTATAATGTTGGCTGCATCGTGATATTCCATAGAGAAACCGCTTTGGGATATGCTACACTTAGCATCGCAAGAAAATTCTTCTAAGTTCTATAGAATCGCAGAGCGCATGCGCTAGTGCTCCATGTAATCCCAGAAAGATAAATGCAACCTCCAGCAGTTGGCAGTATATGTATGTGAAATCAGTATGACCAACATTGACACAAAATTCCCAGAACTTGTCTAAAAATGTATAATTAACACGAAATGAACTAGTGGAAATATGATTTTACATGGTAACCGTCCGATATTTTGAATTTTTGGCTGTTGTACACTTCAGGTTGCAAAAATTTTTCAATTTAATATCTTATTCCACTGATGCACTAAACACTCCCAACCGGATTTGAACCAGCGACCTACGGATTACTGAAATTGTATGCCACTAGAGTTCACCGCGTTACCAACTAAGCTCTTACAACGATTGACTAAAAAGTGGTCAAGTCCGCAACCTATTATACCACTTTTCATTTTTTTGATTTTCTGATGATTCTGGCCAGGATTTTAGAAACAAAATATGAAATTATTGTATTGTCACGGGTCATTTACAAGTATACAACGTTTCTAGTCGATCCAATGTTTCTAAGTGGGTGAAAATCGTGTTCAAAAATTCCGATACACAGATACAAAGACACTTTTTTTTATTTTCTGATGATTCTGGAGAGGATTTTAGAAAATAAATATGAAATCATTGTATTGTCATGGGTCTTTTACAAGTGTACAAAGTTTCAAGTCGATCCAGTGATTTCAAGTGGGTGAAAATCGCATTGAAGGATTCCGTTACATAGGTAGATAGATAGATACAGGTCAAGCTAATATAAAGTGTGTAATAATAAATAATAGTTTTAAAAAACTAAAAGAACACACTTTATTAGAAAACTAAAAAATGAAAAATAATTTTAATTTCCAATACGCTTGGGATAAAATAAAGTGGTCAACAAAAAAATCATCTCCAACACATATAGAATAAAATTAGAGTTATCAACAAAAAGAAAATAATTTTACCATCAAAAGCGTGGGGTGCTCTATATCAATTAATATATTTGATAATAAACAGATATTGGTAAAAGTAAGCTCTCTTAGAAGAAAATGTAAAAATCATAAAAATCACCCCACGCTTTTGATGGTAAAATTATTTTCTTTTTGTTGATAACTCTAATTTTATTCTATATGTGTTGGAGATGATTTTTTTGTTGACCACTTTATTTTATCCCAAGCGTATTGGAAATTAAAATTATTTTTCATTTTTTAGTTTTCTAATAAAGCGTGTTCTTTAGGTTTTTTAAAACTATTATTTATTTTTTATTTTTTAGTTTTAATATTTTACAGAATAAGATAAAAATGTAAATATATTTAAATTCGATATTATTGTAGTATGAGCTAAAAGTAATACTCTTCTATAAAAAAAACCCTCCCAGCCGGATTTGAACCAGCGACTTACGGATTACTGAAATTTTATACCACTAAGAGTTCACTGCTCTACCAACTGAGCTCTTACAACGATTGACTAAAAACTCAACAAGTCCGCAACCTATTATACCAGTTTTCATTTTTTTGATTTTTGGATGATTCTGGCCAGGATTTTAGAAACAAAATATGAGATTATTGTATTGTCACGGGTCCTCTACACGTATACAAAGTTTCAAGTTGATCCAATGTTTCTAAGTGGGTGAAATTCGCGTTAAAAGATTCCGTTACATTGATACAAAAACACGTTTTTTTATTTTCTGATGATTATGACCAGGATTTTAGAAAATAAATATGAAATTATTGTATTGTCACAGGTTCTCTACACATATACAAAGTTTCAAGTCGATCCAATGTTTCTAAGTGGGTGAAATTCGCGTTGAAAGATTCCGTTACATTGATACAAAAACACTTTTTTTGATTTTCTGATGATTATGGCTAGGATTTTAGAAAATAAATATGAAATTATTGTATTGTCACGGGTCCTCTACAAGTATACAAAGTTTCAAGTCAATCCAATGTTTCTAAGTGGGTGAAAATCGCATTGAAAGATTCCGTTACATTGATACAAAAACACTTTTTTTTGATTTTCTGATGATTATGGCCAGGATTTTAGAAAATAAATATGAAATTATTATATTGTCACGGGTCCTCTACAAGTATACAAAGTTTCAAGTCGATCCGATGATTTTAAGTGGGTGAAAATCACGTTGAAAAATTCTGTTACATAGATAGATACAGGTCAAGCTAATATAAAGTGTGTAAAAATAAAACTTAGTTTTATTTGATTTTCATATTTATTGTACTGAATTATATCTTAATAAATATGAAAATCAAATAAAACTAAGTTTTATTTTTATTTAATTAATATATTTCATGTGAGTTTAATTTCAATTTGGGTCTTGTTCCAGCTTTGTCATGATCGGGGATATCTGGTGACTCAAGATGAATTGGATCAGACTTTAGAACAGTTCAAAGAGCAGTTTGGTGACAAACCAAGGTATGATGATTTTGCTACAATATTGTTGCACCATTCTATGTGCCATTGAAAAAATATAGTCAATTTACACCATCACGTAGCTACATACATAAGTTAATAATTAGGGCAAGGCAATCAATGATTTTGCATCTTTTTCTTATGATGGTTGTAACATTGCTTGCATATATGAAAATCTATGACATTAAAAAACGGATTAAATAAAAGCAATTTGTTAGGGCATTTTTTTGCATTTTCTTAACTTTTCTAGGGATAGGTCATTTTTTGGCAATTTTTAGGTCAATTTGAGCATCTTTTTGCACTTTTCCGGAAGGCTGTGACATTATTTGTATTTGATTTGAGATTTTTATTATAATTCAATATTTTTCCTTGTCAATACAATTTCTTGGAATTAAGTAGGCGTTTTGCTAACTACTACCCCTATTTTTCAAGGTATGTGCTTAATGAACTTGCCCACTTCTAGGAATTTTATTCAATTTCTTAGAGCTTATGCTAGCTTCTACCCCTATTTTGATTGTTAACTGCAATTCAAAATTGTTGTAAAAGTGCACTGTGTAATTGAAACGGATTTTCTTCCATAAAAGGTACTCTGATATGTATTTTTAATACTTTTCTTTTAATATTTTGATGTTAAGTTAAATTTTATGTAATTCAGTAATCAAGTGAGTACTCAATCTAATAAATAGTATTTTTATTGGTAATTCATAACTTCTTATTCCTTTTTTTTTTTTTTTTTTTTCGTCATTTTTTGTATTTTTTAGGTCATAAATGCATTTTTTATTTTGCATTTTTTACCAATTTATAGGTCATTAAATGCCTTGCCCTATTAATAATATATTTTTGTGTTAAATTTCAGTGAGAAGAGACCAGCTCGCAGTGATCTGATTGTGCTAGTGGCTCATAATGATGATCCTACAGGTAATGTTTACAGACATTTTTAAACTCCCAACTTATTTTGATCAAAATTACTGTGGGAAGTAACACTATGAGGTAATTAGGTAATTTACAATATATAAACTCGTGTCGGATAATTTTTTTTTTCATCTTGCCTTGTAAAAGTCCATATTTTCCCGGTACTAGTTTCAAAGGCCTTTGCCTCCATCATCAGCCAAAACTCCGACTGTTGAAACTCTGCCATTACCTTCATTTTCCGAACTGCCATCTGGTGATGATTTTATGAACTTGGAGATTAAATTTTGCTCCCGATTTCATTCCGAAAACTTTCAGACCGTCATATTTCAGTAAAGAATGTTTCAAGAAATACTTTTTTACATCATAGCATTTACTAGTTCTGTATTATAAAGAAATAATGTCTCATTATTTAATAAAAATTAATGAGAAGTTACACTATTAGGTAAATTATTATTATTATTCTTCTTTCTTCCAAGTATTAGGCCAAGGCCTGTTACGATCCTATAGAAAATTTTCCCTCCAGCGTTTGAGGGAAATTCTCGTATAAGACTTGAAAGCATAATAATAGTCCCTTCGATTGGTTCTGGCCAAAGGAAGGCAAGACCAGTGATGGGGCTGCCATCTTATAGCCTCTGGTCAGGCTTTTCTGGAGAAGAAAAGAAAATAAAGAAAAGAAGAAATGGAAGAAAGGAAAGACTCCCTAAGCCCTTGGATGCCCTAATAGTGTCGGCGTCGAAAAAACAAGAGTTAACCAAGAGAGGTTAGATAGTAAAGTTAAAAGAGTGCAAAATACAAGTAAGTGGAAGAAATGTTTTGCACAGCTTGGGCACCTTGTGGTCGCCATCCACATATCCCCTAGATGAGGACCCCTGAGGGGAGGTAAATTATCATCAATAGAATATAAATATAATTCTGGAAACTTACTTACTTACTTACTTTCTTACTTACTTTCTTACTTACTTTCTTACTTACTTTCTTACTTACTTACTCACTTACTTACTCACTCACTTACTCACTCACTCACTCACTCACTCACTCACTCACTCACTCACTGGCACTATCGAACCCATAAGTTCATGGCCACGCGGACATAAGCTCTCCATACATCCCTATCCTGAGCTAATGCTTTCCAATCATTCCCTGTATAATCTACCTCCCTCAAATCATAGTTGGTGTTATTCTTCCACCTCATTCTTGGTCTACCAATTGGGCGTTTTTCCTCTGGGTTTCCTACAAGAAGTTTCCATGCAAGTCTTTCATTCACATATTATTATCTTCAGTACTACAGCTATTACCGTTTAGCCTTGATCTCCCGAACAACAGCTCATCATTCGTTTCTGTCCTTTACTTTCTGTCTCCAATTACTGTTTTCCAGTTCTTCTTAAAACACTCTGCATGTTATCCATACATCTAATCCTGGTCTACCAGTCTTCTTTTAGAGCCAAGTTTTACATCTAGTAGCTTACTACCTTGGGGGGGGGTCTCCAATTTATATACATTCCCCAACCACTCAACTCTTATAGCTTTAATATCTGCTATCTGTATCTTTGTATATAGCTTATAGTTTTTGGTTAGTTCTAATTTGTCCGACTCCGTTATCTCTAGTTGGGCCATATATCTTTCTCAATTTTTTTTTTCCCCAGTTGGACACACATGCTATAAAATTTTCTGTTAGTGTTCAGCTTTCATTACTGTATACCACAGTAGGTTTAATTATTGTTTTATAAAGTCTTATTTTGATTTTATTAGATATATACCGGGCTTCCAATATAAACCCGGACTGGCCTCACGGGGTTTCACCCGTCAGGCAGCGCTCTCTCCTCGTCCGCATTTCACTCTGCCAGCCGCTCGTCCTTGAACTAGTCAGTTTACTATCGTTCGACAAGATGAGACATCAGCTGACATTAGAGCAGCGCATTTATGTGTGTAATGTTATAATAATAATAATAATAATAATAATGATTTATTTTAGCTGGCAGAGTTAAGGCCATAAGGCCTTCTCTTCCACTCAACCAGCGAATAGTAAAATTATACAAAAATTACGTACATATTACAATTTTAACATATTAAAATACAGACTAAACAAAATACAATGATGATGGATCTAATACTAGCTAATGCTAACAAAAACATAGAATATATTAAAATTAAAATGATATAAAATAAAGTAAGTAGCTTCCTACATGATTATTAATAGAATGCTCTATATAGTTGTTATGTAGTTAATGTTTTCATTGTGTCGAACTTAAGATATCAGTTAATTTGGATTTAAATAATGATAGCGATTGACAGTCCCTGACATGACTGGGAAGTGAGTTCCATGCTCTAGCCATAGATATTGTGTAAGATTCAGAGTACAGACAGGTCCGTGTTGTGGTATCAAAAGTAAAGAAGAGTCTTGTGATCTTGTTCCTAAATTGTGATGAGCCGATAAATGTTCAAACGTGTTGTTAAATAAGTTGGTAAATATGTGTGCAGAATTTGGAATAGTAAGGTATGTGAATGTAAAGTTCTTCTGTCATTTAGGCGTAGCCATGATAAGGCCTGAAATGAAGGAGACACGTGGTCATAACGACGGAGATTGAATATAAATCGAATGCACGCATTATGAGCACGCTGTAGTCTGTCAGATAGATCAGTTGTCAGATTAGTCAGTAATATGTCGCAGTAGTCGAAGTGTGGCATTATAAGAGTCTGTATAAGTATTTGTTTTAATTTTGTAGGAAGGAAGTTTTTAAAACTATTTAGGGAGTGAAGAATTGAGAACACTTTCTTGCAGGTATTATTCACCTGGATTTTCCAGTCTAGGTGTTGGTCCATATAGATACCCAGATTTTTTACTACTGAGCTGTAGGGGATATTTTTGTCATTTAGGAGAATGGTAGGGATATTTTCGTAATTTATAATGCTTTGGATTCGCCGATGTCCTATAATTATGCACTGTGTCTTGTCAGTATTTAGATTAAGTCCATGTTTCTTCGACCATTGGGAAATTGAGTCTAGGTCACTATTTAATTTGTCTAGTGTGTCATGTACATCGTCAGGATGGGAGTGAATGTAAATTTGCAAATCGTCAGCGTATAGGTGATATCGACAGTAGGTAAGTCTACTGGATATATCGTTAACATAGATAGAGAACAGAAGTGGTCCTAACACTGAACCTTGTTGGACGCCACCCTTCAGTGATAGCCAGGATGAGGAAAGTTCTGCATTGAATACACATTGCTGGCGACCATGAAGATAGGATCCAAGCCAGTTAACAGCATTGTCCGAAAGATTCAGAGCGCGTAATTTTGCTATTAATATGTCAGTGTCAACAGTGTCGAAAGCTTTACTGAAGTCCAAGAGTGTAAATATTGTCATGTGGCCACTGTCCATTGCTTCACGCGCATCTTCGGTAACTTTAAGAAGTGCGGTTGCCGTACTATGGCCTGTCCTAAAACCTGATTGGTATGGGTCGAGTATGTTATGAGTGTTAAGGTAATCAGTTAATTGTCCATGAACAATGCGCTCCAAGGCCTTAGATAGGACTGGGAGGATGCTGATTGGTCTAAAGTCGTTTGGTGTTACAGGTAATTTAATTTTAGGGATTGGTCTGACTATAGCTTTTTTCCAGAGTTCGGGGTAAGTTGAGGTCATAATTGAGGCATTAAATATATGGGTTACAGTTGGCAGTATGACATGGAGTATTTTCTTTAAAAAGTCGATACTTATATTGTCTATACCTTGTGTTTTAGTTCTAATGCGGTCCAGGGATAGTTTAACGTCGATTGGCATTATATAGGAAAAGAAGAATTTTTCTCGGGAAGGAGTAGGTGTGGATAGGAGCTCATCTATAGTTTGTTGTTTGGTCGTAGTGTTTATGTTAAGTGTGGCATATGATGTGAAATGTTGGTTTAGATCGTCCAGTGGTATGTTAATGCTCTCTCCTTTGGTTGTCGACTGCCGTAGGCCCATTGATCTAATACGTTTCCACATATCACTTGCATTTGTGTTTGGATCAATGAGACTATGAGCATACCGCAACTTAGCGTTCCTAATGTTTTGATTCGTTTTGTTTCTTAATGTCTTATATTGTCTTAAGTTAGCGTCACTTTTGTCCCGTCTATATTTTCGAAAAGCAGCATCCCTCTCAGCCATCAGTAGTCGAATTTCGTGGGACATCCAGGGAGCTGGGGATTTAGTAATTCGTCTAGTCTTCAACGGGGCATGTTTGTCGTAAAGTTCTAATATCATATTGTTAAATTTAAGCAATTTTTCGTCAATTGTGAATAGGGTCCAAATATCATGCCACGGCATGTCGATAGCGTCTGCAATTAGAGCTTGCTGGTTAATATTTTTTAAATTTCGATACGTTAATAATTTAGGACGAGTCCTAGGACACTGGAGAGAGTATTCGATATATATGACGTCATGTTATAAATATGAATCAGCTCGTCGCGTTCGCGAGGAATTTATTCGGAACTTCTCTGGACAATTACCTCCTTCCAGATCGACAATCCACGATCTTGTGACTAAATTTGAGACCACTGGTTCAGTACAAAATAAGAAACACACAGTGTGTGATTTTTATTTGTGGGGTAGCCTGAAAGACAAAGTGTGCAAAACAAATCCGCACACATTGGAAGAACTGAAGAACAACATAAGAAATGAAATCAGAAACTTGACAGTGCCCGAACTACAGCGTGTCAATCTAAATGTGTTTACTCGGTATAATGCCTGTTTAACTGCGGAAGGACAACATTTCCAGCATTTTCTATAAGGTAAGAAACAGTTCAAGGACGGGCGGCAGGCAGGGTGAATTGCGGGTTCTATAAGGTAAGAAACAGTTCAAGGACGGGCGGCAGGCAGGGTGAATTGCGGGAGGAAGAGACAGCACTGCGTGCCGGGTGAAACTCCGTGAGGCCGGTCCGGTTTTATATTGGAAGCCCGTTATTTAGAAGTTATAATTTTGTTCAATGCTCTTAGGCAATGATTACCAGAAGCCAATTTCTAATTGATTTCAATTAACACTTCATTCAATGAATGATTGAGTCACTTCTTATCTTACTTCATAGTTTGTGTTTTTTTAAACATGGGAACTGCAGTTTTCAAAATGACTTCTGTCTTATTTTTAAATATCGGTTGAAAATGAGAGGGATATCCTCTTGATAACTGCAGTTCCCATGTTTAAAAAACATGAAATATGAGGTAAGATAAGAAGTGACTCATTCATTGAATTAAGAACCTCATAATGTTATTTCCCATATTTAACTATGAATAATATGTAATAAAATAGCCTAGATATTTGAAGTTCTAAACTTGCTCATATTTGCTTTATTCATTATATTATTTTTAGTCTGATCATCTTACCTCAATATTAATGCTGATTTGTTCTTGGACATGTTTCAAAACAATTCAACATTAATATTGAGATAAGATGATCAGACTAAAAGTAATGTATCATATTTAAAGAGAAAAATTATACGCTCAGACCGGGACCCTTGGTTTTCTAGTCCAAGTGCTCTACCATTTGAGCTACCTGAGCAAGTACCGATCTAAATGCAAATCTTTCTCTATATACGTTGAAATTCCCGCCCCAAATGCTTTGAAGCCTTTGCTTCTATCTTTGCAAATGGCGGCTCCTATATTAAGAAGACATATTTGGGAATTATACATTACATTATAAATGCCAGTACGGCTATTTTCGATGTTTTTATTATTAATTTCATACATCTCAATGATGGATAAATCATATTTAAAGAGAAAAATTATACGCTCAGACCGGGACTTGAACCCGGGACCCTTGGTTTTCTAGTCCAAGTGCTCTACCATTTGAGCTACCTGAGCAAGTACCGATCTAAACGCAAATCTTTCTCTATATACGTTGAAATTCCCGCCCCAAATGCTTTGAAGCCTTTGCTTCTATCTTTGCAAATGGCGGCTCCTATATTAAGAAGACATATTTGGGAATTATACATTACATTATAAATGCCAGTACGGCTATTTTCGATGTTTTTATTATTAATTTCATACATCTCAATGATGGATAAATCATATTTAAAAGAAAAATTATACGCTCAGACCGGGACTTGAACCCGGGACCCTTGGTTTTCTAGTCCAAGTGCTCTACCATTTGAGCTACTGAGCAAGTACCGATCTAAACGCAAATCTTTCTCTATATACGTTGAAATTCCCGCCCCAAATGCTTTGAAGCCTTTGCTTCTATCTTTGCAAATGGCGGCTCCTATATTAAGAAGACATATTTGGGAATTATACTTACATTATAAATGCCAGTACGGCTATTTTCGATGTTTTTATTATTAATTTCATACATCTCAATGATGGATAAATCATATTTAAGAGAAAAATTATACGCTCAGACCGGGACTTGAACCCGGGACCCTTGGTTTTCTAGTCCAAGTGCTCTACCATTTGAGCTACCTGAGCAAGTACCGATCTAAACGCAAATCTTTCTCTATATACGTTGAAATTCCCGCCCCAAATGCTTTGAAGCCTTTGCTTCTATCTTTGCAAATGGCGGCTCCTATATTAAGAAGACATATTTGGGAATTATACATTACATTATAAATGCCAGTACGGCTATTTTCGATGTTTTTATTATTAATTTCATACATCTCAATGATGGATAAATCATATTTAAAGAGAAAAATTATACGCTCAGACCGGGACTTGAACCCGGGACCCTTGGTTTTCTAGTCCAAGTGCTCTACCATTTGAGCTACCTGAGCAAGTACCGATCTAAACGCAAATCTTTCTCTATATACGTTGAAATTCCTGCCCCAAATGCTTTGAAGCCTTTGCTTCTATCTTTGCAAATGGCGGCTCCTATATTAAGAAGACATATTTGGGAATTATACATTACATTATAAATGCCAGTACGGCTATTTTCGATGTTTTTATTATTAATTTCATACATCTCAATGTCTTCTTAATATAGGAGCCGCCATTTGCAAAGATAGAAGCAAAGGCTTCAAAGCATTTGGGGCGGGAATTTCAACGTATATAGAGAAAGATTTGCGTTTAGATCGGTACTTGCTCAGGTAGCTCAAATGGTAGAGCACTTGGACTAGAAAACCAAGGGTCCCGGGTTCAAGTCCCGGTCTGAGCGTATAATTTTTCTCTTTAAATATGATTTATCCATCATTGAGATGTATGAAATTAATAATAAAAACATCGAAAATAGCCGTACTGGCATTTATAATGTAATGTATAATTCCCAAATATGTCTTCTTAATATAGGAGCCGCCATTTGCAAAGATAGAAGCAAAGGCTTCAAAGCATTTGGGGCGGGAATTTCAACGTATATAGAGAAAGATTTGCGTTTAGATCGGTACTTGCTCAGGTAGCTCAAATGGTAGAGCACTTGGACTAGAAAACCAAGGGTCCCGGGTTCAAGTCCCGGTCTGAGCGTATAATTTTTCTCTTTAAATATGATTTATCCATCATTGAGATGTATGAAATTAATAATAAAAACATCGAAAATAGCCGTACTGGCATTTATAATGTAATGTATAATTCCCAAATATGTCTTCTTAATATAGGAGCCGCCATTTGCAAAGATAGAAGCAAAGGCTTCAAAGCATTTGGGGCGGGAATTTCAACGTATATAGAGAAAGATTTGCGTTTAGATCGGTACTTGCTCAGGTAGCTCAAATGGTAGAGCACTTGGACTAGAAAACCAAGGGTCCCGGGTTCAAGTCCCGGTCTGAGCGTATAATTTTTCTCTTTAAATATGATTTATCCATCATTGAGATGTATGAAATTAATAATAAAAACATCGAAAATAGCCGTACTGGCATTTATAATGTAATGTATAATTCCCAAATATGTCTTCTTAATATAGGAGCCGCCATTTGCAAAGATAGAAGCAAAGGCTTCAAAGCATTTGGGGCGGGAATTTCAACGTATATAGAGAAAGATTTGCGTTTAGATCGGTACTTGCTCAGGTAGCTCAAATGGTAGAGCACTTGTACTAGAAAACCAAGGGTCCCGGGTTCAAGTCCCGGTCTGAGCGTATAATTTTTCTCTTTAAATATGATTTATCCATCATTGAGATGTATGAAATTAATAATAAAAAATTAAAAGTAATGTAATTAAAATAATCTCAAAATATCACTTCCTAAAATTAAAATTAAATATTGCTTTATTCAGTTGCAATATCAGTAGAAATATTGTCAGGAACATTGTTCAGATATTTTTGTTGTATTATTATTAATATCAGACCTACTTGGGAAATTACACCTCACTGCATAAAATATGATTTTCTCGCTTGACATGTTTTAAAAGCTTCATGAAGATAAAAGCGAAGGCTTCTGAAACATTTCAGATGAGATAAACATATTGTATGAGGTGAGGTGTGAAGTTTTCGATTCATGTTTATATTATAAATGTGTGTTATGTTTCTGGATTTCAGATCAGATGTTTGTGTTTTTCCCTGATGAGCCAAAAATTGGAATTAAAACAATTAAAACATATTGTCAGAGAATGCAGGAGGAGAACATTCATCGAGCTATCATAGTGGTACAACAAGGCATGACACCATCTGCCAAACAGGTGCATCTCAATTAAACTTTCTCTTTTTTTTAACTTTTATAGGAATTAGTCACTATGAGGTTTAATTTATTATAAAATTAAATGTTTCCTACCTCTCCTCATATAAATCTAAGTAGATCGCGATTTCGAGACCATAACGGTCTCATCTTCAATACAGTCTTGGCGACTGATGTTATGTCTATCGGAAGAAACACTTCTTCCCTCTGTTGGTGGACTGATAAACCTCTGGACCAGGTCAGGAATTGCAGAAATTTCGAAGTTCATAAGTTTTCCTTTGTTTTTCTGAATGTGGATTTTTTCCCAAACCTTGAGTTCCGTTTGTTTATCTCTTTGTTTAATTAGACTGGCTTTTGATTCAATTAAATATTTTTCGGACCAAGCATGAGCAGCTACTGCTGACTTTTCCACTTGTCCTTTTTGACATTTCTAAGATGTTCTTTCCCCTTGTTTTCAAGAAGTGGATATCGGTGGTCACTATTGTAGTTGTCGCTGGTTATGGTGGCCATTTTGAATAACTGTCATAACCAGAACGGTCATAACAGGAAATTGTCCCACTTTTTTTCGTATTTATGAGTAAAATAAAATAATGATAATTACGACTCGCACCTAAATACATTTAATATAACATTTTATGAATATTTGTTGCATTTAAGTAGTGTTAAAGTGGGTAAATACATTTCTGATCAACTTCCACTGCACCGAATAACTTAATTGGATTATCCGTGATTTTCGATTTTCTGTCCATATCTCGGTCCCAATTAACACGGATAATCGGGAGTTTCCTGTATCAACTTTCTCAAATTTCTGACCATTGAGGACTACAAATGAGGTTGGATTTACTTGTATTCTTGATATTTTCATATATTTTGTTTTATCCTCATTTATGAACATAATTTGGTTAATTTTAGGTGTTTCTGTCTGCTCCATACATTAATGTTGGGAATTTTACATTAAGAGGTTTTCTTAATAAAAAACAATATTGAATCATGACTATTCTTACTTCATAATATCTATTTTCTTTAACACAGACTCAGTCGTGACAGCAGCTGATGATGGGAGCGATGGCTCTCGATACTGCAGTTCTGTGTTTAAAGAACCATAGATATATGAGCGAAGAATAGTCATGATTCAATATTGATTTTTATTCCTGTCTGTGCTCTCATTATCTGTCTTGTTTTTCATTAGCCACTTGTCCAAAATCTCTACTGTTTTATCTCTTCAAATGTTTGTAAACCATGAGATGACATCAAATTAGATTAACTCATTTATTAATTGATTTTTTTTTGTTGCAGTCATTAGTTGACATGGCTCCAAAATACATCCTTGAGCAGTTCCTGGAATCTGAACTGTTGATTAACATAACAGAACATGAACTGGTACCAGAGCATGTCGTCATGACTCCTGAAGAGAAACAGGAATTGCTAGCCAGATAGTATCCTTTGCTATTATAACAATTATTTATACTTTATGCTTTTTAGTTTCTTTTTCAGATTAAGCAGCATAGCTTTTCTGCCCTATACTAATTCCGAGCTAAGTTCCAGTTGTACTGTAAATAAACTTGCATAAGATATTACTCCCGTCTATTGGGGGAACCGTGGTACTACTTTTAACCACCATATGACTGAATTGTGTACTGAACTGGCATCAATAGAAATATAGTTCTTATGCATATCATATTTTATGGGAAATAAGACTGAATACAAGATAAGATAGTACCAATAATTAGGAACTTCTTATTTATATATGTCATATATATATATATATATATACTGCTATAATGTAAATATTCTCTTAAAAAATTTGCTTAACTGTTATGTTAGCCATTAGATGTCAGTTGGAACAAATTTCTGCTACCTCTTATGTGAATTGAGAATACTACATATATATAAGAAAAATGTATGTTTGAATTGGAATACTTGGGTAGCTCAGGTCGTTAGAGCGCTAAACGTACAGAGTTTAGAGTCTCGAGTTCAAATCCCAACTCAAGCATTCATATTTCTAATCAATTGAGTTGGTGTTTACTTGATGAAAATCCATATTTATTAATTAAATAAAAAAATAAAACGTAGTTTTATTTGATTTTCATATTTATTATATAATTCAGTGACAGCTGTTTCGGTACACTGTACCTTCTTCAGACATGAATTATATAATAAATATGAAAATCAAATAAAACTATGTTTTATTTTTTTAATTAATTGATTCATATTTCTTTTCATATCGTATATATATATATATATATACATATATCTACTTGCCTACCTATCTACCCTCCCCACCCACCCACCTACCTACCTACCTACCTACCTATCTAATCAGACGTTTATGCTGTTTCCATGATGTCGATAAATATCCATTAATTAAGTTATTTGGTCTCTATATTCTTATCTCTTGTAGTTGTTTTTCTTGAACATGTGTTTCACGGCTTGTTAGCCCCATCTTCAGCTGTTACAGACTGATTTTTCTCAAGTTGTCGGCCCTGATTCTTGACTCCTGCTCCCTCTTCTTCCTGCGATGGGGCTAACAAGCCTGGAAACATATGTTCAACAAAAACAACCATAAGAGGTAAGAATATACAGACCAAATATCCTAATTATTAAATAAACCTCTTAGGGCCGCATGCAAATACATTAGTCTCTACTGAAATTACATCCAATCACTGGTGAGCTGACTCACCGTGAGCAAGTGCAAAGATCGAATTAGTTACCCACAAACTGGTCATGCATGAAAGTCGTCGTTTTTGTAATATTGGCAAGAAATTACCCAGAATTCTCAGCGATAAAACTACTTCCATTATTTTCGTCTGCTATAGAGGAATGCATTTACGCTTGCGTCCTGCAAATAATACCGTATACGACGACATCTGCATCGCACAATATTACACCGATTCTCCTGTTCTTCCAGTTGAATTCTTTGGTAGACTCTATCAGATTCCTCTTTTCCGCGTATACCGAAAACATGATCGAAGTCTTCAAGGTCCGACATCTTGGGAAAAGCAGCAAGGTTTCAAACTACATCGGTTCCCTTCAGGATTCTCATGATAAGTTTCTATCTTAAGCTATGATCTTGTTACCTCATCAGGTAGCTTACGAATTTCAACAATTATTATCGCATGAATAGATTTCTGAGTAAGCAAAATCGTATTAGGCTAAAACTTTCTCAGCAGAGAACGCCTTTTACGGTCTAATGCGTTCAAAGATTTGACCCTTAATGTTACTTCCTGTTGCATTTAAAAAAAAAAGATATCCTTCATTTACAACTTCATTGCAAGCAAAATTTATGCCCTATTTTGATTCACCTATAAATTCTGTTATTTTCCCACATCCTCAATGGCTAATGTGAAACATTCAAAAAAATTTGTTTCTCATTTTATTTATCTTTCACAGGGAAAAAATCACTATGAGGTTTAATTTAAGAATTAAATTAATATTTTTAAGACCTCGCCTCATATCCTTTATTCTTCTAGACTGCAGTTTCAGAGCTAATGTCCACCATCAATAGCCCCTCTTCGACCTGTGTTATGTCATAACACCGATCGACATGAAGCTACTGATGATGGAGATATTAGCTCCGAAACTGCAGTCTTAAAGGATATGAGGTGAGGTATTAAAAATATTAATTTAATTCTTGTTTCTCTGCTTTTCAAAGGTTTTTCTATTTTTTTTCTTCTTGATGTTTTAAAGATTGTATAGGAGAAGTAGTCATTTGAAACAATTTAAATTCTAATGTATTCTGCATTGTGTATGCGTAAAAATTAAACAATGAATTATTTTTTATGTTTTCATTTAAATTAACATTTTCCAATCGTGGATAGAATCTAATTTAAGAGAGAAAAATTGACACTTGAGAGGTCCAGGGTTCAAATCTTGGTTCAAGCATTAATTTTTCTTTCTTAAATTAAATAAATAATTTATTTATATTTGAAGAGAAAATTATATGCTAAGACTTGGGTTTGAACATGATAGATCACTTGGTAGAACATTCGCCTAGAGTGCAAAAGGTCCTGGGTTCAAACCCCAGTCTGAGCGTATAATTTTTCTCTTCAAATACAATTTATCCATCATTGAGATGTATGAAATGAATAATAAAAAAACATTGAATTATTTATTTATTTAACCTGTTAACACATTCAGTACCATAAACCAGTTAAGGCATTTAAAGAGACTATCGTGTATGCGGTCATCGGTCAGTTAACTCATTTAAGAGCGGGCGCGAACAAACCGCGTTTATATTTGGTGCCTAAATATTGTGTTGGCTTAATATGTCTTGGAGATCATAGATGGCATGTAAATGTACATTTTCTATTCCCGTTTGACACGTTTAACCTTGGTGAATCCCCTTTTTTTTTTAAAACAAACAACACATGGAATTCGTTCACACAAACTTGCTCCAATGCAGTTGTATATGTTTCTCGTTATCGCGCTGTTGTTTGTGCGTGAGTGAAACCATTGCGAAAGAAAAATATCTCACTGAAGAAGAATTAGTGAATATTTTGTATAATGATGATTCAGGTGATGAACTGATTTATGAATTAGAAGATTCACAAAGTGAAAGTGAAGATGAACTTCCACTTCCTGAAATTGATATGCCGATACCATGTGATGTCAATCACCCAAGTTATTTGACCATCAAATCCTACTAGGATATCTCCTTTAGGTATGTACAAAATTTGAATTTTCTAGGACTAATAGTTTGTGAATAATGGTCCATTTTCTGAAGTGCCACGAAAAGGGTAGCTGGGGTACTTAAATGGCTGGCCTGTGGGTTTAAATGCCCTGCTCAGTGCCTGGTACTGAATGTGTTAAAATTGTAATTATTGATTTTACGGTTCTCCCTTATAACTTATATAGACATGTCCTAGATAATACATTTTGTTTATTTCAAGTGTTATAGAGAGTGAACTACATTTTCTTACATGCTTGACCAATGAAAATGCAGTCATACATCTTGTTTGATTACATTACAACTGGAACTTAGCTTGGAACAGGTATAAGGAGAAAAGTTAGGTCAGACTGACAATATAACATAAAATCTTTCAGATATTTTGGTTATGTGATCTTTTAACATCCTTTTTTTTTTTTTTTGTGTTTGGGTAAGTTTTTTTTTATTGTGTTGTGCACTTTCTCTTCCCTTATTTAAAGGAATAATTTTGATTCATCAGTCATCTGGAGACAGCTCTCATGTAAGTCTTGCATGAATGACTTCTTAATTTAATTTGTCATCCCACCTCTTTTTTTTTTCATACTAGTATTTTGTTCATAAGAATTAAATTAATTGTGATTATTTCATACCTCATACTTCTATATTTCTTTAAATACAGCACTGCAGTATCGGCAATTTCTTATCATCATCATCAGCTGTTTTCAATCGTGTTAAATATTCCACTTAATGTAGAAGATTTTGACAAGGAATATAATCATATTGTTCATGTTGCTAAAATAAATGGTTTCGATGAAGACATTATAAAGAATAAATTAAAGAAATTCAAACAAAAAAGGTTACAGAAATACACCACCTTACATCATGGTCCCAAGAAAGATGTAAAATTCAAGAAATTCACTTACCATCCTGAAGTTCATAATAAGTTTCAAAAAATTTTCAGAAAATTTAATATAACATTAGCTCCAATTAACAAATTCAGCCTGGGTAATCTTCTGTTAACTAATAATAAATGTAATACCCCAGACAACAAAAAATCTGGAATTTATCAAATTGATTGCAAAGATTGCAACAGGATATATATAGGAAAAACAAAAAGGAACTTGGAAACTCGTAAAAAAGAGCACTTCAGAAACATAAAGAATGGAGAAATTGAAAAATCAGCTATAGCAGCACATAGTTTATTAGAGCATCATAGGATTGAAAAAGAAGAAAAACTTTTAAAACATCTATCTAAACCTTTGGATTTAACAGTTTGGGAAAAAATATATATTCAAAAAAACCATACTAGAACTATGAACTTTGAGATTCCAGAAGAACCAAGCTTGATTACAAAGTTCTTCAAAAATACAACAGATAGCAGTTTAGAAAATGATTCATTCAAAATAACACCAGATGGCAGTTTGAAGAGTAATTCCTTCAAAAGAACACCAGATGGCAGTCTAGAGAATTACCGGCAAAAAGGAAAAAATTGACAGTCATGAAAACAGCTGATGATGATGACGTGTCGCCGATACTGCAGTGCTGTGTTTAAAAAACATAGAAGTATGAGGTAACAAGAAATCACGATTCATTTTATTATTATTCCCAAATTTAATATAGTACTTTGTTCTTCACCTATATTTGAAGTGCAAGTTGCCAGTATGTGTAATAATGCTTTGATGAAATGACCCATGGTGTGATTTATCTAACATTTATATTAATGAGTGAATATAAAAATGCTCTAATTATTTATTAATAAATATTTTTAATGTTAATGTGTTTGGAAAATGTTATTAATAAATTACAATAGGAAGTAACATTATGAGGTTCTTAATAAATAAGGTAAATCCAGAGTCATCTTACCTCATAACTTGTTGTTGAAGAACAAGGAAAGAATTACGAATTTTGAAATTCCCAGAGAATGGAACCTCATTGGTAAATTCATTGGACCAGAGACAGAGAGAGCAGGAATCAAGAACCAGGCCCAACAATTTGAGAAAATTCAGTCTGTAATCGCTGATGATGGGGCTAAGAAGCCTTGAAACATATGTTCGACAAAAACAACCATAAGAGGTAAGAATGTACAGACAATATATCTTAATTAAGTTATGTAGATAGGAAATAACACTATGAGGTTTTTTAATATTGTTTATTTTTTATTTCACTCACCTCATACTTCATAACTCCTCGCAAACCCAGGGTCAGCCATCAGATGGCACGGAGGTCAGTTTGCAGGATAGAAGGCAGTTGGACGTCAGTTGTGAACGTGACACAGCATTGAGAATGTCACAAATGATGTGACGAAACCCTGGGTTTGCGAGGAGTTATGAAGTATGAGGTGAGTGAAATGAAAACTAAACAATATGTCTTAATTATTTCAAGATGAAGCTGATATATCAAAGGAAATCACAAATTTTACAAAAACAACGGGGTTAATTAACAGTATAATGAAACCATCTTTAGTACAGAAGAACACAAGATTACGGCTTTATAAGGTTCTCGCAAGACCGGTATTAAGATATGGTATTGAAGCATGGACAATACGAAGAAGAGGTGAAAGCCGAATAACAGCAAATGAGATGTGATTTATGCACCATATAGCAGGCTACACAAAGTGGGACCATAAAAGAAATGAGGAAATTATGGAAGAGTTGGATGTAGAACCGATTTTGCACCATATACAAAACTACCAGAAGAACTGGAAAGTCCATGTTCAATAAATGCCATCTCATAGAATTCCAAAAGCTATGCTTTGTTACTGCCCCCAAGGCAAAAGATCGCTGGGACATCCAAAAAAGCGCTGGATGGAAAATTCCTCTTTGAGACCGTAACAGGCCACACAGCCTAATACCTGCATGGATGATGATGATGATAAAATAAATAAAATTTATGTAAACATAAAATTATTAAAACAGTTGGAATGTACAAAAAAAATCATCATTTGGAAATCTACATACGGAAGAATAAAAACAGGATTATTAATTTTGAAATTCCTGGGGAAAAATATTTTATTTACAAGTTCTTCGGTCAGCCAAAAGATGGAGAGGGAGCTGAAGTCCAGGGCTGGCAGCGTAAAATTCAACAGTCTGGAAAAGCTGATGATGGTAGGTATATCGAAGCTAGTTCAAATAGAATACAACAAGTTATGATGTAAGATGACTCCAGATTCACCTGATTTCTTATTGGAAAATGTTTGTTGTGGTTTACTAACAGCTTTGTTGTGTGTTGTGCCTTAACCTTGTCTAGCAAACTGAAAGAGAACCAGCTTATGAGAATCCAGGCAGGTGACCCTGTTGCTAGATACTTTGGACTTAAAAGAGGCCAGGTATGCACTTAGTTTCATTTAATATCTTGTATGATTCATACATTTAGTAAATTAGACCAAAATCCTCCTTCATTTGCATATTAGTCATTCTATCATAACTAACATCATATTTTACCTACATTTTTCATCTCTTACTTTTATATACAGTTTTTTGTCCTAGGAAAGGTCCTTCACTGCAATCTTAGCATTTTAATGCTATGCTTTGCAGCTTTACTAGGGAATTATAGGTGTTATGTAGATAGGAAATAACACTATGAGGTTTTTTAATATTGTTTATTTTTTATTATTTCACTCACCTCATACTTCATAATTCATAGCAGACCCAGGTTTCACGTTGTGAATGTGACACAGCATTGAGAATGTCACAAAAGATGTGAAGAAACCCTGGGTCTGCTATGAATTATGAAGTATGAGGTGAGTGAAATAATAAAAAATAAACAAAATTATAGGTGTGTTGGCTTCCTGTGCCATAGCCAAGTGGTTAAGGCAAGAAGCCTTAGCGCAGAACTACGGGACTTGCGCTGGTTCGAGTCTCCATGGGGGAAGAAATTTTTCTCATGGAATTTCGGCCAGTATGGGACTGGTGTCCACCCACATCATGAGACATTTGGGTAGCTACAATAAGTAGCGGCTCCAGGTTGAGAATACCAGCTATAACGGCTGGGGGATCCGACATGCTGACCACATGTCATCCCAACACTGACTAGATGATCGTCTACCTCTGTGATTAACACATGTGGATGTGAGGCCAGCGGCCGGCTGGTTAGCCAAGGGCCTTCTAGGCCTGTCGTGCTTGGATTTTTTTTTTTTTGCTTCCCTTTGCTTTATGCACCAGGGATGATGATGATGACCAGATGATGTTCGGGGACTGTTTGGGCCTCAAAGCTTCTTGACATTTAAACCCTGAAAGGAACCCACCCAGGAATCGAACCCAGGCCTGCTGCATGACAAGGCAGCCCACTACCTCGAGACCACAACAGTGGATTTTGATCTCTTATACTTTAAAAATATAAGATTTGAAGCAAGTTTGAAATTTTTTAAAATTGCTTATTTTTCTTACAAGGAAGTGTTAACCATTGCTTGACAAAACTTACCTTGAAATTTCTCCTAGAGAACCGTTGTGATGTACCAAAGCTGAGTCCAAAAAATTATCTGCATTTTTAACTGCAAGGCATTAAAAATCATGTGTCAAAACTCTAATTTATACTACAGGGACGTAATAGATTAGCAGACTTGGTGGATTGGAAAACCCTCACAACCTGCTTTTCCATGCTTCACCTCACTCCACTCTGCTCTATTCAAGCAGGGATGACCATCTGCTTTGCAACAGTGGGTTACCATTGCTGGATTCTGGCTTCGATTTTTGTACCTTGCACTTACAAAATTGCAGATAATTTCTTGGATATGGTCTTGGTATGGCATAACTCTTCTCTGGGAGAAATTTCAGGCTAGGTTTCGGCATGCAATGGTCGACAGTTCCCTTGCTAGATGAATATGTATTTCCTTTTGACTTTTTAGGAATTAACACTATGATGTATTATTTATTTAAGAAAAATTGTATCACCTCGCTTCATATTCTTCTTCTTATTAGACCAGTTTCGAGGCCTAATTAGGTTCCATCATCACTACTTTCATGACCATTGTTATGTCATGTTCAAGAGCCATCTGTCGCTCCTTCTGTTCTTCAGTCTACCAACAGAGCGTTGTTATGATCTGTAGATATTTTTCGGGCTTGTAGCCCGTGGTCATGAAGTTTAAAATTCCTGAAGCCAACCCTTGAGAAAGTCGGATGCAGTCTCGCGAAACATTGGGGAATTTTAAGTCTTACGACCACTGCCTACAAGGTCAAAAAATATCTAATAGATCATAATACGAACTGCGGCCATGAAAACCTAAGTCAACATATTCTTTCTATTATTTATTTTAATTTAAGAATTCTTTGTGAATTGTGAAGTATGTTAAAAGTATCATGAAAATTATGGCAGAGCTTTAAAGTAAGGTGTACCAACTCAACAATTGTTTTAGTAAGACTGTCGCCTATGAAGTCCACAATATATCTACTAACTTTATGCACCCACAGCTATAACTGCCATATGCTGTTCAATAAATTTAAGAATCTTGAAAATCATTCTAGTTTCTGATTATTAAAAGCAGCTGAATGGATTAAAAATCTGGTATCAGCTGTCAATTGGAATTTATCATGTAAAATAAAGATATTAAATTAATGTTGGGAAGTAAACATTATGAGGTATAATCTTTAAAATTCATCAGAAAACATTTTGTTTAAACAACTCACCTCATAGGATTCATGCTTCCATGATACCGCGGTTTCAAACACAGTCGTGTTCATCCTCAGCCATAACTCTGACTGACGAAATTCTTCTGCCGTCAACTGTTCTATTGTCGCCATCTTCAGTGCTGCCATCTATGGTTCAATTTATGAACTTCGTAATCAAAGTAATTTCGTTAGGGATATCAAAATTCATTGATCTATCTTTAATTTTTCTGAATGTATATTTTCTCCCAAACTGTCAATTCCAAAGGCTTCTCTACTTGTTTTAAAAGTTTAAAATTGGAAGAGAAGCTAAACTTTTAAAACAAGTAGAGAAGCCTTTGGAATTGACAGTTTGAGAGAAAATATACATTCACAAAAATAAAGATAGATCAATGAATTTTGGTATCCCTAACGAAATTACTTTGATTACAAAGTTCATAAATTCAACCATAGATGGCAGCACTGAAGATGGCGACAATAGAACAGTTGACGGCCGAAGAATTTTGTCAGTCAGAGTTATGGCTGAGGATGAACACGACTGTGTTTGAAACCGCGGTCTCATGGAAGCATGAATCCTATGAGGTGAGTTGTTTAAACAAAATGTTCTCCGATGAATTTTAAAGTAAAGATGTTTAGATAACGTGTCATTTATAGTGAGTGGAGAACATATTTTAATCGACTCACCTCATACATTTTCAAACTTCTTTGATACCGACGGTTTCAGACAATATCATGTCCTTCTTCAGTCATGGCGTCCACTGATGAGATTCCGTGATTGTTGATTTCACCTCTTGTGCTACCATCTTTCGTTGGGATTATAAACTTTGTAACTAAATTTTTATCCACCGGAATATCGAAATTCATACATCAATATTTATTCGTGAAACAATTGGATAAACCGTTGGAATTGACAATTTGGGAAATGATATTCATTCAGAAGAATAAATATTGATGTGTGAATTTCGATATTCCGGTGGATAAAAATTTAATTACAAAGTTTATAATCCCAATGAAAGATGGCAGCACAAGAGGTGACGTCACTAAAGAAATCAACAATCACGGAATCTCATCAGTGGAAGCCATGACTGAAGGACAAGATATTGTCTGAAACCGTCGGTATCAAAGAAGTTTGAAAATGTATGAGGCGAGTCGATTAAAATATGTTCTCCACTCACTATTAATGATATAACCTCTTAATGTTTACTTCCCAATATTAATTGAAATATAAAGTGTCATTTGTTAAGCAATATCCTTACCATGTGACTAGCCTTTACTATAATTTTATATTTAATAGATTGGTTGTATATTATGGAAGTTGAAGGTGTGTAAACTAGATATTATTATTATTTATAATATTTTAATAAAAATTACAGTGGGAGGTAACACTGAGGTAATTTACAATTTGTGTAATGAATCAGAGAAATCCTTTTACATCTCACCTCATAAAATTCCGCGATTTTCACAAGACTGGTTTCAGAAGCCATCATTCCTATCCTCAGCCAAAACTCTCGACTGTTGAAATTCTGCCATTATCATCAACTTCCAAATTGTCATCTGGTGCTGATTTTATTAACTTTGAGATTGCATTGACATCGAGTCTGGTTAAATAAAATAAAAAGTTTAATACCCCATAGTAAGAAACCAAAGAACACATAAGAAATGTTAAAAATGGGAAAATAGAAAAATCTGCAGTTGCTGCTCATGTTTGGTCTGAAAAACATAATATAAATGTGGATACCAAATTTTTAAAACAGTTAGAAAATACAAAAGAGCTGACTATTTGGGAAAAAATCTATATTCAGAAGAACAAAAACAGAGTTATGAATTTTGAAATACCGACGGAGCGTGACCTTGTTTGGAGGTTCTTTGGCCAACCACAGGATGGAGATGACACCGACATCCAGGATGTGCAACATAAATCTAACCAGTCTGGACAAGCTGACGATAAAACAGAATTGTTTTGAAACATGTCCAAGAACAAATCAACATTAATATTGAGGTAAGATGATCTAAATTAAAAGGAATCTGGAACTTTACAAATTAGTTGGAAATTGAAATGACTATAGTAAAGTATATGTCTACATCAGTTAGGAAAAACCGGGTAAGTCAACTTTTGGTCGAAAATGATTTATTAACATCTCCCGATAGCTTTTGGTCTGATGCACGTTCGGTAAAAACGGGTAAGTCGTCAAGCGAATAGTGACTGTGTTATTAAGCATTGAATTTTCGATGTAACTCAATTTGTATGCACTCCTTGATGTAAGTTTTTGCTCTCCTGTAAACATTACTTTTTAAGACTTACCTGGTTTTTCCAAAATTATGCAGATATAGGAAAAAGTAAAAGGAATTTAGAGACTCGTACAAAATAACACTTTAGAAATATACAAATTGGTGAAACTGAAAAATTGGCAATTGCAGCTCATTGTTTGCTAGAGAATCACAATATTGGAAAAGAAGTTAAGCTTTTGAAACATTTAGAGAAGCCTTTGGAATTAATAGTTTAGGAAAAGATATACATTCAGAAGAATAAATATAAATCCATGAATTTTGAAGTTCCCGATGAGAAAATTTAATCCGAAAGTTTGTAAAATCAGCACCAGATGCAGTTTGGAAATTAATGGTAACTGTAGAATTTCAACAGTCGGAGTTTTGGCTAAGGATAGAAGCAATAGCGCCTGCAACCAGTCATGTAAAAATCACGGAGTTTTATGGGGTGAGATTTAAATTCTCTGATTCATTATATAAATTTTTAATATTGTAGATTTATTTATGGACAGTGCAAGATATTTTGTCGATTTCTTTTAGTTGCTGACACTGGTGTATTAACCTTAATTTTTTAAGCAATCTGAAAGAAAACCATCTCCCAAGAATTCAAACAAGTGATCCAATTTGTCGTTACTTTGGCCTACGCCGAGGCCAGGTAAAAAAGGTTATGGAGTGCAGTGTTTGCATGAATAACGTGTTTTTAACCTTGAACAATTTTAATACATGAACATGTCTAAGAATAATCTAATTAAAAAAAAGAGAGAATGTAACTCGGAAAATAATGCATTTATTGACTCGCTGTTTGCAAACACTCATTGTTTTAATTGGAACGGAGCTATATGCAAGCAGGTACTATAGTTTCTTCCACATACGATTCCTTTATCCAAGCTCAGTTCAGAATCTTAATTTTTCTTAATATTTAAATGAAGTTAGATAGAATTAATAATGATATGTAGCATATCGAAACTACAATCTTCAAGAAATCAATAATTATGAGGCGAGTCATAAAAATAAACAATTAATTAATTTTCGTATATTCGTTTTTAAACATCTTAATGAGTCTCGGTCTAGGCAAAAAATCTTCTCTTCAAATATAATTTATCCTCTACTGAGAAGTGTTAAATTAATAATAAAAACATCAATAGAAGCCTTACTGGATTTATAAAGTAGTTTTAAAATTCCCAATTAATGTCTTCTTAACTAAGAGGTTGCCATATGCAAAGATAGAAGCAATGGTTTCAAAGCATTTTGCGCGAGGGAATTACAATGTATAAAGAGGAAAAATTGCATCTAGATTGCAACTCGCCTCGGTAGCTCAGTAGGTAGAGCATTTGGGCCAGAAAGCCAAAGGTCCTGGGTTCAAGTTTCGGTCTAGGCGAATATTTTTCTCTTCAAATATAGTTTATCCTTCAATGAGAAGTGTTAAATTAATATTAAAAATATCAAATCTTTTCATTCATTTTGTGTAACATTGGCATGTTTCTGAGACCTTTTTGCAATTTCCGAGTTTTTTTATTTCCAATATTAATAAATAATTTACTGCTGTTACTAACATTTTACCAGAAAATTAGGTAGTTAACATCATCAGATTTTTGGATTTGCATAAACTGATTTTCATTATTCATTCATCCATTTTTTGATACCTTCCCCATTCCTTTTCCCTTTCTTGAAAGTACTGTCTTTTATATCTTTATATTTTGTATTCATCACTTTTTGACTCTCATTACCGTACATTTTACCTAAGAAGCCGCCATTTGCAAAGATAGAAGCTATGGTTTCAAGCATTTGGCACGAGGGAATTACAACGTATATAAGAGAAAAATTTGCGTCTAGATCGCAACTCGCCTCGGTAGCTGAGTTGGTAGAGCACTTGGCCCGGAAAGCCTAGGGTCCCGGGTTCAAGTCTTGGTCTAGGCGAAAATTTTTCTCTTTAAATATAATTTATCCTTCAATGAGAAGTGTTAAATTAATAATAAAATCGTCAAGAGAAGCCCTACTGGCTTTATAAAGTAGTGTGAAATTTCCAATAAATGTCTTCTTAACTAAGAAGCCACCATTTGCAAAGATAGAAGCTACGGTTTCAAGCATTTGGCGAGAGGGAATTACAACGTATATAAGAGAAAAATTTGCGTCTAGATCGCAACTTGCCTCGGTAGCTGAGTTGGTAGAGCACTTGGCCCGGAAAGCCAAGGGTCCCGGGTTCAAGTCTTGGTCTAGGCGAAAATTTTCCTCTTCAAATATAATTTATCCTTCAATGAGAAGTGTTAAATTAATAATAAAATCGTCAATAGAAGCCCTACTGGCTTTATAAAGTAGTGTGAAATTTCCAATAAATGTCTTCTTAACTAAGAAGCCACCATTTGCAAAGATAGAAGCTACGGTTTCAAGCATTTGGCGCGAGGGAATTACAACGTATATAAGAGAAAAATTTGCGTCTAGATCGCAACTCGCCTCGGTAGCTCAGTTGGTAGAGCATTTGACCCGGAAAGCCAAGGGTCACAGGTTCGAGTCTCAGTCTAGGCGAAAATTTTTCTCTTCAAATATAATTTCTTACCTTCATTTCTTTTTGCTTAATATCAGTAATATTCGTATTTGCATAATGTATTTCTTTGCTGTAAGGGATGCACTGTAGTTGTTAAGGGTGCTATAAGCCAGAAGTTTGGGGATTTGATTTCCAGTGCAGTCAGGGTTTTTAAACTAGCCTAAACTTTCTGGCAGCATCATAGCCCTGAGAGCAGTTCAGCCTCTAATAGGAAATAGTACCAGTTGTTTGTTCTAAGAATAAAGGCTGCCATCATACATGGCTGGCAACCCTGCTGACATCTCTTACTTGTATAGAAAGGAGGGACCCTTTACATTCTACTATTTTTTAAGGGCATAGTGGAATCACTTTATCTTCCCCTTTATTTTAATTTGTTTTCTATCAGAGTGTTAGCTGTGTATAACTTGACCATTCTTCTTATCTATTTTGAATCTTTAAAGAATGCTATTGTTTCATATTTTCAATTTATTTATTTAACTCATTCACTCTAACTAACCCACTGGCACTATCAAGCCCATAGGTTCATGAACCTATAGACATAAGCTCTCCATACATCTCTATCCCGAGTTAATGCTTTCCAGCCATTCCCTGAATAATTATTTCCTTCAAATCATAGGTAATATTATTCTCCCACCTCATTTGGGCATGCCTACTGGGATTTTCTCCAGTTTTTCTGCAAGGAGCTTTCATGCTCCTCTTTCATTGTTCACTCATGCCACATGTCCTGCTTAACTATTCTTCTTTATATCTGGTTTCCCATAAAGATCATCTGGCTCACTGTTATGTAATATTCTTCATTTGTCTGTCTATTCACCTCTCTTTGATCCAACAATTTTTGTAAGAACTTTATTCTCAAATACTCATAATCTTTTCTCCTTCCTTAAAGTAAGGGTCGCATGCAAATACATTAGTCTCTACTCAAATTACTTCCAATCACCGGTGAGCTGACTCACCGTGAGCAAGTGCAAAGATCGAATTAGCTACCCACTAACTGGTCATGCATGAAAGTCATCGTTTTTGTAATATTGGCAAGAAATTACCCAGAATTCTCAGCGATAAAACCACTTCCGTTATTTTCGTCTGCTATAGAGGAATGCATTTACGCTTGCGTTCCGCAAATAATACCGTATACAATGACGTCTGCGTCGTGCAATATTATGCCGATTCTCCTGTTCTTCCAGTTGAATTCTTTGGTAGACTCTATCAAATTCCTCTTCTCCGCGTATATCGAAAACTTGATCAAAGTCTTCAAGGTCCGACATCTTGGATAAAGCAGCAAGGTTTCAGAACTACATCGGTTCCCTTCAGGATTCTCATGATAAGTTTCTATCTTAAGTTATGATCTTATGTTACCTCGTCAGGTAGCTTACGAATTTCAACAATTATTATCGCATGAATAGATTTCTGAGTAAGCAAACTCGTATTAGGATAAAACTTTCTCAGCAGAGAACACCTTTTGCGGTCTAATGCGTTCAAAGATTCGACCTTAAGAGTCCATGTTTCACATCCATATAATATAACTGGAAGAATAACAGTTTTATATATTTTCAGTTTAACATTTTTTTGAGAAAAGTTGGGACAACAATAGTCCATGTAATATATAATAGCATGCATTTCCAGAATTGAGCCTATGTTTAATTTCTTTGTGCATCTCATTCCTGTTTGTAATTATTGTTCCTAGGTATTTGAATTCACGCATTAACTCATTCACTCATAATTATTAATTTCTTTGACTTCTTTTTGTTTGTAGATCTTATAATTTGACAATCTAATATTGTTCCACAATTTTAATAGCATTTGCATACGTTTTGTTTTGTCTGTTTTTAATCTTGATTATTTCTACTTATTCAACGTTCAAGTTTCATCTCAAAATTAACTTACGCTAATATGTGCTTACTTCCTTACAATACAGTATTTTTAACATTTTGAAGGTATGATTGATCAAGCTTTAATGGAATTTTTTTTTTGTAGGTTGTGAAAATTATACGACCATCAGAAACAGCTGGACGCTACATTTCTTACAGGCTTGTGTGCTAGTTTTGTGTTCAGTTTTTGTGTTTGTAATGTTGTACAAAAGCATATTCTCTCTCTCCATATTAAGATTTGTTCTTCTATACTTGTAATAAAATTGTATTGTTTATAAAAATACTTATAATCCATTATCCTTTGATCCAAGCCTTTAGTACTTTATGGTTTTCCATAAAAATATTTTCATAAGCTTCATGACCATCCAAATGTCTTCCTCTAATCTTCACATTTTTCCTAAGTGTGTCAATTTCCTTGCTGTAGATATCTCCCCATTTTCTTGTTCCTTGTTCTGTTCATCTCCTGTTTCTTCACAATACATTCCCCATTAATTTCCATTAACTTTTTTGAATGATGTCTTTGGATTGTGTGTCTATTTTCAAGAAGCAATGTTTCAGTCAAATTGAGTTGTGAATGAATTTTTATAAAATTACCAGTACTTCTTAGTTTTTTTTAAGGAATTCACATAGTGATATATTCTTTATTTAGGTTTGTAAGAATTAAATGAATCGTGATTTCTTCTTACCTCATACATCTATGTTTTTTAAACACAGCACTGCAGTATCAGCGACCATCGTCACCATCCTCAGCTGTTTTCACAACTGTCAATTTTTTTCTTTTGTAGGTAATTATCCAAACTGCCATCTGGTGTTCTTTTGACGAACCGAGCTTGATTACAAAGTTCTTAAAAAATACAACAGATGGCAGTTTAGAAAATGATTCCTTCAAAAGAACACAAGATGGCGGTTTAGAAAATAATTCCTTAAAAAGAACACCAGATGGCAGTTTGGATAATTACCGACAAAAGAAAAAATTGACAGTCGTGAAAACAGCTGAGGATGGTGACGATGGTCGCTGATAGTGCAGTGCTGTGTTAAAAAAACATAGAAGTATGAGGTAAGAGGAAATCACGATTCATTTAATTCTTATTAATAAATCCTCATAATGTTAAAAATTTCCAAATTTATTATATAAATTTATTTAGGTTATTTTTATTATTGATTTAACATTTCTCAATGAAAGATAAATTATATTTGAAGAGAAAAATTTTTGCCTAGACCGAGACTCGAACCTGGGACCTTTGGCTTGCCGGGCCAAATGCTCTACTAACTGAGCTACCGAGAAATGTTAAATTAATAATAAAAACATCATTAGAAGCCTTATTAGCTTTATAAAGTAATGTTAATTTCCCAATAAATGTCTTCTTAACTAAGAAGCCGCCATTTGCAAAGATAGAAGCAATGGTTTCAAAAGCATTTGGTGAGAGGGAATTACAACGTATATAAGAGAAAAATTTGCATCTAGATCGCAACTCGCCTCGGTAGCTCAGTTGGTAGAGCATTTGGCCTGGCAAGCCGAAGGTCCCGGGTTTGAGTCTCGGTCTAGGCGAACATTTTTCTCTTCAGATATAATTTAGGTTACCTAAAAAATGGTTTTATTAGCTTACTCAGCCTCCTTTAAACTGAGAACTAATAATTTTTTTCAAGGAAACTGTCAACCATTGTGTGCCGAAACCTATCTTGACATTTCTCCCAGAGAAGTGTCGTGATGTACTGAGGGCATTTCCAAAAATGATCTGCAAGGCACTGAATTCCAGCATCAAATCTCTCGTTTAAACTACAAGGATAAAATATAACTCCTGACTTGTTGGATTGAAATCGGCCGCGGTGGACTAGTGGTTATGCTCCTTGCCTCTGGTCCCGAGGGTCGTGGGTTCAAACCTGGCCGGGGACAATGGATTTTTTAGGACGGAAAAATCCAAGGAGCAAGTCCTCAGGAGGGACTTTAAGCCGTGGGTCCCGAGTATGAAGATTTTCAGGATCGTAAAAGATCCTTAAGCCTGAATGAAAAGGCCTCTAAGCAAAATTTACCGAATTTTCCCCATCCTAGTACTACCTTGGTTTCCTAGATGTCAGTATGAGGCAGAACGCTGACCATGGACCACTCATATGACATCTATACGATAACAAGTGTAACTAAATTAGTATGGTTCAAATTCTTCCCTGTAGGGAGAGAGCGCCTAAATCTCTGTTAAGGGGAAACATGGGCTTACAAGATACAAGAAGAAGACTTGTTGGATTGGATAGCCCTGCACTGTGCTCTGCTGCACTCCACACGACGTTCATCTGCTTCACGCAGTGGGTTGCCATTGCTAATTTCTGTCCATTGTAGTTAAAGTAGTAGTAACAGATCCTGTCACTCCTCTTGGAAGCATAGGGTCTTTGTGAAGGCAAGTCTGTGATCGTTACCATATTGTGAATTGTGACAAGAGAACAAACTCATTACATGAATTTGCAGAAGACTAAAGTAACCTTATGTAATGCTCGTTGGGGTGCTATTAATATTATTATTGCTGAACTGCACTTTTACTAGCCCTTGATTTTTCAGTTTAGTGTTGTAAACTATAGCTCTTCTTCTGTATTTACTTACATTTTTTAATATTTTAAACTTTTTCAAACAATTTTTATAACATTATTTGATAATTTTTAAGTATTTATTTAAATACGCAAATCACAACATTATGACACAGTTAGACAATATTATGATGCGAACTGCTATTTTCTCCATAGAGTATATTACTTAGTCTATGATTTTTCCATTCGCTGGTTTGGGTTATCGTTGGTTTGAACGGGTTAGGAAGTGATAAGTAAGTGTACACCCATTTTTAATAAACGTTTGGTAATTTTAATATTATTGATATATTTTAAACATAGATTTGGGGATTTATTGCTAAGATTGGTCATTTAAATTTCACAGCAACGTTCTGCCAACTAGCATAAGCTGTATAAAGCTTTAGTACAATATCAATATGTGGCAAGGATGATAATCAATATGTGGTTCGTTGGTGGGTTATCGCGGGCTCTATAAACTCTGGCACATGCGCACTGTTGTTCTATAGGACTTTGAAAATATTTCACGCAAGTTTAAGTGCAGTTTTTCCATTATTATTACTATTATTATTATTATTATTAAATATTAAAGAATTGGAGGAGAAAATGTTCAAGCATGGGAATTTCTATTTCAAACAATACAACTTACATTTAGCAGATGATCAATTGTTAATTGCATAAGATTATGAAGATTTAGAATATATGACTAGAAAATTAATAGAAGAATATGATAAAATGGGGATTAATTTGAACATGAAGAAAACTAAATATCTATCAATTGGTGAACCAGAACAAAATTTAATTTTGGGGACTGGAGAAACAAACTCTTGTAGTGAGATCACATATTTAGGCATTAAAATAAATAAAAATGGAAGTTATGAAGATGAAATAAGGAACAGAAATAATAAAAGAAAATTTACAATTGCTTGCCTCAATGGAATATTGTGTGATAAAAATATAAATAATAAAAATAAAATTAATATATGTCATACAATTGTTAAAAGCATCATTACTTGTGGATCAGAACTTTGTCATTAACAACAAAAACAAATAAGTATCTTTTGGCAACGGAAATGGATTTTATACGAAGGGCAGCAAGAATTTTAGGAAGAGAAAAAATTAGAAACTCAGTTATAAGGGAGAAAATGAAGATTGAAGACACTATTTTAGATTATGTTAAAACTCAGCAATTAAGATGGTATGGACATGTCCAGCGAATGGCAAAGGATCGGCTACTAAAATGTATTTTGGAATGGAATCCTGAGGAAAGATGAGGCAGGGAAGACCTAAGACCTCCTGGAGTCAGGGAATATATTTATACATAAAGGAGAAAGATCTACAACCAGGAGATGGATGGACCGACAAAATTGGATATTAGGAATTAGATGATGTCAAAGACATTAATGAACCGATGATCTATGTCTTATTATTATGGTGCATAAACTGTAGCTGACTTTATCACCATCTATCCACCAAACCTGAACTAAGAAAGGTGTAATGGATGGTATTGGAACATGCACATATTGTCAGAGATGTGTTTTTCATATCAAACCCTGAGTGTGTTCTAAAACATTAGGGTCTTAGGTGGACATTAATATTATTGTCTTATTTATATTTATATATAATTCAGATGATCAGGCTCTTTTCGGCAATAATGAAAATAAATTTCAATATTCCACTCATCATCTTAATATAATAGCCCAACGATTTAACATGGAAATATCAACAACAAAATCTAAAGTTATGGCCTTTCAAGGGAAATTCCCAGTAAGAAGTAAAATTTGTATTCAGAATTCAATATTAGAGCAAGTAAATTCATTTAAATACTTAATATATAATCTAACTTATAATGAGGAATGTGATATATCCTTTAAAATACAAAACTATAACAAAGCTTTAAGAATTATCAACCAAGTTTTTAAACCATCAAAAGTGCAGAGACACACAAGAATGAAAATCTATAAAATTCTCGTTAGACCCATAATCTGTTATGGCAGTGAAGCTTGGACCATTAGAACTCAGGATGACCGTCATATTACAGCCACGGAGATGAAATTTCTGCGACGAACTGCAGGTTATAGCCTTCTAGACCAAAGAAATTCAACAATAACCAGAGAGTTAAACATCGTACCTATATCTGAATACCTCCAAGAATATAGAAACGATTGGCTAGCCCATATTCAGCGCATGGATCTTCACAGAATACCAAAACAAATTATTCACTACATTCCTCGAGGCAGAAGATCTATGGGTCGACCTTTTCGGAGATGGCGGGAGACCGTAACGGGCCACTGGGCCTAATACTTGAAAGGCAGATGATGATTATATACGAGTATATATAGATGTCTCGTAGGGTGAGTATGTTGACCCCATACCGTTCATGACATTTTTTGAGAAATAAGAATAAGTAAATTAACTTGGTCTAACAAAGGACAGGATAAGGACCAACATTGGGCTGTTATGCCTTTGTAGATAGGGTAATGGTTAGCATATCTGTTTGGCAATCCCGGGTTCAATTCCAGGCTAATAGATTATTTTTATTATACGGTCTTGATGGTATGCCTTCGGTCTCATGAGAAACATAGACTATAAGACATAGCAAAATTCTGTTTAAAATTGGGGTTGAACGACTGCGTCGTACTAACCATGTTACTCTATTTACTGTAATTTTCTAATCGGTGATAGCAACCATTTCAATGACTTTAGCTCTTCGAAACTGTCGAGCTATTGATTTATGTTATTTGTTTATGGTGGAATCAGTTTTCAAGTTTCCTGAATACTATCTCAACAATGTTCTGTTTGATTCTGTGAATAGATTTTTCTTTTCTTTTGCATTCATGTATTTTCCTCCAAAATTGGTTTTTGCTATGGGGATAAATTTGTCCGGAAGGTAGAGCTGAATTTGTGTTTGTAGGTTTTTTTGGCCCAATGCTACTGATGACTAATGACGTAGCCCATTGTTGAGCCATAGACTCTCCTTTGTCAGGAGTTAATTGACCAAGTTCATTTTAGTTACCTTATTTGTCCAAAGATGTCATGAGTGGGATGCGAACAAGACACCGACTCAATGAGACATCTAGCAGGCAACTGAGGTACTACTAGGATGTTTGAGATCGGTAATTTTGCTTAGAGGCCTCTTTGTTCAGACTTAAGGATCTTTTACGAGCCTGAAAAATCTTCAGACTCGGGACCCACTGAATGGATCTGGAGTTTGTTTATAAAAATAGATTATTTTAAATTTAATATGAAGCATATTTTGATGCACTCGAAAATTCGAAAAAATGCACAACATTTTCGAAAAATGGTTTAAAAAATCGAAAGTTTTGCACAAGTACGGCTTAAAGTCTCTCCCAGAGGACTTACTCCTTGGATTTTTCCATCCTAAAAAATCCATCGATCGCGGCCGGGTTTAAACCCGCGACCCCCGGTATCAGAGGCAAGTAGGATAACCACTAGTTCTACGCGCCGATAACCAATAACACTAGGTTGTCTTTTATGATTTTCTGGCTTTCTCTCCTGGCTTTGGGGCAATTTTAATCCATTTCTTAGATTGGTGCACGTGGACGGCGGATTTACATTATCCCGATGATAAGCTATGCATGATAAGATCGGCGATAAATGATAATGAAGCGCCAAGAGAGTTCTTAACCTAAATTCCAGGAAAAGTTGCTACGGTCTGACCGGAAATAGAACTCGGGGCCTCATGAACTGTAGTCAGAAACGCTGACCACTACCCCATGAGGCTGCTTGTATGTAGATTGCTATGTCCAGATCTGTCTTGCGTTTTATGGTCGCTTTTGTGCAGTACGTAATTTCCATTAGTAGGATCGCAAGTTAAAAACAAGTTGGTTCGGCCCATGCAGTCATTGATTTCTTTATAAAGCTCGGAAAAACCCCAAAGGCACAGCGTAATTGCCATATGAATTATTGTTATTCTTAAATAATTGATTTCCCTGGGTTTTTATTGTTTCTACAAGCTGTTCAGAACTGCCTGTTCTTGGGTTTATGTTCATATAATTCCATGCGCATAAAATTTTATGACATATCGTACGCACTAACTCTATTCCTAGCTAAGTTTCAGTTGTAATGTAAACAAAGCAGATGTATGACTTCATTTTCATTGGTCGATAAACAGTTTTACTTATAAGTGCTTAGGAAAATATAGTTCCCTCTCTAACACTCGAAATAAAAAAAAAGTATTATCTAGGACATGTCTATATAAGTTATATGGGAGAATCTTAACATATACAGAGTGAAAATTATTAACCCGACAAACTCTGGGAGGTTGTAGGGGACACCAAAACAAATATTTTTCCCTAATATCATTTTTTCCTATGAGAATTATTTAAACCGGTAGAAGAAGATTTCTCTGGCTGCAAATTAATTAAACCAACAAACACTTATGCATTTTTTATTACAGGGAGAACACATTAACACAACGCAGTTACTTAAATTACAGTAGAGGTTCAAAAATGCCTCCACTGACATGTAAACAAAGGTTACACCGGCGGATCATGTTCTGTCTAACACGGGCAAAAACTCCAAGAGTATCGTTAATTGCTCCTGCTGCTGCTACTATCCGGGCAACCAGATCCTTTTCTGATACAACAGGAGTTGTGTAAACGAGGTTGCACATCTCTCCTCACAAAAAAAAATCCAAAGGGGTTATATGTGGGGATCGAGCAGGCCATGGTACAGGACCACCTCTGCCAATCAACTTTTCTGAAAATGGTTGGTTCAAGAATCGACGCACACGACGACTGAAATGTGCCGGCGCCCCGTCATGTTGGATCCACATGCGTTGTCTTGTAGGGAGCGGGACGTCTTCCAGCAATTCTGGCAATGCTCTGGCGAGAAAATTGTAATAGTGCCTGTCATTTAATGGCCTAGGTAGGACATATGTCCCAATTAAACAGCCCCCAACAACACATATCAGTGTACTCACTCCAGGTGTATCACTCCATTAGTAAACAGATACAATTCACTGCTACACTGGTGGACAAAACAATTCCTACCATCAACAGCAGTTGCAGTTATGACAAGTGAAGAGCGTAATACGCCCTCTACCGGTTTTAATAATCCTCATAGGAAAAAATGCCATTAGGGAAAAACATTTGTTTTGGTGTCCCCTACAACCTCCCAGAGTTTGTCGGTTTAAATAATTTTCACTCTGTATAAATAGGCCTACAATTTTAATAGATTAAATAGGCAATGTTTTATTCTTATGCATGCGCAATGCAGAATACGTTGGGATTTCAATTATTTCAACATGACCGGTTCTATATAATTATAAAACATAATCACCATCATCCATGTAAGTATTAGGCCGTGTGGCCTGTTACGGTCTCAAAGAGGAATTTTCCATCCAGCGCTTTTTTTGGACGTCCCAGCGATCTTTTGCCTTGGGGGCAGTAGCGAAGTATGGCTTTTGGAATTATATGAGACGGCATTCGTAGAAGATGGGATTTCCAGTTGTTCTGGCACTTTTGTATATGGTGAAGAATGGGTTCTACATCCAACTCTTCCATAATTTCCTCATTAATTTTATGGTCCCACTTTGTGTAGCCTGCTGTACGGCGCATAAATCGCATCTTATTTGCTGTTATTCGGCTTTCATCTCTTCTTCGTATTGTCCATGCTTCACTACCATATCTTAATACTGGTCTTGCGAGAACCTTATAAAGCCGTAATCTTGTGTTCTTCTGTACTAAAGATGGTTTCATTATACTGTTAATTATCACTTTGTTTTTGTAAAATTTATGATTTTCTTTGATGCAGCTTCATCTTGAAATGTTAAATCATAACCCAAATAATTAAATTTGTTTATTCGTTCTAGAATTTCATCATCCAAAACAATTTTGCTAGGTATAGGGTATTTCCCACAAAAGGCCATCACTTTAGTTTTCTTTGTATTGATTTCCATATTGTACCTTTTTGCAATTATATTAAAATTGTGTATATAATACTGTAAATCTGTTTCTGTTGGAGCTATTAATACCAAATCATCTGCAAAAAGCAAAGAGTCTATTTTATAGTTTCTATTAATTTGGATAGAACCGTGTCTCATCTGTCGCCAATCTTGGAGTATTCTATCCATGTATACGATAAAGATCAAGGGCGAGAGGCCACATCCTTGTCTTACGCCCCTATTAATTTCGGTCCATTCTGTTTGTGTGTTATTGATTCGAACAGAAATCAAATTTGTTTTATAGATGTAGTATAAATTTAAAATATGCTGCTGTGGTAGATTATTGTCAGCTGAAATGTCCAACAGTTTATTCCTGTTGGAAATTTTAGCTGACAACATTCTACCATATATAAAACATTATAAAGGAAAGTATTTGAAAAGCGGAGAGAAACAAATTATTTTCAATGTTTTCAAACAGTTTAGTGAAAAGTATCGTACATCAACTATTTAGGATGAAATAACAGCAGAATTTTGGAAGTAAATATCAATAAAACTAAATATATGGTCACACGTAGAAATACATTATATAATGGAAATGGACAGCTAATGACAAATGAGGGAAATTTTGAGGAAGTGGCTGAATTCAAATACCTAGGAACAATAATCACAAATGGGAATGATATGCACAAAGAAATTAAACATAGGCTCAATTCTGGAAATGCGTGTTATTATGCATTGCAGAGACTCTTGATGTCCCAACTCCTTTCAAAAAAACGTTAAACTGAAAATATATAAAACTATTATTCTATCAGTTATATTATATGGGTGCGAAACATGGACTCTTACTTTAAGGGAGGAAAGGAGATTACAAGTATTTGAGAATAAAGTACTTGGGAAAATTTTTGGACCAAAGAGAGATGAACAGACAGGTGAATGGAGAAGACTACATAACAATGAACTACATGGTCTTTATAGGAAGCCAGATATAATAAGAATAGTTAAGTCTCGTAGACTGCGATGGGCAGGACATGTTGCACGTATGGGGAATGAAAGACTTGCATGGAAGCTTCTTGTAGGAAAGCCAGAGGAAAACGCCCTGTTCGTAGACCAAGAATGAGGTGGGAGAATAACGTTAACTATGATTTGAGGGAAATAGATTATACAGGGAATGATTGAAAAGCATTAGCTCGGTATAGGGATGTGTGGAGAGTTTATGTCCGTGCGGCCATGAACTTACGGGTTTGATAGTGCCAGTGAGTAAGTAAGTATAACAGCAGAATTTAGGAGTAAGTTAGCATGGAACATAAATTCTGCTCGTAATGAAGTTGCAATAAAGGATATCTATCAACATCATGGAAAAAGCGTAAACGTGTAATTAGGTAGGCCCATGTCTATTCTTTTTTTGTCATAAATAAATAAGAAATAGAGGATGTTCTTGATTATTGGTACCATCTTACCTTGTATTCAGTCTTATTTCCCGTAAAATACGATGTTACCTAAGAACAATGTTTCTATCGATGACAGTTCCGTATACAATTTAGTCATATGGCGGGTAAAAGTGTCGCCATGTTTTCCCCAATACACGGTGTCTGTGAAGTAATACTATAATAATAATAATAATAATAATAATAATAATAATAATAATAATAATAATAATAATAATATAATACTTACTCACTGGCACTATCGAACCCGTAGGTTCATGGCCGCGCGGACATAAGCTCTCCATACATCCCTATCCTGAGCTAATGATTTCCAATCATTCCCTGTATAATCTACTTCCCTCAAATTATGGTTAATGTTATTCTCCCACCTCATTCTTGGTCTACCAACTGAGCGTTTTCCCTCTGACTTTCCTACAAGAAGCTTCCATGCAAGTCTCCCATTCCCCATAGGTGCAACATGTCCTGCCCATCGCAGTCTACGAGACTTAACTGTTCTTATTATATCTGGCTTCCTATAAAGACCATGTAGTTCATTGTTATGTAGTCTTCTCCATTCACCTGTCTGTTCATCTCTCTTTGGTCCAAAAATGTTCCTAAGTACTTTATTCTCAAATACTTGTAATCTCCTTTCCTCCCTTAAAGTAAGAGTCCATGTTTCGCACCCATATAATATAACTGGTAGAATAATAGATTTATATTTTCAGTTTAACGTTTTTTGAAAGGAGTTGGGACATCAAGAGTCTCTGCAATGCATAATAGCACGCATTTCCAGAATTGAGCCTATGTTTAATTTCTTTGTGCATCTCATTCCTATTTGTGATTATTGTTCCTAGGCATTTGAATTCAGCCACCTCCTCAAAATTTCCCTCATTTGTCATTAGCTGTAATAATAATAATAATAATAATAATAATAATAATAATAATAATAATAATAATAATAATAATAATAATAATATAATATTATTATTAACTCTCGTAGACTGCGATGGGCAGGACATGTTGCACGTATGGGGAATGAAATACTTGCATGGAAGCTTCTTGTAGGAAAGCCAGAGGGAAAACGCCCAGTTGGTAGACCAAGAATGAGGTGGGAGAATAACTAACTATGATTTGAGGGAAGTAGATTACACAGGAAATGATTGGAAAGCATTAGCTCAGGATAGGGATGTATGGAGAGCTTATGTCCGCGCGGCCATGAACCTACGGGTTCGATAGTGCCAGTGAGTAAGTAAGTAAGTAATATTATTATTAACAATCGTGCAAATTTTATTAATTGACGTATTACGCTAATGACATTGTCACTTTGGAACACAATTGCAGATGATATCTTGTACACTTTAATCCGCACAATTTACATCTGCAACTGTCTTCGATTTGATGGTGACATTCACACACACTTTGTGATGGAAGCAGTGGACTGCATAGCGGTTTATCTGGTGCCTTAGTTCCTTGTTTGGTCCACACCAGCTCCTATCTATCATGACAGGTGTACCGTAGAATTCTTCATGAATGGCATCCCGCTTCTGTCTCCTCTCTTGCATCAGTTGTTCGTAAGCTTTTGAAGTAATATCGTGTGCAAGTTTTTGGACAAATATAGATGAACGGACAACTGAGGGGGGGGGGAACTGCATAGCAGTGAGCTACATGGTCTTTATAGAAAGCCAGATATAGGCCTAATAAGAACAGTTAAGTCTAGTAGACTGCAATGGGCAGGACATGTGGCACGAATGGGGAAATGAAAGAGAGACATATAAGCTTTTTGTAGGAAAACCAGAAGGAAAACGCCCAGTTGGTAGACCAAAAATGAAGTGGGAGAATAACATTAGGCCTAACTATGATGTGAGGGAAGGGATGATTGGAAAACATTAGCCCAGGATAAGAATGTGGGGAAGCTTATGTCCGCGCGGCCATGAACCTACGGGTTCGATAGAGCCAGTGAGTTATTTATATTTTATCGAAGTTCTATGTCTATTAAAATTAGGGCGTAAATATATGAGGGGAATATATTGAGAGATAGACTAGTCTTGCATTCTAATGTCGTTACTTTTGAATACATTTACACTCCCTCCGGGTGGTTCCTGAAAAATAAAGGTTTGCTGCGGGGTACAGCTAGTTGAAATTGGAACTACTGGTCTAGACAGCCTCACCCCCGCGGGCGAATCAAGTGGCTCCTGCGCTACCCTTCATTTAATTTTGAAGCATTTCGCCCTTCTCCTAGTTTCTCACGATGACTTTAAATAAGATAGCATTAAAACACTTGCAGGTATTTATATCTCTTACAAGCAACTCTCTAACTTCTGAGTTTGTAATTACATTCTATCAAACAACTGTATTGATATTTCCAATCAGATTCATTGTTGTTGTTTTTAATTTGACTATTTAACTCATGCCCCAAATGGGAGTCAATGACCAATCACGTTACAATGATTTTTTATTTACAACCAATCATAGTCGTGTTTCGCCTAGAATTTACCAACTAAAGTTTATCATAATAAAGAAAGCACCTCCTTTTAACATTCTGAATAGGTCATAGCATTATTTTGCAGTGACCGACTCAGCAAAAAATACGGCTACCAGATTGTATATATAGAGCATGAATGTCAACACATTCCGCATGCGCTAGTTAATATAAAAACATTTGTAGCAATTGATTATACCACCAAAGAAAGTAACCACTGTTTGCACTTTCTTAAATGTATTTTTTCCCAGAAAAATATAATTGCCATATTTACATCATAGGACATCAGAAACTAATTAATATACAGTTTGATGTGTTTCATTTCTTCTCCACTAGAGTGCATTCTTACAATATTGCGTTCCTTTGGCAATAAATAATATAATCTGGTTTCAGTGACGAACAAAAGAAGCAACAGAAGCGTACCAATCGTTTCTCATTTGTTTCCAAACATCGCCGTTTACATTAAATACATAAATATTTTAAAATACTATATTTAAGTAATGATTTGTGAGTAAACAGCTTAGTTTTATTCGTTAAATAGTCCTAAAAAATTCCACTCTTGATTTCCGTATTCTCATAAGTAATGCCACTCTTGATTTCCAATTTATCTAGAGAATTTGGAAATCAAGAGTGGCATTTGTTAGGACTATTTAACGAATAAAATTAAGCTGTTTACTCACAAATCATTATTTAACTATAGTTATTTTAAAATATTTATATATTTAATGTAAACGGCGATGTTTGAAAACAAATGAAAAACGATTGGTACGCTTCATCTGCTTCTCTTGTTTATCACTGCAACCAGATCATACTATTATTGCCAAAGGAACGCAGTATTGTAAGAATGCTCTCTAGTGAAGAAAAAATGAAACACATCAAACTGTATATTAATTCATTTCTGATGTCGTATGATGTAAAGATGACAATTATATTTTTCTGGATTATTACCTGGAAAAAAATGCATTTAAGAAAGTGCAAACAGTGGTTCCTTTTTTTGGTGGTATAATCAATTGCTAAAAATGTTTTTATATTAACTCCTGCAAGCGCTATGTGTTGACATCCATGCACTATATATACAATCTGGTAGCCATATTCCTTATAGGCTCAGTCACTGCAAAATAATGGTCAGACCTGTTCAGAATATTAAAAAGGAGGAGCTTTCTTTAATATGGTAAATTTAATATTGATAAATATTTGGTGAAACACGACTGTGATTGGTTGTAAAACAGAAATCATTGAAACGTGATTGGTCATTGACTCCCATTTGGGGCATGAGTTAAATAGTCTAAATAAATTTATCGATAATTTGGAAATCACTCGTGGCATTACTTATGATAAATTTTAGTTGGGCTAGTGTTCAGCATTTCTGATTATAGTTCATGAGGCCCAGGGTTCGATTCCCGGACAGACCATAGGAATTTTTTCTTAAAGGGAATTATTCTTGTGGTCCCCCATGGTCTGGAATTTAGGTTAAGTTTAGGGTTAAGGAATCCGGCTGGGTTTGTATATTTTATAACTTTCTCGTCATTGTTCCATTAGCCTACAATTACTGGACAAAACAAACAATATCAATAACTGGCTTTATAATTTCCCATCTTTGTAATTGGCACAAATGGACCTTCTTAAATTGACTATTTAACTCATGTCCGAAATGGGAGTCAATGACCAATCACATTTCAATGATTTTTTTATTTACAACCAATCACAGTCTTTTTCGCCTCGATTTTATCAGTTTATTTTTATCACTGTAAAACCAAGCTCCTCCTTTTTAACATTCTGAATAGAACATAGTATTATTCTACAGTGACCTCATGTGGCTACCATATTGTATATATAGTGCACGAATGTAACCTTATCGTGGTTACGGGAGATAATATAAAAACATTTGTAGCAATTGACTATACCACAAAAAAGAAAGAGGAACCACTGTTTGCACTTTCTGAAAACGTATTTTTTCCCAGGTAATAACGTTCCAGAAAAATATAATTGACATATTTACATCATCCATCCATAGTAATTCTGCCCGAGGGCAGGTCCTTCACTGCAATCATAGCATTTTCATGCTATGCTTGCAACTTTACTAGGGAATTGTGTAGGTGTGGTAGTTTCCCGTTGCTTTCCACACCGGTGAAGGATGATGATGGTGATGGCCATATGATTTCGGGGACCATTTGGGCCTTAAAGTTTTCCTGACATTTGTCTTACAGGTGAGGAAAAACCCCGATAAAAACCTCACTCAGAAAAACTGCCCCGACCGGGATCGAACCCGGGCCCGCTGCGTGACAAGGCAGCACGCTACCTCGAGACCACAGCGGTGGACATTTACATCATAGAACATCAGAAATTAATTAATTAATATACAGTTTGATGTGTTTCATTTTTTCTCCACTAGGGTGCATTCTTATAATATTGCGTTCCTTTGGCAATAAATAATATTATCTGGTTGCAGTGACGACAAAGAAGCAAATAGAGCGTACCAATCGTTTCTCATTTGTTTTCAAACATCGTCGTTTACATTAAATATATAAATATTTTAAAATAAATATATTTAAATAATGATTTGTGAGTAAACAGCTTAATTTCATTCGCTAAACAGTCCTAACAAATGCCACTCTTGATTTGAAAATTCTCTAGATAAATTGGAAATCACTCGTGGCATCATTTATGAAAATTATGACTTGCATAACTTATTATTAGCAGATGAACAACTCATTATTACAAAAGATATGGATGATGTATCATATTTTATTAGGAAATTAATCGAGGAATATGAAAAATGGGGAATAGAAATTAATGTAAAAACACAATATTTGACAATCAATACAGTCAATATTAACGAACAATAATCTTACAGGATTAATGGCATTAAACATGTCAAGGAATTTAGATACCTGGGATCAATCTTAGGAGAAGAAGGTTCATCACAAGGGCAAGGCAATTAATGATTTTGCATCTTTTTTTATGAAGATTAAAACATTGCTTGAATATATGAAAATGTATGGCATTAAAAAACGGATTAAATAAAAGCAATTCGTTAGGGCATTTTTTGCATTTTCTTAACTTTTTTAGGGATAGGTCATTTTTTGGGAATTTTTAGGTCATTTTGAGCATTTTTTACACTTTTCCGGAAGGCTGTGACATTATTTGTATTTTATTTAAGATTTTTATTATAATTCAGTATTTTTCCTTGTCAATACAATTTCTTGGAATTAAGTAGTTGCTTTGTTAATTACTATCCCTATTTTTCAAGGTATGTGTATAATGCTTGCCCACTTCTAGGAATTTTATTCAATTTCTTAGAGCTTATGCTAGCTTCTGCTCTTATTCTGATTGTTAACTGCAATTCAAAATAGTTGTAAAACTGCACTGTGTAATTGAAATGGATTTTTTGCAATAAAAGGTACTGTAATATGTATTTTTTAAATACTTTTCTTTTAATATTTTGATGTTAAGTTAAATTTTATGTAATTCAGTAATCAAGTGAGTACTTAATCTAATAAATAGTATTAAATTGGTAATTCTTAACTTTTTATTCGTTATCTTTTTATTTTATTGGTCTTTTTTTTATTTTTTAGGTCATAAATTCATTTTTTATTTTGCATTTTTTACCAATTTATAGGTCATTAAATGCCTTGCCCTGTTCATAACAATTATAAATAAAAAGAATATCAGATGGACGCAGAATAATTGTGATGCTGAACTCTGTATTATGGAGTAAAAACATTCTTTATAGAACAAAGAAATTTATTTGTAAGGCCATTGTAGAAAGTCCCCTCAGGGCCCACCACGGGCGACCCCGAGGTACCTGAGTTACCCAGTGCCTGGGGGTATAGCTGGGCCACCCTGTCCCCAGGGGTAATAAATATGAGACCTGGTCCTCCAGGTAGGGGGTTGGGCTTAGGGCTAACAACCCTGCTCCATAAAAGCTACTACATTGAGAAGTCCAATAGTAATAGCCGGGCGGGCCTAGTGGATGGTTTTTATGAGGGAGGCTAAGGTCAAACTAAAAGGACCTCACGCCAATGATGATGATTGTAGAAAGTATTATGTTATATGGGTCAGATACATGGACAATTAAAAGGTGCCAAGCTAGCAAATTATTAGCAACAGAGATGGATTACTGGAGAAGAACATCTCGGAAGTCCAGGTTAGAAAAACAAATTATAAACGTTGAAATTAGGAAAATTATGAAAGTTGAAAGAAATGTGTTATAGACAATTTGAAGAGGGACTATTATGGACATCTCAAGAGGATGACATCTGATAGAATCCCTAAGAAGATCTCGGAGTGGAGAATAGATAGGAGAAGAAGAAAGGGAAGATATAAAGAATGTTGGATGGACGGTGTGAGAAGAAGTATGAGTGAACTAGGACTTACAGATGAGGATGTTCAGGACCGCTACAACTGGAGAAGGAGAATTTGTTGAGAGCGACGGAAAACCACTGTATTGTGGAAAATAAATTCCAAATTAGAGTCGGAACGAACCAAAAAAAGGTTTAATCCTTGCAAGAAGAAGAAGAAGAAGAAAAATGATTATTGTTATTACTAGAATGAAAAATAACTGACATCACAGCAATATCTTCAAATAATGTTCGTTTACACCTTAACATTTCTAATGAACATTTGACCCATTGTTCAATATTGTTTTGTGAATACATTGTACAAACGAGAATATTGTTGCAGTATCCATAGTAACACTTGAAAATGGACTGTGAAGCTGAAAAGACAGTTCTTACTCCTGATTTAGTATCTTGTCGACAAAAATTCATCGTCAGTGAAAAAGAAGTGTTTCGTTTTGTTGAAGAAGTATTTATTAAATTGGGAGCAACTCCAGAAGTTGCAAAATGTGTTGCAGAATCGATAGCAGATGCCGATAACAAAGGACATTATAGCCATGGGATGAACAGACTGGGTAAATAGACCTGTTTTTCAAAGTTCACTGTAAATGTATCATATCACAATTTTTTATGCGAATGTTGATTTTTACTGTTTCTTCTTCTTATTCTTCTTCTTCTCCTTCTTCTTCTTCTTCTTCTTCTACATCTTCTTCTTTCCATCATAGGTTTAAACTGTTCTTTCTTCAATTAGTTTTGCCTCATCTTAGATCGTCATACCACCGTTTTCTGGGACGTCTTTATTGTCTTCTGCCCTTAGGTTGATTATCCCTTGCAGTCTTGATAATTCTATTGCTGTCCATCCTGCTTATATGCGCATCCAGTTTTATATATAAAATTATTCATGCGAGAGTTAGAGATTTTTACCATTTAATGCTTCTAGTCCCCGAGGATCTCGAGTTCAAACTCGGCTGGGATCGATGATTTATTTGGATGGAAAAATCCAAGGAAGAAGTCCTTTGGGAGGGACTTTAAGCCGTAGGTTTCGAATCTGAAGATTTTCAGACTCGTAACCTGAAAAAAGAGGCATATAAGCAAACTTTCATCACCCAAGTAATGCCTTAGATGCCTATTAAATGTCTCATTAGGTCGGTATGTTGACCACATACTACACATTACATCTGTAGGAAAATAAGCGTAATTAAATTATATTATATGAATGCGAAACATTGACTCTTACTTTAAGGGAGGAAAAAATATTACGAATATTCGAGAATAAAGTTCTTAGGAGTGTATAATTATAAACCAAAAGGGAGAAGAATGTTGGGAAGACCATTGAAGAGATGGAAGGACCAATTCGACCTATAATGAGATCGGAACAGGCCATTGGGCTTAATCCTTGTTGTTGATGATGATGATGATGATGAGGAAAACTTTTGGACCAAAGAGAGATGAACAGACAGGCGAATAGAGTAGACTGCATAACAGTGAACTGCACGATCTTATATGGGAAACCAGATGTAATAAGAACAGTTATGTCTCGTAGATTGCGATGGTCAGGTCATGTGGCACGAATGAAAGAGGTGTTTGGAAACTCCTTGTATGAAAACTGGAGGGAAAGCACCCAGAAGGTAGGCCAAGAATGAGGTGGGAGAATAATATTAACTGTAATTAGAGGGAAGTTGATAACAGCATTTTAACAACTCAGGATATTAGCGTCACAATTAAAATCTGAACGTGAAATGATCGAGAAATTTCGATCAATGGCCTCGTTTATTTCACGATTGATTTTTTTTTTTACATTTGGCTCGGGACCCACGGATTTATTTTCTTTCAGAAGGAAGCTATTGTTTGGGTCTTTTGCACCCTGTAATAGTACATTACGATGCAAGGTTGGGAAATGATTTTTACAGAATCGAGGAAAAATATTTAAAAAAATTATAACATCTTGGTTGTAAATATGTGCGTTCATTATAAACAATTGACTAACGTTAACAGTGTGGGCAATGTTTATTAGTTGAAACAACAGGAGGCCTTGAGAACAATTATTGACAACATGGCCGCAAGTACGTATTTATTGTTTTATATTGTTTCAAATAAAGCTCAGTGCATTTAAAATGCAGTGATTTGTTTCATATAATGTATATTAACACTACCTTTTGAATATTTTCTGTATATACATTGTACGTAGTATACATAGAGGGCAGTGATTTTACTTCCCGCACGTGGGTGTAAATGTAATATTACAGTGTAGTTATTTAGGTTGGCAACCCCGAAATGTAGGAAGTTGAATTTTCAGTAATGGTCGCCATTGCTGTAAGTACGACAGAGCGCACTATTGCGAAAAAAAATGCATTACCTATGGTCTGTGAGTGTAAATATGTCGGGTTCGAAATCCGGGCTGTATTTCATGGTAAAGGTTTTCAGGATTTTCTCAGTTGTAAAAATACTCGTAAATACTAGGAAATTCGGGCCACAATCTCCACGAAGAAATCATGAGCTTTATAATTGAGGCAGTTAGAAGCATACTTTAGGCCTGTCTACTCCTAACGCATACACTTATATCTCTTTGGTACTAAATAAAATTATGATTCAAGAATGTAATTATGCACCAAACTAGTTTTTTGTGAAAAAATCACTTATTCCTCTTTGCGTCTAACCACCTCAATTATTATCAATCTATTATCAATAATCTAACAAGAAGTTGTGTTTTTTTCCGAAAAAAATCATGAGCGACGAAGTTGCCAGTGATATTATCTATTGAAAAACTCAACCTCGCGTTGGATTTGGAGTGACTATTTACCGAATAATACATCAGATGTTAAAAAATAATTGTAATGTTTAATATTAGCAAATGTGAGGTTATGTATTCCGATCTTACTTCCGGGCGGTTTCTAAGCCGGCTGTATAGTTATAAATAGCATATCTTTACTGTTAAATCTCTTTGGGCTTGGGAAAAATCAACAACAGATGATTGTATGAGAAATGACTATTAACCATAGCGCAGATTCATTATACAACATTTAATTATTATTTTAGAGCAACAGAACTAATTTTTTTTGTAATTTTTGAAGTATTTTCTTTTGGCATTTCTTACTGTACCATATCGATCGTAAATTGTTGAATTGATATCCTTCTCAACGAAGTTAATTTGCGGAGATATCTCTCATTGCAAACAGGAAGAGGCAATTTTATCAACAGAAAGGGGCAAATTTATCGGTCTATGAGATAAATATTCAATCATATTAATAAAAATTGAGTTTAGACGGCAGAGCCATCTAGTTTACAAACAAGAGAACCATATCTTCGTTGTTTCTACAAAGACAACGGGTCTAGAGCTAGAGACAACACCGAACTTACAGCAATAATCTACAACAAGTCATAATATGACCGTTGTAATTAAATCGACTATAAATAAAAGTTAAAATGTGCCCATATGTTAGAATATTCAGTTAAGTTTGTTGGATAGGATTTACTTTACGTTGTTCTTTATCAATTCAGGTCATAACCGACATAATTCAAATCAAGGCTTGAAAGAGACGAACAATTTCGCTCAGATTCCTGTTTTTTTAGGCTTGAGGTTATTTTACATGTTACAGTTACAAATCTACTGCTCGTCACTTAAAAATTCATGACCTGGAGTTTTAACCCGCGAACCTTGAAACCAGAGGTGAGCACAGTCAAGTGGGACTGTTATCAGAATATACATTTACTTTGTTATAGGTTATTCACTAGCTATAATTTTCATTCTTTTAACGATATAAGTCCTTGCAGGACTGTATATAACGGATGTGGATCAAGGCGTATTGGACTTAAAATCAACTCCTATTATCCTAGCAGAATCAGCAGCTACAGCCTGGGTGGATGGAAACAACGCTTTAGGAGTAGTGGTTGGGAATTTCTGCATGCAGTTAGCTATCAAAAAGGCCAAGGAATCCGGAATTGGCTGGGTTGTTGCAAAAGGTAAGTAAATTAGAAAATAATTTATTGGTATATCTCTTCCGAGCTAAGTTCCAGTTGTAATGTAAAACAAACCAAATGTATGACTGCGTTTTCATTACTCGAATAATGGTTTTTCCTTTAAGCGTGTAAGAAAATGCAATACGCTCTCTAACACTCGAAATAAAAGAAATAAAAATAATAAAAATATATGTATTATCTAGCACATGTCTATATGAGTTATATGGGAGAATCTTAAAATATACAATTACAATTTAATATATTAACTAAATAAGCGATTCATTGTTTAATTTTCACGCATGCGCAATATAGAATATATTAGAATTTCAATTGTTCTAAATGGCTACTTCTCCTATACAATTTTTAAAGCATCAAAAGAGAGAAATCTTTGAAAAGCGGAAACAAATTATTTTGAATGTTTTCAAACAGTTAGTGAAAAATTAATCCTACATTAGCCATTGAGGATGTGAAAAAAGCAGCAAAATTTACAGATGAGTCTGCATGGAGCATAAATTCAGCTCCTAATGAAATTGTAAATAAAGGATATCTATCGAAATCATGGAATAAACGCAAACGCCTGATTAGTTAGGCCGATATATATTTTTTGTCATAGGCTAAATAATTAGGCCTATTAGTATCACATTACCTTGTATTTATTATTGTTTCCCCTAAAATTATAACGTTGCCTAAGAACAAAGTTTCTGTCGATGCCAGTTTCGTATACAATTCAGTCATATGGCGGTTAAAAGTAGCACCATGGTCCCCCAATAGACAGAGTCGCAGAGTAATATCTTAGGCAACATTGTTTAGGCCTACAGTACAACTGGAACTTAACTCGGAATTAATATATACCTGAAATTCAATCTGAATTCTATGGTTGTTTCATAAATTAAATTAAATATAGTATTTCAAATAATTTGGATAATATAAACTTTAACAGTAAAATTTAAGTTTTGTTAAAATTTGAATTTTTTGTTCGTAGGTTCGAATCACATTGGGGTCGTTAACTTTTTTCCTGAGCAGGCATTGAAGGAGGGACTACTGGTAGGTTGTTAGAAGTATATGATGTGCTGCCAGTATTATGTACCGAGTTAAAGGACACAATGTCCAATTTTTATTTTCTATTTTCCTCTCCTTGCCACAAAGCGTAAATTCTTCTGCTTAGGCCTTTAAGAAATTTACACACTTGTACCATTTTGTTATCGCGGTAAAGTGTGGAAAAATTATTACAATTTATGTTGATTAAAAACAGTACTTTTCATTATTACGAAAACAAGTTTATGAATATGTTCATTAATAACATGAAAAACAAACACATAAAACATACATTTTGTCCATTTGAAAATTAGAAATAACTTTAATAATATAAATTATTTTCTACCAAATTTTAATATCCAAGCATTTGCTATGAATAAGGAAATATATATATATATATATATATATATATATATATATATATATATATATATATAAAGTGATCCCACAACAGGCCTCAGGAGGCCCTTGGGGTAGTATGAGGTTAAGGCTCCCACCTTTTCTTGACAATCGGCACTTGATGACAGCCGGGTTGTCAGCCCTGCGTGACGGCCGCCTTTACCCCAGAACAAGCGTCTGGTACTCATTTCAGTTAGAGGCTGAGTCGACCCCAGGGCCATAGTGCCGCCAGAAGGTTTGGGTCAGTTTAAAAATCCTGACCCCACCGGAACTCGAACCCTCGACCTTCCGGCTTGTAGCGCAGTGCCTTAACCACTACGCTACGGCGTGCCCCCATATATATATATGGAATGATAAGAAAAATAAATGCCTGGACGGGATTCGAACCCGGATCTCAGAGATCCGGGTTCGAATCCCGTCCAGGCATTTATTTTTCTTATCATTCCATATTAAGCTTGCATTGCTCAATGTTAAACATTTAATTATAACATATATATATATATATATATATATATATATATATATATGAATGAGGTAATGAATTGTTTTTTCGGGTTTTCCGCGCCAAATATTCAAATTTGGCCTCTGGCCACTGGTTCCATGATCCCCCATGCCGTTGTCAAGGAATGAAATCTTGTAATTGTTTTAGTTGATTGACAACGGCATGTGGGATTATGTCGAAACGTTGGGATTAGTGACCAGAGGACAACCTTGAATCTTTGACGCTGTAAACCCAAGAATCCTTTCTTTATCACGCTTAATTAGCGCGAAAATTTACAATAAATAAATAAATAAATATATATATATATATATATGACAAATAACAAATTGGAAATAATATATATCATCATCATCAGCATCAAGGATTTGACCTTAAGGTCTGTTCCGATCTCATGCTAGAATTGGTCTGTCCATCTTTTACTGGGTCTTCCAATATTTCTTCGTCCTAGTGGTTTGTAATGAAGGATCTGTTTCGGCATTCTATTGTTAATAGTATATATTGTAATTTTTAATGTTTTTTTTATAAGCCTGTAAATAATGAATTATGTAAAAACACATTTTTGTCATATACGGTAGTGTCCTTTACATCTCGAGTACAGAGTTTATATTTATGATAATAATGATTATTATTATTATTATTATTATTATTATTATTATTATTATTATTATTATTATTATTATTATAAAGTTTAATATACTTGTTTAGTCTTTCGGGCTATATGACCGTTGTCCAGTTTTGTTGAAGCTCGACGTTTCGTTTATTCCTGAGGATGTTTACTGGAGTAGTAGACGAAAGTCGAGTTTTAACAAACCTGGAGCACGTCATTTAGCCCGAAAGACTAACTAAACAGGAATCAAGACATTGACAGTGAAAGCCTGCAGTCTTATGTACTCTATTCTGTCTATTTTGATTATATATGAAGGTAAATATCAACAAATTAGTTTCAATAATGACCAGGCTTTGGGAGGGACATGACTGGTTTATCACGGTTCGAATATGTGTGACGTCAGTTGCATTCAAGCCCCCCCCCCTTCCACTGTCTGTACAAACAGATCAGGTAATATAAAAAAAGCTGTGTTCTTTGGTAGAATACTTATTTATCACTAGTGAATTACTCACAAGAGAACTGTCAAAACGTATCTTGAAATTTCTCCCGTAGAAGCATTGTGATATACCAAGGCCGCGTTTAAAAAATTGACGTTTTCAACTGCAAGGCACAAAAATCAAAACGAGAATCCAGCAAAGGCAACCCACTGTACATAGCAGTAAGAGGGGAGTGGAGTGAGGCGCGATGCGGCACGGACGGCAGACAGTGAGGGTTATCCAATCTGCCATCTCGAGAGTTTGTTACTTCCCAATAGTTTTAATGAGAAGTTTGACGCTGGATTTTAGTGCCTTGCAGTTAAAAGCGGCAGACACTTTTTGGGCACGGTCTTTGTACATCACAATGCTTCTCTGAAAATATTTCAAGGTAGGTTTCGGCATGCAATGGTTGACAGTTCCCTTGTTAGTTTATTTGTTGTCTCGTAGACATTTTTTCATAGTTATCAGACTGTAGTATCGAAGCACTGGTTTATTTACATTATTTTTACTGCCCGTACCTAACTTCATAGTTAACTCTTCCCGGTCCCTATCCCTAAGATTGGATTTGTAGATTTCTGCTTTCGAGAGTTTGTTTTATTCATGTGTAACATATGTTTGTCCTGTTTAATATGAATATTATTGTATTTTTTTTGTATTCATATGTAACATATGCTTGTTCTGGTGAGTGGAAGAGAAGGCCACATGACCTTAACTCCACCAGGCTAAATAAATCTAAAAATCTATTCTATTATTTTTTAGGGATTCACTTGCTGCAATACTTCTCCAGTAGTTGCGCCTTGGGGAGCCAAAGAAGTAAGTAAAACTCTCTTTAAATATGTATTTATCTATTATTATAACAATCAGTGACGTAGTTACTAGGCAACAAAACCTATACTTTATATTCTAACAAAACGCGCTATCAAAACATAAAATACAGGTTCAACAAAACGTAAAATACACTTTAATGATAATTTCGTATAAACTTTCCTTAACTTTTCTGGAAGTATATTAAGAGTTGCATTTTGGACTGCTTTTAAAATTTTTCCTGATGAATTGTGAAAATCACCTTCTCCACTCATTTTTACTTTAAATTCACAATCCACCAAAAATTGCAGAATATAACAACAGAGTTTGTTGATTTATCGTTTTTTTTATTCCAAAGCCCACAGTACTCTTTTTCTAAACATATCGTTTCCGCAATAAATGAATTTCATTAAACATAAATACTGGTATATAATTGAAATATAAAATTATTGAATATTCACCTGAAAGGTCCGTCTCCTCAATTGTATTAGTTATTTAACTGTAGCGCTTTCGGGACTTGTCCCATCATCAGCAGGATTCAAAACTGGTGTTTCACTGAAGATCTGGTAGAGGGGGTTACACGTTCTGGGTTCTTTTTCGTTTATCAGATGGTAGTTGTTCTTAGCTGCGTTCGAAATTTCCATCTCCTCGAGTACTATAACTGGTAGAATAACAGTTTGCCTAGATAAAATTAAGTTATGTATTTAATTAATTTTGATTACAGCCAGCTCTCGGCACAAATCCTATCTCGTTTGCTGCTCCTGGTGTCAACGATGACTCATTCGTTATGGACATATCAACATCGGGAGTGTCTAGAGGAAAAGTAAGTATCATTCTTATATTCGTCAGAGGTAAAGCCAAATAAATTGTCCGCATCGCAAATACGTGTTTTTGTCCTCTCTCTTTCTTCCCCTCCTCAGCCCGATAGCGTCAATCATATTCTTGTATCTCGAGTTGCATTTGGTCGCGTCCCCACCTACGGTATTCCCTATCCTGCCTCCCACCTATCAGCTGCTGACCTTACATGTAACTTAGGGTGTCCATTCGTCCCTTTTTTTTTTTTTGAAAATGTCCTGCTGTTCCGAAAGTTTTCTTGCGGATGCTCAAATGTCCCGCTTTTGGGATGATGTTATGCCCATAGATTAAAGGAATATAGTAAATGTAATAATCCCTGGCTTTGTCAATGTATTTATGTTCGTCTTGTTCTTCTTTATAAATATGAACATTAGGAAGCGCCAGTTGTATGACCACGATGCACTGTTTGGTCTATATATTTTTTACTCTCATAGGTGTTGGTAAGTGGTACATTTTTCAAATTATCAGTCCCTAGTCAGTGCGACCAATGTCGAACATTTCCTGCTGATTCTATTACTTGGCGGTGGAAAAATACAATTTTAACTTGGATGAAAGAGATTTAGTTAGTGGATTTTATACCCCTTGCAGCGACAAATAAATATTTTTTAACGTAATAAACAATAACTTTAGTATATTTGAAGAGACAAATTTTCGCCTAGACCGGGACTCGAACCCGGGACCCTTGGCTTTCCGGGCCAAGTGCTCTACCAACGTACATAAGAGAAAAATTTGCGTCTAGATCGTAACTCGCCTTGGTAGCTCAGTTGGTAGAGCACTTGGCCCGGAAAGCCAAGGGTCCCGGGTTCGAGTCCCGGTCTAGGCGAAAATTTTTCAAATATAATTTATCCTTCAATGAGAAGTGTTAAATTAATAATAAAATCGTCAATAGAAGCCCTACTGGCTATAAAGTAGTGTTAAATTCCCAATAAATGTCTTCTTAACTAAGAAGCCGCCATATGCAAAGATAGAAGCTATGGTTTCAAGCATTTGGCGCGAGGGAATTACAACGTACATAAGAGAAAAATTTGCGTCTAGATCGTAACTCGCCTCGGTAGCTCAGTTGGTAGAGCACTTGGCCCGGAAAGCCAAGGGTCCCGGGTTCGAGTCCCGGTCTAGGCGAAAATTTTTCTCTTCAAATATAATTTATCCTTCAATGAGAAGTGTTAAATGAATAATAAAATCGTCAATAACTTTAGTGTTTTTTTTTATTTGTGAATGGTTGATTATTATAAATTTGTATTGGCAACAGTGTCGTGGTAAAAAGAAAATAACTTTTTTTTTAAATATTTTGTTAATGTCCCACCTTTTTTTAAAATGTCCCAGGATTTTCCTTTAATTTTTTGTACATATCCCCTTTTACATTGAAAATATTATGGACACCCTAATGTAACGAAGCCAGTCTGTTTGCGCAAGTTTGCGACAATTTTATTGGCTATATGTTTACACCATTTATTCTAAAATGTACACTTAGCGACAAAAAGAAAGGGCCAACTCTTGATCTCTAACGCGCGATTCACACGAGTAAACTAATTGCACAGTAGAGCTACAATACGTTTCCCTTCTTCCCTTGAAGAGTGTTCTTTCTAAACGTGACATGACAGTGAAAGCATAGCTCAGTGCTTAGCGACTTGATTGGTATGCAATAGGTTACAGGTTCGATTCCCGGTGAGGTTAATTTTTTTAACAGTTAAAATTCTTTTTATTTTATTCTATATGCCCATTCTTAAAGAAAAAAACGTATTAACTATTTGGAAGTATTACTATTTTTATTATTAATATTATTATTTATTTATTTGTTTATTTATATACAGGATTATTGAGTAATAAAACATCTTCCTATATCCAAAGCTTTTTTAAATTTTTATCTTCTTTCTCTCTTCTTCTCTGTCTTCTCATTCCAATTCTTCCAGACCTAGCTCCCTCATACTCTTCTTACATCATCCATCCATTTGAATCTAGGTCGACCTCTCTTTCCTTTCCCAGGTGGAATCCATTCCAAAGCTTGTCTGTGTAATCTTTTATCTAGCGTGCTACGTATGTCACCATATCATTCTAGTGTCTGTATCTCACAAGATGTAATATTGAATTTTGACTTTCATCTGTTGTGTGATGATTGTATTTCTGATTTTTTCCTATTTAGAATGTCTAGTCGAGCGTCTCAAAGAATCAATTTCAGTAGACATGAGCTTCAAGCTCAAAATTTTATTCAACTGCCAAGCTTCTGCACCGTATGTTAGCGTGCTTCGAATTATTGATTTATAAATTTTTAATTTGGTATCTATTCTTATGTTCTTATCCCACAAAACTCTGTTTAACATTTTTATTACCGATCTGCCTTTTTGTATTCTATATTTTTGTCATTTTCTTGGGTATATTTTGAGTTAATTTTGATCCCCAGGTAATTACATATTTCACATCATTTGATAAATCCGTTTTTTTTTTTTTTTTTGATTGCGGATGAGCCCATGTAGGACTACGCAAAGTACTTAGAGGCGTTTCCTTTGAGCCCAAATTTCTTTCATTATTTTGCTATGAGCTTGTTTTCTATCATCTGTCCAAGTTGTTCCAGTTTTTTTCTTCGGTTTGTCCTCTTGGTCAACTTGTCACTTATTCACCTTAATTATAAATATATCTCTGTTTGGGATATCTTCTTTAGTAATTCCTGCCAATTTTAAGTCCTTTTTGACTTCATCAATCCACTTCATAGTATCCACTGGAGCTTTACTTCTGTTTTCGTAGAATTCCATTATCTGTTTTGTAAGTCTATTTGAGTTCATTCGTTTAATATGGCCATAAAATTGTAACCTTCGTTTTCTAATATCACTATGGATGTCTGTATATATTTTTATTTCCTTTTTACTTCTGAGTCTAAATGCTTCACCTATGACTTGTGGACCATTATTATTATTATTATTATTATTATTATTATTATTATTATTATTATTATTATTATTATTATTATTATTATCATTACTATTATTATTATTACTATTATTACTATTATTATTATTATTATTATTATTTATTTTTATTAATATCCATCATGTATGGGCTATTATTATGATGGACTTCACATATATAAACTAAATATTTTAATTGAAGGGTGAAACTTTTTCCTCGCTAATACAAAATAAACTCATAAATATATGAAGCTATATTATATTTCATTACATACATTTATAGCATTATTATTAAAACGTGATACTGCACACACATTTAAATGTATACCGGTAGCTAAATAGTGTTACAGAAGCAGGGGTATTACTTAATACCGTGTAAAGTAGATGTAGATTATGTGGCAGAAATTAAATGTTATAGGATGTATTTTGCGTAAATACAAATGAATAAAAAATTGTCGCAGGATTCGAACCCTGGCTTTCACATACATTTCATCTTGTTGTAAGTAGTTTAACGATCTACGCTACTCGAACGTCTGATATTAGTTGCCGTGTTTACTTTTACACTATGAACGAGAGTTGAACTTTATTTAAATTGTCGCAATTTGAATAATATTGCATTTGTCCAACACTCGTAAATATCTAGAACATGTCTCCTTCACTGTTCTTTAAATATTAAAAACGATTAAAACTAAATACAGCGTATTTAAAACATTTAATAATGCGTTACCTCGTGAACCGTAGCTATGGGTTTTCGAGCATGCGCAGTGGGTCATAACAGGAACTCTTGCTTTTTGAAGCGACTCATTCTTTTTTGTCGCCAAGTGTACATTTTTCAGGAATGTTTGATGTTAGTGTTTTTATTTTTTTACTTAACGAGGATCTTTAACAACTAGGGTCATTAGCGTGAAAGTTCAAATCTGGCGTGAAAGGCCGACAAATCCATTCCTGAAGCTCAGTACCACAGGTTGATCCAAGAATCAAGTAAAAAAAATAGTAATACAATATTCCATATTTCTTTTTCTGCAGAAAGAGCCAACAACAAAAAATGTGAAAAAAATCAGAATTTAAAAAAAAATGTTTGAGTTGCTATCCTCATTATAAAATAAAAATTCTTTGATATTCAGTTAGTTGAAGTAATAAGTAAATTATTATTTTAGAAAGAAAAATTACGTTCGAACCGGGAGTTGAACCCCGGACCTCTGATTGTGTACGTCTGTAGGGTAACCGTTACGCCATTCGAACTTCCGATAGAAACGTCAAATTTCTTTATACTAATACAATTAATTCTCCTTTCATCCGAAGGCCAATAGCCATCGCTATCAATAATGCCATCTGACGACTTCTTTTCGAAGTATTTTTATTGAGAATTTAAACATTAATTTTTTAAGCGGTTAAAGCTACCATTTTAAGTTATATTTTAAATTAACATGTTCCGGCTCGAAAGTAATTTTTCTTTCTAAAATAAAAATTATACCCAATTCTCGAACATGTTAATTTAAAATATAATATCAAAATAAAAAATGTTTATATTTATTTGTGAATTTCCTTTTATTGACATTTAACTTAAATTTATTTTTCTGAGTCCGCCTCGTACACAGCGGGCCCGGGTTCCAACCGCGGGCGGGACAAGCTTCTTGTTTTTTCATAGTCCCGCGCCGTTACCGAGTGGTTAAGGCGAGAAGCCTTGGCGCAGAGCTACTGGACTTGCGCTAGTTCGAGTCTCCATGGGGGAAGAATTTTTCTCATGAAATTTTGGCCAATATTGGGTCCGGTATCCACCCAGCATCATGACGAATTTGGGTAACTACAATAAGTAGCGACTCCATGTTGAGAAAATCAGCTATAACGGCTGGAGGATCCGACATGCTGACCACGTGTCATCCATATACTGGCTGGTTGATCGTCTACCTGTGTGATTAACACATGTGGCTGTGAAGCCAGCAGCCGGCTGATAGTCCAAGGGCCTTCTAGGACTGTCGTGTCATGGAGTTTAGTTCAATCAGTTTTAGTATTATTATTTTTTGCGCGATAGTGCGTTTTGTCATACTTACAGCAATGGCGACCATGATTGAAAGTTCTACTTCTTACATTTCGGGGTTGCCAATCTAAATAACTATTCTGTAATATTACATTTACACCCACGTGCGGGAAGTAAAACCACTGCCCTCTATGTAGCTATACTATGTACAATGTATATACAGAAAATATCCCAAAGGTAGTGTTAATATACATTATACGAAACAAATCACTGCATTTTAAATGAACTGAACTTTATTTGAAACAATATAAAACAATAAATACGTACTTGCGGCCATGTTATCAATAATTGTTCTCAAGGCCTCCTGTTATTTCAACTAATAAACATTGCCCACACTGTTAACGTTAGTCAATTGTTTATAATGAACGCAAATATTTCCAACAAAGATATTATTTTACTATTGTTTATTATTTTTAAAACACCATCGCGTAAAAAATGATGTACAACGCACGTTTGTGAAGTGTTTTACAGAATCTCGGAATTTTTCCTCGATTCTGTAAAAACCACTTCCCAACCCCGCATCGTAATATACTATTGTGTCTTGGTTCCTTTTTGCAGAATGCGGTCAAATTAATAAAATGATTGTGAATTAAACAGCCATTTATTGACGTACATTTTTTTCTTTGTCCTTAGATTGAACTTTACGTAAAACATAACCAACCCCTTCCAGTGGGTTGGGCAATTGGTTCAGATGGGAAGTATGTGACCGATGCAAAAGATGCGTATGAAAAAGGTGCACTCACACCTCTTGGCGGTGAAAACAACGGGCATAAGGGATATGGCCTTGGTCTCATGGCAGAAGCAATGTCCGGAATTTTGGCAGGTAGGTATAGACCTACGTAAATCGAAATAAATGTATATAATTGCAAGTTTGAAGTTACAGTTTATCTACGACGCAAATAGTTGTTTGAAATCGTTTCCCTTGTTTTTGAATGCACCATTTATTTTATCTTCTTGTAAGCCCATGTTTCCCTAACAGAGATTTAGGCGCTCTCCCCCTACAGGGAAGAATTTTAACCATACTAATTTAGTTACACTAGTGTTACACTAGTGAAGGACCACAGAACACAATAACTGAGAATACAATCCTTGGAAGGACGATATACGCTCCATGCGAAACCATTATCACGTCGAACGTAATTCGCCTACGCTATAGTATAATAAACCAAAGCTTTACCAATATTTACATTATGCTCTGCATAGACCAACGTAAAACTAGAAAATGTATTTTTTCAGGATCAAAGTTTGGACCTTTCATAAGAAAATGGGGAAAGAAGATAGAACGTGGCGACTTAGGACAGTGTTATGCCTGCATTAACCCGGAATTCTTTGCTCCCGGATACAACGAGCGGATGAGCTGCCTCATGGATTACCTCAGAAACATGGATCCGGTGAGTCAGCGCTTCTCTTAAAAATAGTACCTTAGTTCATTACGTTATAATCACAGTGCGTTACAGGAAGGACATTCAATTGGACGGAGTTCCTTTATTATTTTCAGGCAGAAGAGCAGTTCCTTTCATTAGCTACGTTTCTTATTCAAGTATGATATTCATTTTTTTTCCGTTAATAAGCGTTTCACATAAGTTGTATGCCCTCATATGCGAGGATCGGAACTATCTGGAAGCGTAGTAGTGACCTCTCGAATCGAAACATCGAGAGGATAATCCTTCTAGAAAGCGATGTATAGACACATAGCTATATTTCGAAAAAAACACGTCTACTCGATCTCAGAATCACAGCGGTGAGAGACGAGCGTCTAACCTCTTGCGCCACGGAGCCGCCTCGAAAAAAAAAAATACTGGTAGCAAATAAAACCTGAAACTGTTCATGAAAGTTTTTTATTCGGAATACCTAGATGACTGAAATGAATAAATAAGCAATTAAATAAATAATAAAATAAGTAAAAATAGAAAAATAAACTATAATATTGTAATGGCTAACCGGGCTTTATCCTGTTTTGAACATAACAGTCAAATATTTATAACATAACAAAATTAAATTTTTCAAATGAAATAAAGAATGTCCCTGACTGAAAAATATTCCTGGAAATATATTTTATATGAATGCCATCATCTTTTGTTAGGAATTAAGCCTACTTACACAAGCATTCCTCCCTGATTTTACCTTCAGGAAGATTATATTATATTAGATTAGATTAGATTAGATTTATTTAGCCTAGTGGAGTTAAGGCCATGTGGCCTTCTCTTCCCCTCACCAGGGCAAACACATATTACATCAGAATATAACAATCTCAATTAACTCTAATATTAAACACTAAGTAAAAATTTGATCAAAAATATAATATCTAATATATTACGATCTATAATGCAACCAGTTAATGTTAGTTAAAATTAAGACTAAAACTAATAATAAAATGTATACAAGCAAGACATATTAAATTGTCCCTGTCTAATGTATATAAAAAACAAAGGAAAAAATGAGATATAGAAAACTAATTTTACGATTTAAAACAAAACAAATGAAAATATTTGTTATTCTTAATATTATTTTGATAAATAATTAAATGTATCAATTGTTAAAAGAATATTATCAGTGAGGTGTATAAGTTAGTTTGTTATTAAATAATTCTTTAGTTTGTTTTTGAAGGATGTTATAGTTTGACAGTCTCTGACATAGGACGTTTTCCATCACTAATTTTTAACATACTGTATCTAAAAAACTGATGACAGCCGAACTCGCTGTATTAAATCAAAACTTTTTCCTGAATCAAAAAAATCTTAGACATAAAATTGTTTTTTGATCATCATGAGGTGTGCTGATACAAAAAGTAATTTTATAGGTCGACCCGGAAAACCCTGTACAGGTTCCTGGCGATTGGGAGAGAAATAATAAGAAAAAGCACCAAGATAAGGGAGGCGTCTCATATTCACGTGTTCAATTGCAATGGACGGTGAGTATTGTATAAAAACTATTCATCGAGAAATGATCATTAATTTAAATTCAGTTAAATTATTTTATATAAAAATTATTTCAAAATCTCATCAGATTTAAAAAAAATAATAATAATCCATCATCATCATGTCCACCGCTGTGGTCTCGAGGTAGCGTGCTGCCTTGTCACGCAGCGGGCCCGGGTTCGATCCCCGGTCGGAGCAGTTTTTCTGCGTGAGGTTTTTATCGGGGGTTTTCCTCGCCTATAAGACAAATGTCAGGAAAACTTTAAGGCCAAAACGGTCCTCGAAATCATATGGCCATCATCATCAACATCCTTATCATTATCATAAGTAATGCCACGAGTGATTTCCAAATTATCGATAAATTCACGACTCACGAAGTGAGGAGTGAATTTATCTAGAGAATTTGGAAATCAAGAGTGGCATTTGTTAGGACTATTTAACGAATAAAATTAAGCTGTTTACTCACAAATCATTATTTAAATATCGTTATTTTAAAATATTTATATATTTAATGTAAACGGCGATGTTTGAAAACAAATGAGAAGCGATAGGTACGCTTCATCTGCTTCTTTTGTTTATCACTGCAACCAGACCATACTATTTATTGCCAAAGGAACGCAATATTGTAAGAATGCTCTCTAGTGGAGAAAAAAATGAAACACATCAAACTGTATATTAATTCATTTCTGATGTCGTATGATGTAAATATGACAATTATATTTTTCTGGATTGTTACCTGGGAAAAAATACATTTAAGAAAGTGCAAACAGTGGTTTCTTTTTTTTTTTTTTGGTGGTATAATCAATTGCTACAAATGTTTTTATATTAACTCCCGCATGCGGTATGTGTTGACATTCATGCACTATATATACAATCTGGTAGCCGTATTTCTCACAGGCTCAGTCACTGGTCAGACCTGTTCAGAATATTAAAAATGAGGAGCTTTCTTTAATATGGTAATTATAACACTGATAAATATTTCGTGAAACACGACTCTGATTGGTTGTAAAATAGATATTATTGAAACGTGATTGGTCATTGACTCCCATTTGGGTCATGAGTTAAATAGTCATCATCATCCTTCACCGGTGTGGAAAGCAACGGGAAGCTATCACAACTAGAACTCCCTAGTAAAGCTGCAAGCATAGCATGAAAATGTTATGATTGTAGTGAAAGACCTGCCCTCGGGCAGAATTACTATGGATGGATCGTCATCATCATCATCAATTGATGTAAATCCACTGTACGTGAACTATACAATTCATTCCCCACAACCGTTTACCTTGAGTGACTCTTTCCCGCTTTAATCCACATTACTTCTTGATTTTGTTTGTCTTTTTCTCCATCATCCGTACAAGTCTTAAGCCTAGAGGCCTATTACGATCTCACATTAAATGTTATATTTAGGGCAAGGCATTTAATGACCTATAAATTGATAAAAAATGAAAAATAAAAAAATGCATTTATGACCTAAAAAAATGCAAAAAAAATGACCAATAAAATAAAAAGAAATGACGAATAAAAAGTTAAGAATTACCAATAAAAATACTATTTATTAGATTAAGTACTCACTTGATTACTGAATTACATAAAATTTAACTTAACATCAAAATATTAAAAGAAAAGTATTTAAAAAATACATATTACAGTACCTTTTATTGCAGAAAATCCATTTCAATTACACAGTGCACTTTTACAACAATTTTGAATTGCAGTTAACAATCAGAATAAGGGTAGAAGCTAGCATAAGCTCTAAGAAATTGAATAAAATTCCTAGAAGTGGGCAAGTTCATTATGCACATACCTTGAAAAATAGGGGTAGTAGTTAGCAAAACAACTACTTAATTCCAAGAAATTGTATTGACAAGGAAAAGTACTGAATTATAATAAAAATCTTAAATAAAATACAAATAATGTCACAGCCTTCTGGAAAAGTGTAAAAATGCTCAAAATGACCTAAAAATTGCCAAAAAATGACCTATCCCTAAAAAAGTTATGAAAATGCAAAAATAAAAAATGCCCTAACGAATTGCTTTTATTTAATCCGTTTTTTTAATGCAGTACATTTTCATATATGCAAGCAATGTTTCAACCTTCATAAAAAAATATGCAAAATCATTAATTGCCTTTCCCTAGTTATATCCATTCGCTTCATTACCGGCCTAGAGATCTCTTCCCTGTTGGACAATAACGAAGCATAGCTTTGGGAACACTACCTGAACTCATCCGTCGCAAATGATTCATTCAGTTGTCCTGATACTGTTGTTTGTACTTAATAACTGGTTCTAAACGTAGTTCCTTCAAGACATCATCATTGCATTTGTGATCTCATTTGGTATATCCTGCTGTATATCTCATGGATCTCATTTCATTAGAAGTTATTCTGCTCTCTTCTCCTTTCCTCAAAGTCTATGCCTCACTGCCGTAGCAAAGTGCAGGTCTTGCTAAGGTGTTGTATAACCGTACTCTGGTATCTCTCTGGACTAGTGAAGGTTTCATTACTGAATTTATTGCCATGGTTTTGTTAAAATTAATAATTTTATTTGATATGTCTCCTTCGTCCAAATAAATATGTTAATATATATCCAAGATCATTGGTGGAATCTGTTGCAATGTATGGAAGTGAGGTATGGACAATCAATAAGTACTACAAGAATAGACTAATAGCTCTAGAAATGGATTATTTACGGAGAAGTGCCAGAAATTCTAGATTAGAACATGTCACAAATAAGGAAATTAGAAATATAATAGAAGCAGAAGAAAGCATAATTGAAATAATTGAGGAGAAGGAATTAAAGTGGTTAGGACATGTTTTAAGAATGGAAGATGAGCGATGGCCGAAGCAACTATATGAATGGCATCCGAACAGAAAGAAGAAAAGAGGGAGACCAAAGTTAACTTGGAAGGAAAACATGAAGACAGTAATGCAAGCAAGAGGGCTAAGCATCGAAGATGCTCAAGATCGTAGGCTTTGGAGGTTTGGCACGGGAAGACGGCAGCAGCTATAAAAACCCGAAGATAGATAGATATATCCAAGATAGATAAATGAATGTACTCTTTCTAGTATTTTTGAATTTATATAAATTTTGCTGCGTACAAGATATTTTCCATTAAAAGCCATTATTTTTGTTTTCTCTGTATTCATTTTCATATTTTGTTAAAATTATATACTGAATGTTGTAATTATTCCTCTGAAGGTGCAACTAATGCCACATAATTTAGGTTTTAGATAGGAGAGGTTTTAGAATGGACTTGTCTATCCCTTGCAACCCGAATTTGTTATTTATTACTTTTATTTTGGGCGCTGCCTTTCCAACATTCTATGCATCTATCGTCAAATTGTCTAAAATAGTTTTTACTTTTTCAATAGTACTGTTGTCTCATTTGTTAATTTCCCTTTCGACAGTGTATGTTTGATACAAAATGTATTGAAAGAAAATAATTTAGGAAAGACTATTATAAGATACAAGACAATGGCAGTGCCTATTATTACTTATGGATCCGAAACATGGACAGTGACAACGCAACAATCTGCCAGAATACAAGCTGCTGAAATGAGATTCCTCAGACCAATAGCAGGATATCAAAGAACAGACAAAAAACATAACACAGAAATAAGACAACTAAAAATAGAGGAATTAAACTCAACAATAGAGAAAAACAGAACAAACTGGAAAGAACACTTGGCAAGGATGACTGAGAATAGTATACCAAAAGCAGCATACTACTATTCACCATGAGGAAGAAGAAGTTTGGGAAGACCAAGGAAAATATGGAAAGAGCAGCAATTTGGAGCCGGAACAGGCTAGTAAATAAGCCTAAACCGTGAAGAAGAAGAAGAAGACTATTATAAGACATGAAAATTATATTTTTTAGCTCGGAATAACTTAAATTAAACAAGATAATTGTGATCTTCTTCTTCTTCTTAAACATAATTTGTAGGATTTTCATCCTGTTTATTTCCAAAATCACTCCTCGGAGGAAGACGTATTGGATGTGCATTCACTCTCTATCCATCTCTTGGCTGGTCTTCCTCTTGTTCTTCTCCCGTCCATTGGTATATCTTCTTTAGCTCTTTTTTGCAAGTCGGTTGTCTTCCATTCTTTATATATGACCCTTCCAATATTTTCGTCTATCTATAATAATGGGCTAGCAACCCACTTCAAGGTATATCGCAGTCCCAAGGATCAAGCCTCGGATAATTATGATCATATTTTAAAATTAATTTTATTTATTTATTTGAATGATATGTTTCTAAGAGAAAAAAAAAACTTGAAAAAAACTTGCAGGATGCTTAAGTTATGCAATTTGACGAAAAAAAAATGTTTTTGGAAGATGAAAATATTTTTTTCGATTAGAAAAGGGGGCCAGCATTTAAAATGGAGAAAATGCTAAAGTTCAAACCGCTATAATAAATCATATTTCAAACAAAACTATTGATAAATCCAAACATTTTGTTTATTTTCAGAACGATCTTGCGAAGAAATTAGGTGTCGCCCCTCTTAAATTCAAGTGAAGACAAGCTTTCGTATTTTAACAAATGAAATAAATATTGCGGTATTCATTGTAATATTAATAAATTCTGGTTAATTCATAATGATTTGTATAGTATAGAATGCCATGATTTGGTCACTTTTTTATTTGTAATCTCAAATGTACGGCCCTATGGCCAAATGAATGAACACGAAATATTAATATCAAATTTCATTGTATTTCACGTGGTTTTATTATTTTCGGTTTCTTGCTAAAATAGGAGCCATATAGGCTGTATCATATGAGAAGGGTGGTTATGTATTTTTTATTGTATTTTAAGCCTATGTTTTCCCTTTACAGAGATTTAGGCGCTCTCCTCGTACAGGGAAGAATTTGAACCATACTAATTTAGTTACACTTATTTTCGTATAGATGTCATTTTTGAGTGGTCCGTGGTCAGCGTTCCGCCTCATACTGACATCTAGGAAACCAAGGTAGTACTAGGACGGGAAAATTCGGTAGATTTTGCTTAGAGGCCTTTTCATTCAGGCTTAAGGATTTTTTACGAGCCTGAAAATCTTCAGACTCGGGAGGACTTGCTCCTTGGATTTTCCCGTCCTAAAAAATCCATCGACCACGGCCGGGTTTGAACCCGCGACCTTCGGGACCAAAGGCAAGGAGTGTAACCATTAGTCCACCGCGGCCGGTGGTTATGTACAATTTTTAATCGCTGTATTGTGCACCAGATTCCTGTATGAAATTGCAAAACCCTCAAAAAGTACAGTTGATAAAGCTAGGACAAGTCCCAGTGGATCTCGAGTCTGAAGATTTGAGGCTCGTTTAACCCATTCGCCTCAAAACACGAGGTAGACTCGCCGGGCAGTTAAATGGCCTTCAACTCAGATGACGAGGTACACTCGCTTAACTCTGCCTGTTATATATTTTGTAATATTTTGTACATTCCTTGGCAGGGTAATGTTTTGTTAACATTTATGGACAGTAGAGGAATGTGTTTTGGCCTTCACACTTATTTGGATCTCAAGTACCGTTATCGTTTGTTTGTTTTGACTGTCTGAAAATAGACAATAAAATTTACAGTAACTTAAATCCGGTTTCTGGGGAAATGCATTGATCATTTAAAACTGAAGCGAATGGCTTAAAGAACCGCAAGCTTGAATAAAGAACCCTCTGTAGAGAAATTACCGAAAACGAGCGAATGCCTTTAGGGGGAAAGAATGGCTTTACGCAAGCACCAGTAATTTGCCTGCTGACATGTAAGGTTGGCCGCATTGTGATCTAGATCACCGGCAAGTTTAATGAACCCAACGAAATATGTACCAGCCAATGTCGCCAATATAACAAAAAAAAACTGAAACAAATAAGTATATTTACTCAACAGGTTCTTTATTGAGTTCTGTAATCCACGACACAAGGACTTCGGGTGCGTTTGAAATTGTGAACTTCCGCTAGTGTATTGACAAGGGAACTGTCAAACATTACATACCGAAACTTACTTTCAAATTTCTTCCAGAAAAGCGTTGTGATGTACCAAGACCGTGTCCAAAAAATGATCTGCCTTTTACCTTCAAGGCACAGAAATCGAAGCCAGAATTTAGCAATGACAATTCTCTGTATGCAGCAGATGGATCCCAGGATGAATAAAATAAGATCGGCGTGGAATGAGGGGAGCGTGGTGCGGAGCAGGTAGTGAGGATTATCCAATCTACCAATTCGGGAGTTATATTACTTGCCTATAGTTTAAATGAGAGATTTGGCGCTGGATTTTAGTGCATATATTTTTTTTTTGGACGCGACCTTGGTACATCACAACGCTTCTCTGACAGAAATTTCAAGATAGATTTCGCCATGCAATGGTTAACAGTTCCCTCGTGAGATTGATTATGTTTGTGGTTCTAATTCCAGTCGAGGTCAGTGGATTTTTCAGAATGTTAAAATCGCAAATGATGACTCAGTGATATAACAACATGCCTGACTGGCAATTCAGGAGTCCATTCTCGTTTTACTATAGAAGTAATTTTTTAAGTTTGGGAGTTCAGCTACTTGAGGACAACTGAGTATTTACTTAGCAAAAACCGGTTAAGAAAATTAAAACTAAAATTGACTTTATGTTATAGTCAGTGGCAGGTACAACTTGTCAGCTCTTTCTATGTCATATCAAGAATTTTCATACTCCTGGGCGGTAGTAAAGTTAAAGTGATCTCACTACAGCGCTCAGGGGACTTGGGGTAGTAAGAGGTTTAGGATCGACTTTTTCTACACAATCGGCAGTTGATGTCAGCCCTGTATGACGCCCGCCTTTATCCCTAGAACAAGCGTATGGTAGTAATTTCGGTTAGAGGGTGCTCATTTCGGTTAGACCATGGTGCCGCCAGAAGGTTTACGTCAGTTTAAAAATCCTGATCCCACCGGGACTTGAACTCTTGACCTTCCGCTTGTAGCGTTACGGCGTGGCCCCCAACCCCTTAGCGGTGGAATACACTACAGCCGCCGGATCTCCGTAAAATACAATGTTGGTTAAGAACAATGTTTCTATCGTACAGAATTCAGTCATATGGCGGGTAAAAGAATCACCACGGTTCTCCCAATAGACGATGTAATATTTTATGCAACTTTGTTTACAGTACAACTGCTACTTAGCTCTAAATTAGTAGAGCTGCACCTCTACATCGAACATCCCACTGCTTCACATCTTTCCTTGCTTCAACTACCCGCCTCTGGAATTCGCTCCCCTTCTATGTCAAGGTCTGTCCGAGTCAAAAACAGGTCAAACAAAACCCCGCTAAATTTCATCTTAGACAATATGGTAGGCCTATATAACTATGTTCCAGGTATATTTTTATTATTCTTTTATATTTTGCACTTTTTTTACCAGGGCAATTATTTTATCAATTATTATTATTATTATTATTATTATTATTATTATTATTATTATTATTATTATTAGACCAAGAATGAGGTGGGAGAGTAACATTAACTATGAGGGAAGTAGATTATACAGGGAATGATTGGAAAGCATTAGCTCAGGATAGGGATGTATGGAGAGCCTATGTCCGCGCGGCCATAAACCTACGGGTTCGATAGTGCCAGTGAGTAAGTAAGAGTATCATCATCATCATGAACAAATTCGTTTTAGGCCATGTGGCCTGTACGGTAAACCTAGCGAAGATGGTCTTGATCTTTCCACCGATGTTTTGGTCTTCCTTGGTCCCTATGTTCAGTTGGGGTATATTGGAATGCCAATTTTGGAAGTCTATTTCTTGCCATTCTTCTCAGATGATTTTTCCATTCTTGTTGGTATCTTTGGATATCTTCATTTATTAGTAAGTATTATTATTATTATTATTTATTATTATTATTATTATTATTATTATTATTATTATTATTATTATTATTATTATTATTAACAACAATATAATAGAACAAGTTAATAACTTTACTTATCTTGGCTGCAATCTTTCGTACGACACATGTAAAGACATAGACATAAAATTGGTCAAATTTCAAAAACTTATAGGAACAATAAAAAGCATTCTTTTCCGAAAAGTACGTCCAGATACAATTCTAAAATTTTATAAAACAATGGCTCTTCCAACTCTACTTTATGGTTCTGAAACCTGGACTCTTACTACAGGTAAATTAAATAGGATGGTAGCTGCAGAAATGAAGTTATTAAGACCTTTAGCGGGTTATACGCTTTATGATCACATGCGTAATGAAGATATCCGCAAAGCTCTCAACACACCAGCAATAACTGAAATCATTCAAAAATATCAAAATAATTGGCATGAACACCTTCTGAGGATGCCAAACAATAGACTACCTCTGCAGCTATTGAACTACAGACCCACAGGGCGAAGAGACCCAGGAAGACCTAAGAAGAGATGGAGGGATCAATTTCTTTCCTGAAGCGGAACAGGCCAATTGGCTTAATCCATGCCTGCCATTGATGATGATGATTATTATTATTATTAAGTGTAAAGTGATCCCACGACAGGCCTCAGGAGGCCCTTGGGGTAGTAGGAGGTTAAGGCTCCCACTTTTTCTAGACAATCGGCACTTGATGTCAGCCGGGTTGTCAGCCCTGCGTGACTGTGCCGCCTTTACCCCCAGAACAAGCGTCTGGTACTCATTTCCGTTAGAGGCTGAGTCGACCCCAGGACCATTTTGCCGCCAGAGGGTTTGGGTCAGTTTTAAAATCCTGACCCCACGGGGCTCGAACCCTCGACCTTCCGGCTTGTAGCGCAGTGCCTTAACCACTACGCTACGGCGCGTCCCCTTATTATTATTATTATTATTATTATTATTATTATTATTATTATTATTATTATTATTATTATTATTTACAAAGTGTTGGAACAGATTTCACTCTTCAGTATTTGGGCTGTGATATAACTTATAAACGAAGAACAAGATATAAATAAGAAAAATGCAGAAATTTCAACATATTTATGGAACAGACATACACTGAAGAACAAAATGAGGAAGGATACGCAGCTAACATTTTATTCAACGATGGCACCACCACTGGCGATGTATGGAAGTGAGGCCTGGGTCCTGAAGCAAAAAGAAAGAAATGTAAAATTCGGGCAGCGGAAATGAGATTCCTACGGCTGTGAAAGGTTTTACAATAGAAGAACATATTAGTAATGAGAATATTAGAGAGGAACTAAAAGTACAACCACTTGTTCAACAAATAGAACACAGGAACAATTGGATAGAACATCTGTAAAGAATGACAGAGGACAGGATAGCTAAGATAACACTGATGTATAATCCTGGAGGACGAAGATCGGTAGGAAGACCAAGAAAGCGCTGGGCTGAACAGATGTGAGATCGGAACAGGCAAAGACCTAATCCTTGAAGGATTATTATTATTATTATTACTACTATTATTATTATTATTATTATTATTATTATTATTATTATTATTATTATTATTATTATTCATCCGGTATCATGGCAGCTGCCGCCGTATTCCGCAAACCAAACGCCATTCCTCTCCGTCCATCCATTGATCTTCCTCCAATCCTCTGACATTCATAGCTGCTTGTACCCCTTCTATCCAAGTTTTCTTCGGTCTTCTGCCTTCCTCCTTTCCATTGGGATCCATTCCGTAACAATTTTAGGCAATCTTTGCTCTGGCATTCTTTTGACATGGCCATACCACTGTAATCTTTTCTTTTTCTATAATGTCTATGATTTTCTTTTTTTGATTGCGGATGAGCCCATGTAGGACTACGCAAAGTACTTAGAGTCAATATCTGGTCTTGAGAATGACAGCTTGGCTGTAGAAACTTGTTGACCATTTTAAAACATTAATTGGTGAAATGGGCATATTGACTACATATATATTTTACTTAGAGGCGTTTCCTTTGAGCCCAAATTTCTTTCATTCTTTTGCTATGAGCTTGTTTTCTATCATCTGTCCAAGTTGTTCCAGTTTTTTTGTTCGGTTTGTCCTCTTGGTCAACTTGCCACTTATTCGCCTTAATTCATTATTATTATTATTATTATTATTATTATTATTATTATTATTATTATTATTATTATTATAAAGCCAATTATTTAATCAATTATTATTTCTTAAATATTTTTTGTTCTTTCTTTGTCATCTGTATATTGTAGCCTATCCTATTATGTATCATTAATAAAATTGTAGATAATTCATAATTGTTAATATATGTATAATTTAACCCCAACAGGTAAAATAAATCATTATTATTATTAAAGGACGCTTGGATAATTTAGGTTAACAAAATTGTAGGACGTTTAAGTGCAATTTTAAAAAAAAACAAGGCAAATGTCTGAGATCTTAAATAAAATACTTGTCTATACATATTTTCATTTAGGATATATCTGGCGTAAATAAACTGGTAATAGGATAAGTAGAAATGAGGTTTAAAAAAGTAGTTTTGTGTCTGGTAAAGTCGTTAATGTTTTATTGGAAACCGAATACTTGCTGGTTTGTGGACGAAATAAAACAGTCTTAGCTGTTAATAACGGGCTGAAGTGGAAACAGTTAATTTTCTGACAGTTTTCTGGCGCCGAGTCTGCTCCCATCTAATTGCCCATTTCTAACCGCTTACCTCGCATCTAGGCGCCTTACGTATACCCAAAATAAATTGATTCTTCACTGTTTCTTGTAATAGCCGTAAGAATTGGAAGTAAACCACAAGTGGCGATACCTTCGCCAAGGAATTATAAGTCCATTTCGATTATTCTCTGTTGAAAGATTTCTAAAAAAGTTATGAAATACTACATAGATCATCATCATCATCAACAACAATAACAAGGATTAAGCCCAATGGCCTGTTCCGATCTCATTATAGGTCGAATTGGTCCTTCCATCTCTTCAATAGTCTTCCCAACATTCTTCTCCCTTTTGGTTTATAATTATACATTCTTCTTGGTATGGGCTGTTTATTCATTCGAAATACGTGCTAAAGATAAGCATTTTGATAATATTTTATTCTTTCACACAGATTAAATATATTAAGTTCTGTTCTTATATCTTCGTTTTTCTTTTTATCGGTCCTTTGGTATCCTGCTATTGCTCTCAACATCTTCATTTCAGCAGCCTCTATTTGTTTACTATCTGCCTTTGTTAATGTCCAGGTTTCACATCCATAGATAAGTGATGGAACTGCCAATACTTTGTAAAACTTCAAAATAGTTTCTTTTCTAGTCTTATTCAATAAAGTGCGTTTAATTGTGCCACATAGATAATTGAATCGTTGTATTTTAGTGTGTTTCTAAATTTCTGTCATTGCCTAAATGACATCCCAAATAATTAACATTCTGAACTTGGTCTATAATTACATTGTTTATCATTATTTTTGTTTTTATTGCACATTTTCCTTTCAGAGCTAATATTTTTGTTTTAGATGTAGATATTCTTAAATTGTATTTTAGAGAGATGTTATTTAAAGTATACATAGATACAGACATATATTTTTATTGAATGCCCCAAATAGTGTCGACATTTCTGGTGTTCTCTCTTGGCATTGGCGTAATTGTAACCCACTTCTAGGTTTGGACGCCTGCCCCGATGATATGATGGTTGATGATGATGATGATGATGATAGTGGTGCGCCAGGAGAGTATTTAATACTAAACTCAATCTAAGGCGAATAGGCCTATGAATTATGATGCCTGTGATGGCTGATTTGAAGTATCTAGAAGCAATAATTACAAATAGGAATGAGATGTACAAAGAAATTAAACATAGACTCAATTCTCTAAAATGACAAAAGAAGCTTTTAACAAGAAGAGAAACATTTTCTGCGGACCTTTGGTAAACTAATTACGGAAGAGGCTAGTGAAGTGCGTTGTGTGGAGTGTAGCATTCTATGGTGCAGGGACTTGGACATTACGTCGGAATGAGGAAAAGTGACTGGAAGCTTTTGAGATATAGGTATGGAGAAGGATGGAACGTATAAAACGGACAGACAAAATAAAAAATAAAGATGTGCTAGAGAGAGTGGATGAAGGAAGAACAATACTGGAACTAATAAAGAAGAGGAAAATAAATTGGATTGTCCACTGGCCAAGAAGAATGCCTACTGAAGGATGCCCTAGAAGGAATGGTCAAGGGAAAGAAAGTTAGAGGTAGAAAAATACATCAGATGATAGACAATATTAAAATAAATGGTTTGTATGCAGATACAATAATATCGTTTCATAAATGAGCTCTTGAGTATTAAAATGGGCCATGTCTATTATGTCCCATTTCGAGAAAACTGAAATTTTCTTCTATAAACAGAATTAAAACATATAGTATAAATAGAACAAATATTTTATTTACTTCAATAAATACTTCCATCCATCTACAGTAATTCTGCCCGAAGGCAGGTCCTTCACTGCAATCATAGCATTTTCATGCTATGCTTTGCAGCTTTACTAGGGAATTGTAGGTGTGGTAACTTCCCGTTGCATTCCACACCGGTGAAGGATGATGATGATGGCCATATGATTTCGGGGACCGTTTGGGCCGTAAAGTTTTCCTGACATTTGTCTTACAGGTGAGGAAAAACCCCGTTAAAAACCTCACCCAGAAAAACTGCCCCGACCGGGGATCGAACCCGGGCCCACTGCGTGACAAGGCAGCACGCTACCTCGAGACCACAGCGGTGGACCAATAAATACTTGGTAACACTATAAAACTACCTCATAAACATAAATATAGTGTTGAATTATCAGTAGATGTGCTCACTTGTAGATATATCAGGAGTTGTCATGGCCCGTTTTAGTACTCAAGAGCTCAAATATCGGGTTTCAAACCGCGACCCTCGAGATCAGAGGCAAGGAACATAGCCTCTATCCACCATGGCCGACAAGCCACAGCGTTACAAAAATTATACCTACCTAATACAGGCTTTCCACTTTACAGCAGTTCGCCCTTGATTCCTGCTTTCCATACATTCCTATCTTCCCATTGTCTCTCTTCCATACCTCCTCTTCATTATGGCATCATATTCCCTCATACCATGTTCTTCTACTTCTCCCCCTCTTCCTTGTGCCTGGTACCATCCAGTCTAACACCTGTTTAGGCCACTGGTCTTCCGACATCCGTTGTACATATCCATACCACTGTAAAGCTCTCTTTGTTATCCTTTCTTGTGCATCCATTTCTTGTCTGATATATGTATTTCGAATATGTTGTAGCCTGGTTATTCTCATACTTCTCCGTAATCCATTCATTTCTGTCGTCAATATTATTTTCTGCATCCTTTTTCATTTATTGTCCAGCTTTCTGATCCATATGTAAGTATACTTTCTATTATTGTTTATTTTTTATTATTTCACTCACCTCATACTTCATAATTCATAGCAGACCCTGGGTTTCTTCACATCTTTTGTGACATTCTCAATGCTGCGTCACGTTCACAACTGACGTCCAACGGCCTTCTATCCTGCAGACTCAGCAGTCTGCAGGATAGAAGGCCGTTGGACGTCAGTTGTGAACGTGACGCAGCATTGAGAATGTCACAAAAGATGTAGAAACCCAGGGTCTGCTATGAATTATGAAGTATGAGGTGAGTGAAATAATAAAAAATAAACAATATTAAAAAACCTCATAGTGTTATTTCCTATCTACATAACTTAATACTTTCTATTATTGTATGTATAATGGAAAAATCATCTGAGAAGGAATGGCAAGAAATAGACTTCCAAAATTGGCATTCCAATATACCCCAACTGGACATAGGGACCAAGGAAGACCAAAACATCGGTGGAAAGATCAAGACCATCTTCGCTAGGTTTACCGTACAGGCCACATGGCCTAAAACGAATTTGTTCATGATGATGATGATGATAATCTCTTTTTTTGTTTTTCTGGTCAAATTTCTATTCCATAAAAGACCATTCAGGGATCTAATCGCCTTCCTTCCACAATTTACCCTGTTAGTAATATCTTTTTCACAAGTACCAGATTTATCTATTATAGATCCAAGATATTTAAATTCTTCAACACGTTTAATTATCATATTATTTATCTGAATTTCCTCCGATTACCATATATTCTGTTTTGATATAATTTATCTTTAGTCCATCTATCTCAAATGCATCTACCAACTTTCTACTCACATATTCTGTATCTTCTTTATCTTGTCCTATTATAATCTGGTAATCAGCGAATAATAAATCGTGCAGTAAATGGCCCTACATGACTTATTCCATTTCATTAATACATCTTCTAAATATATCTTGAACAATGTTGGTGACATCCCGGATCCTTGTCTTAATCCTTTTGTTATATCAAAATCTGAGGATAGTCTATTCCCAACCTTAATACTTGCTTTACAATCATACATTCTTTTTATAAAATGTATAAGATATTTAGGTATTCCAAACTTCTCCATTGCCACCCAAAGCTTGTTGATGGGTACAGGGTCATATGCCTTTTCCAGATCTATAAATACCATATGAACTTCTTTTCCTTAGCCAACATATTTTCTGTAACCTGCCCAATCACAAATATATATTATCAAGGCACGATTTATATACAAATTATACGACTGTGTAATTAGCACCCTAGTATCGTGAAGGTTTTCAAATCTAGCAGATTGAGATTTGTAGGTCACGTTGTTCGAATAGGAGTCAGAAGAAATTATTTATTTTTTTAAATTGGAAAACTGTTGGATGTAAGACAAATAGCAAGGCTGCAGTATGTGCCGCTTAGTTTGCAAGAGGAAGGTACAGAGGTAGTTGATCAAATTGTCAGAAGAGGGCTGCAGGCTACAGACTACCTCACTTACATAGAATTAAAACCTCTTGCCTGGAAACATAACCAATTAACTAACAATCAAATGTATTACGTACCGTGTATTTACCGGACAATGCCGCTCCTCTGCCTCACCGGCTAAAGGGAGATCAATTTCCGTCTAGCCGCATCGTCTCTCTTTCTCTTCTCAACGAGCTGCAATTTCGAGGGTTCACCTATAGCTATTACAATGCGAGATTGGGAAGTGGTTTTTACAGAAGCGAGGAAAATGTTTAAAAACCTAGCCATAACGAGGTTTTTAATTTCCGACATTCTGCAAAACACTTCACAAACGCGCGTTATTTTTTGCACGATGGTGTATCAAAATAATAAATAATAGTAAAATAATAACATCTTTGTTGGAAATATTTGCTTTCATTGTAAACAACTGACTAACGTTAACAGTGTGGCCAATGTTTATTAGTTGAAACTGCAGCAGGCCGTGACACCAATCATTCATAAAACGGCGGCAAGTAGGCTTACGTATTTATTGTTTTATATTGTTTCAAATAAAGTTCAGTTCATTTAAAATACAGTGATTTGTTTCGTATAATGTATATTAACACTACATTTTGGATATATTTTTGTATATACATTGTACATAGTATACATAAAAGGCAATGGTTTTACTTCCCACACGTGGTTTGTAATATGTAATATTACAGTGTAGTTATTTAGGTTGGCAACCCCGAAATGTAGGAAGTTGAAATTTCAATCATGGTCGCCATTGCTGTAAGTACGACAAAACGCACTATGGCGCAAAAAATAATTTTATCTCAGTTTTAATGCAATCTTTATCATAAGTAATGCCACGAGTGATTTCCAAATTATCGATAAATTCACTCCTCACTTCGTGAGTCGTGAATTTATCTAGAGAATTTGGAAATCAAGAGTGGCATTTGTTAGGACTATTTAACGAATAAAATTAAGCTGTTTACTCACAAATCATTATTTAACTATAGTTATTTTAAAATATTTATACATTTAATGTAAACAGCGATGTTTGAAAACAAATGAGAAACGATTGGTACGCTTCATCTGCTTCTTTTGTTTATCACTGCAACCAGATCATACTATTTATTGTCAAAGGAACGCAATATTGTAAGAATGTTCTCTAGTGGAGAAAAAATGAAACACATCAAACTGTATATTAATTCATTTCTGATGTCGTATGATGTAAATATGACAATTATATTTTTCTGGATTATTACCTGGGAAAAAAATACATTTAAGAAAGTGCAAACAGTGGTTTCTTTTTTTGGTGGTATAATCAATTGCTACAAATGTTTTTATATTAACTCCTGCAAGCGCTATGTGTTGACATCTGTGCACTATGTATATATACAATCTGGTAGCCGTATTTCTTTGTTCTCTATGTTTCTTACAGAGTCAGTCACTGCAAAATAATGGTCAGACCTGTTCAGAATATTAAAAAAGGAGGAGCTTTCTTTAATATGGTAAATTTAATATTGATAAATATTTGGTGAAACACGACTGTGATTGGTTGTAAAACAGAAATAATTGAAATGTGATTGGTCATTGACTCTCATTTGGGGCATGAGTTAAATAGTCATAAATAAGATTTGTACTCTAGATGTTTCTAGGGCGAGAGAGAACGCCAAACTTCACAGACACGACATAATAATGTTCATAATATGCACTAAAATCACGATATGACTATTGGAACTACAACGACTATGAATAACTGTTAAATCTCATGATTTAATATTTTGAATCAGTATGTTTCATTCTTAAAATAGGATAGTGAAAATAAGTGCATGAAGGGCGTGCTGCATTGTCACGCAGCGGGCCCGGGTTCGATTCCCAGTCGGGACAAGCTTCCTACGTGATGTTTTTCTTCGGGATTTTTCCTAACTTGTAAGACAAATGTCAGGAAGTTTTGAGGCTCAGACGGTCCCCGAAAATCATCTGGTCATCACGATCATCCTTCACCGATGTGGAAAGCAACGGGAAGCTACCACACCTATAATTCCCTAGTAGCGCTGCAAAACATAGCATGAAAATGCCATGGCTGTAGTGAAAGTCCTGCCCTAGGGCAGAATGTTATAGAATAGATGTTCTTCATATAAAATCCAATGAGAAATTCAAATGCAAGCATTTTAAGTTTCTTATAATTACACAAAAAATATATAGCAATTGTCACCCCCTGGAAGAAATAAACGTGGCAGACCAAGATGGAAATGGAAAACCTACGTCAGAACAATAATGGAGGATAGGAATTTGGAAGAGGGGGATTGGAATGATAGAGATAAATGGAAACTGAAGACGGGAAACCTATAAGTGGGGGAAAGCCGAAGAAGAAGAAAGAAGAATAATTACACACTATAGGCCTATGGTTATATTTATTATTTTCAATATTTCCGTTTGTATCCACAATTGTCTTACGTAACTAGCTAATGTACCATGTGCGCTGCTACGCCTAAATAAATGAAATACGATTTTTAAATTTTCATTTCAAATGAACTCTTACACCTAATGCTTTAGAGCATAACACCAGCTAAACACTCGCCGCACCTGAAAATGTGTATACATGAAGTAATATATTACGACGAACCAAATATGGCGGTTTCCCTAGAGTCAATTAGTTCCGATTTCAGGTATATCCTCACTTCTAATGGTCGGATTTCGCTGAGTTTTTGGATAATACCTACTTCGGTTTATTTTAATGGTATGTACTGAGTTTCATCGTGAAATATCGAAAATTGCGATATTTTATTTTTCGTTCCAGGTGAACTCCTACTGTTACTGGTTTTAAGATTATATATCCATCCATATATAGTAATTCTGCCCGAGGGCAAGTCTTTCACAGCAATCATAGAATTTCCATGCTATGCTTTGCAGCTTTACTAAAGCATTATAGGTGTGGTAGCTTGCCGTTTTTCCACACCGGTGAAGAATGATGATGATAATTATAAGAATAATGATGATGAACGGATGATTTTCGGGGACCGTTGGGCCCTAAGCTTCCTGACATTTGTCTTATAGGTGAGGAAAAACCCAGAAAAAAAACCTCACCCAGGGACCTGTTCCGACCTGGAATCGAACCCGGGCCCGCTGCGTGGCAAGGCAGCACGCTACCTCGAAACAGCGCGAGTCTCTCTCTCTCTCTCTCTCTCTCTCTCTCTCTCTCTCTCTCTCTCTATATATATATATATATATATATATATATATATATATATATGTCCACCGATGTGGTCTCGAGGTAGCGTGCTGCCTTGTCACGCAGCGGGCCCGGGTTTCGATCCCCAGTCGGGGCAGTTTTTCTGGGTGAGGTTTTTATCGGGGCTTTTCCTCACCTGTAAGACAAATGTCAGGAGAACTTTAAGGCCCAAACGGTCCCCGAAATCATATGGCCATTATCATCATCATTCTTATCATTATCACCATTATCACTATCATCATCATCCTTCACCGGTGTGGAAAGCAACGGGAAACTACCACACCTACAATTCCCTAGTAAAGCTGCAAGCATAGCATGAAAATGCTATGATTGTAGTGAAGGACCTGCCTTCGGGCAGAATTACTATGGATGGATATATATATATATATATATATATATATATATATATATATATATATACTTGTGTAATGCCACCGGGTTGTCTGTTACGACATTTCTGGCTTTCTCCCCTAGCATTGGCATAATTGTAATCCATTTCTTAGGTTGGGGCACCTGGAAGGCGGAGTTACGTTACCGCGATAGTATGATGGGTGATAAATGAAGCGCCAGGAGAGTTCTTAACGTAAATTCCAGACCATGAGCAACCACAGAAATAATGCCTTTAAGAAAAAACTCATGGGAATAGAACCCGGGACCTCATGAACAGTAGTCAGTAACGTCTCCTTGATTCTGTAAAAACCACTTCCTAACCTCACATCATAATATACTATTTCTTTGTTCTGTAGTTAGTGGACCGATATTTGTTGTTTCATATCGTTGTGCAGTATAAGCTGTGTAGTTTAAATGTAATTTAGTTTCTTAAAAAAATAACTGGTATCAAGGCCATAAGGTTGGCGGACCTGGTACTCACATAGATTGTCTGACCGCGGTATTGCTATAGGGCGAAATATTTCCGGTCCGGAGGTCTTCGCCCTGGAAGCATGTTCCGGTAATAATATAGCAAGTAAACCCGCATGGGGCAGAGTGTCTAGAAAACGGGAAATGCCAAGCTTAGGCAATTTAACGGTTTTTAGCAGCTCTACTTGGAATCTCTTTGATTCTAGGATTCTTAAGCACTCTTTTATTTATTTTATTTTATTTATTTATTCATTTATTTAGCCTGGTGGGAGAAGAACAATACAAAATTAATATAAAATTATAGAATATTCACCTGAAAGGTCCGTCTCCTCAACTTAATTATCATTTAACTGTAGCGCTTTCGGGACTTGTCCCATCATCGGCAGGATTCAAAACTGGTGTTTCACTGAAGATCTGGTAGAGGGGGTTGCATGTATTGGGTTCGTTTTCGTTTATCAGGCTGTCGTTGTGAGCTGCTTTCATGATTTCCATCTCTTCGAGTACGTTTATCTTCGCTGGATTATTTTCTCTGTGCATTATAACGGAACACATCATGAATCTTATAAAAGTTGAAGAACAATACAGTACGTCATTCTCATTTCTTCAGTCGATTGATATATTACTCGTAGTATATTATCGCCTCACTATGATGCTTAACAAGCGGCTCGCTTTGTTTCCTTGCAGCTGTTATATGTTATTAAAATACAAAGATCCCGACAGCCGCGACTACCACGATGTTGCCACATTGCTTTTGTCCCTGAGTTTCAATTAAAACTCGAAACGTTGAGCAGTTGATCCAGTTTTAAAATAGTATACCGTAATTAATTATTATAATTAACAGTGATTTATTGTGATATGTTGCTCGAATAATAATACAATATCTACATATTATGTTAGTTTAATATGTAAGTGATTTCAACATGTGGCGGCCATGGGAAAATATTTCAGACTAAACAGTTGACAATAATAATAACAATAATAATAATAATAATAATAATAATAATAATAATAATGCCGTAGCGTAGTGGTTAAGGCACTGAGCTACAAGCCAGAGGGTCGAGGGTTCAAGATCAGTTGGGGTCAGGATTTTTAAACTGACCCAAACCCTCTGGCGGCACTATGGCCCTGGGGTCGACTCAGCCTCTAACGGAAATGAGTACCAGACGCTTGTTCTGGGGATAAAGGCGGCCGTCACGCAGGGCTGACAACCCGGCTGACATAAAAGTGCCGATTGTCTAGAAAAAGTGGGAGCCTCCGGGTCTGTTGTGGGATCACTTTACTTTTACTTTAATAATAATAATAATAATAATAATAATAATAATAATAATAATAATAATAATAATAATAATAATAATAATAATAATCCATCCATCCATAGTAATACTATCCGAGGGCAGGTCTTTCACTGCAATCATACCACCTTCATGCTATGCTTTGCAGCTTTACTAGGGAATTGTAGGTGTGGTAGCTTCCCGTTGTTTTCCACACCGGTGAAGGATGATAATGATGATGATATGATGATAAGGATGATGGCCATATGATTTCGGGGGCCGTTTGGGCCTTAAAGTTTTCCTGACATTTGTCTTACAGGTGAGGAAAAACCCCGATAAAAAACCTCACCCAGAAAAACTGCCCCGACCGGGGATCGAACCCGGGCCTGCTGCGTGACAAGGCAGCATGCTACCTCGAGACCACAGCGGTGGACTAATAATAATAATAATAATAATAATAATAATAATAATAATAATAATAATTAATAATAATAATAATAATATTTTCAGCATGATGTATGAATATTAAATGTATGTAGACCTACAAGTTATATGATGTAGGATTTAAATTATTTAATAAATAAATACATGTATAATTTTACTTTTAAAAGTTAAACAATACCAAATAATATAATAACATAAAAATTAAATAACAACATAAAAATAATCAATGATTTCTGTCTTTGTGTAATAAACTCCCATAGCGCTATGAGTAACGTGACAACACCGCATATCAAGCATTGCCGCGCGGCACCCGCTTTTATATGAACGGTTAATCATCATAGTGATGCGATAATACATATATGTATAGTTCACTTTGAATCTTGTATTTTAAAAAATGACAACAAGATTTAACTACTAATGTTGCTTTTTAACGTTATACGCCGTGTCCCATTCAAACCTTCCACATTTTAATAGCTCTTAAAGTACGCGGAATTATTAAATGAGGTTGGTATTAAAAGAAAGAGAAACTAAAAAAAAAATTGTTTTCATTGTTGCAGTTAATTCATCTGTCCCATGTTGGACAATAATGACATAAAACAAAATGGCGACTCCTCAGCAACGAGCACAAACTGTTTTCTGGTATGTAAAAGACTGCGGCTTCAGTACAAGATCTTCATGATTTACGAACCCGTGTCCTTGACACAATTGCAACAGTACCTATGGACATGTTGGACAGAACGTGGCACGAAATCGAATACACACTTAATATTGTTTAATGGTGCACATATAGAGGTGTTTTAATGTATGGCAATAAAAATTCTTTCAGTTTCTGTTTCGTTTAATACCGGCCTCATTTCATATTTCCACATACTTTGTTAGTTATGATTAATTAAAATTTTACAAATTGTCGTACTTACCAACTTTATTGAAGCAGGTGCTGGAACTGTTCACCTTCGTTGTTCATACATTTTTTGACACCTCTTTATAAAATTTGTTGTACAGATGGACTGTTGAACGTGACGGAATTTTTACACCCGGGAATCGTGTTTCAAAAAGTCTTGGTACTTGGCTGGCAGACTGAGTTAACAAATATTGATCATAAATAAATACACGTTGTTCAGTAGAAAAATGATTAGCCATTATACAGTTTACACTTTACACACGCCATTCAGTTTACACTTATACACACGCCATTCAGTACACAAGGAAAAGCGAGCGAGCACCTTATCCACTCGAAGCACACAATCTGACTGCGATCGTGAATGCGTGGGGTGTGCTTGTATACTACTGAGTCTTCGCACATTTCAAGTCCCGTGTCTGCACGTGTAAGCCTTCGTCACCGCACAGCACAAACCCCGCGTCTGCTGTCCAATGCTATACTGATCACACTGTATTATATAATGGAAATGGACAGTTAATGACAATTGAGAAACATTTTGAAGAAGTGGCTGAATTCAAGTTCCTGGAAACAGTAATTACAAACAGAAATGAGAAGCACAAAATTTTAAATGGGCTAAATTCTGGGAACGTATGCTATTATGATTACACGGATTCGTGTCGTTCCAGCTCCTTTCCAAAAATGTTAAACTGAAAATATATAAAACTGTTATTCTCTCAGCTATATTATATGGATGTGAAACGTGACTCTTATTTTAAGGGAGAAGAAATTATTACGAGTTTTTGAGATTATAGTTCTCAGGAAAATTTGTGGGCCAAAGACAGATGAACAAGCAGGCGAATGGAAAAAACTGAATAACAGTGAACTTTATGATCTTTATAAGAATAAAATAAGAACGTAGATTGCGATGAGCAGGACATGTGACACGAATAGGGAATGAAAGAGAGACATGGGAGCTTCTTGTACCAAAAGCAGGGGGAAAACGCCCAGTTGGTAGACCAAGAATGAGGTTGGAGAATAACATTAACCATAATTTGAGAGAATTAGATTATACAGGTGGTGATGCATTGGAGTACATGTTGTAATGATGCTTCATATTGTATTACACTTTAGGCTGATGAGTATATCCTCTTGCCATCTATTATTTTGAGAGTTCTAATAAGAAGAAAATTGTGGGAAATAATGAAGGCAAGAGGGTACCCGGCTCAACTTAAAGAAGGAATAAAAAGTCTTTATAATGGCACAGAAATTATCCTTAATTTAGATAATTATTCTAGAGAAGAAATTTTAATAAATCAAGCAGTTCGACAAGGGTGTACATTATCACCTACATTGGTTAATATATATTTTGACGAGGTTATACGAAAATGGGAAAATCAAGTCCAATAGGAATACAAATTAATAAGGAAATGTATATGAATATTTTAATGTATGCAGACGATCTGGTAATTATACAGAAGTCAGATGATGATTTACAAAGAGCCATTTACATGTTGAATCAATTAGGACTCTATTATAATCTCAAAGTCTCAACTTCAAAAACTAAAATTATGGCTTTTCAGGGAAAAGTGCCAGTCAGAGCAAAAATAGTAATCAATAATGAAATAATAGAACAGATAGCACACTTTAACTATATTGGGTTCAGATATAATACATAGCTACGATTGGGATATACATAATAAATTAAACCGATATCAAATTATGTGTGGCTCCATAAGAAGAACCCTCCGAAAGACTCGAAGAGAAACTCAGCTCAGGTTTTATAAAATTATGGCTGTTCCTGTTCTTTTGTATGGATCTGAATCTTGGCTACGTACAAAAAATATATATATATATCACACATTCAAGCCACTGAAATGACATTTTTAAGATCCGTAAAAGGATGTACACGCATGGATAGATTACACAATGAATCAATAAGAAATGAACTGGAGATATTTTCAATAGTCGATAAACTAGAAGAGCACAAAATACCAATGGAAAGAACATTTATACAGAATGGACAATACAATCTTCTTGTAAGCCCATGTTTCCCTTAACAGAGATTTAGGCGCTCTCCCCCTACAGGTAAGAAATTGAGCCATACTAATTTAGTTACACTTGTTTTGGGTACAGATGCCATTTGAGTGTCAGTGGTCAGCGTTCTGCCTCATACTGACATCTAGGAAACCAAGGTAGTACTAGGACGGCAAAATTAGGTAAATTTTGCTTAGAGGCCTTTTCATTCAGGTTTAAGGATCTTTTACGAGCCTGAAAATCTTCAGACTCGGGACCCACGGCTTAAAGTCCCTCCCGGAGGACTTGCTCCTTGGATTTTTCCATCCTAAAAAGTCCATCGACCCCGACCGGGTTTGAACCCGCGACCCTCGGGACCAGAGGCAAGGAGCATAACTACTACTCCAACGCGGCTGACTGGACAATACAAGATTACCCAAAAAGATCAACCACATGGAAAAGGATCTTTGGGACGGCCAAGAAAACGATGGACTTGAGACCGGAATAGGTCGCATTGACCTAATCCTGGAAAGGAAGAAGAAGAAGAAGTTGTAATATGTCCTGTTTTAAGTCTTGCTACAGTTGTAAATTCTTTTCATTGAAGTGTTGTTGTGATGGAGTCTCCAGGGTTCTTTGTTTCATACCAGTTCTGTTGTGGTTGTAGTAATTTACATATTTTGTTAGTCTTTGTTTTAAATTTTGAACAGATCTCAGTCAAAATTGATTGTTCTGTTTCTGATGTGTCTTTTACCTTTTTTTATCAAACCGTCTGCTATTTCGTTACTCTCCCACCCACATGTGGTGGAATCCACTGGAAGTGTATTTCAGATATATTTATTCCTGTTACTTCATTAACATCCTGTAGTTCTGGAGAAATGTATGGAGCTTTTGCTATCTGTTAGAATCTACATGTATGTTGAATCTGTGTTCTTCGCAATGGCTTATATAGCACTATCTATTACTGTCAGTAAAGTGATCCCACAACAGGCCTCAGGAGGCCTTTGGGGTAGTAGGAGGTTAAGGCTCCCACTTTTTCTAGACAATCGGCACTTGATGTCAGCCGGGTTGTCAGCCCTGCGTGACGGCCGCCTTTACCCCAGAACAAGCGTCTGGTACTCATTTCCGTTAGAGGCTGAGTCGACCCCAGGGCCATAGTGCCGCCAGAGGGTTTGGGTCAGTTTAAAAATCCTGACCCCAACGGGACTTGAACCCTCGACCCTCCGGCTTGTAGCTCAGTGCCTTAACCACTACGCTACGGCGTGCCCCCCTATTACTGTCAGTTCTGATCTAAATTCTGACAAGGGAACTTTCCACCATTGCATACCAAAACCTACCTTGAAATTTCTTCCAGAGGTACGTTGTGATGTACCAAGGCCGTGTCCAAAAAAAATGCATATGCAGTTTTAATTGCAAGACACTAAGATCCAGTAAAGGAGTTAGGACCAGAAACTTATTATTTATTCGTAGAAAGGCTATATCAGGAGCCACAAGCATTAAATGAACCAATCAGTTTCCGAATCCTCCAATTAAATTTTGTATGCCTAATCTCTCATTTAGACTATATGGAAGTAATGCTACTCGTGAATTGGTAGATTGGATAACCCTCACTACCTGCCGTCCGCACCACGTCCCGCTTCACTCCACGTAGCTCTTTCTCAAGCTAGGAGGCCATCTGCATCTTACAATGGGTTGCCATTGCTGAATTCTGGCGTCTATTTCGTACCTTACAGCTAAAAATGCCAGATTTTTTTTTCGGACACGACCTTGGTACATTACAACGCTTTCTGGGAGAAATTTCAAGGTAGGTTTCGTCATGCGATGGTTGACAGTTCCCTCGTGAGCTGTAGTCAGATTTCTCAATTTTAATTTTTGTATGTTCCATTTTCCATTATCAAAACTGCGCTGAACAAAACATGAAAGGATACTAGTTTGATATAACATTGGCAGTTCCTGCATTACTTTATGGGAGCGAAACTTGGGTAATGACCAAACAACAGAATACGAAGCATAGAAATGAACGTCCTTAGAAGAACAAAAGGCTGCATAAGATTGAATCGGATATAGAATAATGACATAAGAATATAGTTAAATATAACCTATATATATCCACGAATGGAAAGGAGATTACGAGTATTTGAGAATAAAGTTCTTACGAAAAAAATTGGACCAAAGAGAGATGAACAGACAGGTGAATGGAGAAGACTACATAACAATGAACTTCATGGTCTTTATAGGAAGCCAGATATAATAACAACAGTTAAGTCTCGTAGACTGCGATGGGCAGGACATGTGGCACGAATGGGGAATCAAAAACGTCCATGGAAGCTTCTTGTAGGAAAACCAGAAGGAAAAAACTCCCAGTTGGTAGACCAAGAATGAGGTGGGAGAATACCGTTAACCATGATTTGAGGGAAGTAGATTATACAGGGAATCAATGAAAAGCATTAGCTCAGCATAGGGATGTATGGAGAGCTTATGTCCGCACTGCCATGAACCTACGGGTTCGATAGAGTAAGTAAGTAAGTAAAGTAAAGTAAGTAAGGAAGGCCAGTGAAAAGATGGACAGAACAACTGTGAGGCGTTACAGGTAGTTTGCCTATCCCGTGAACAAGAAGAAGAAGAAGAAGAAAGCTCCGCTGCCTGTATGTCCAAACTCGTCGTTACTACCATGTTTGAATATTTTTATATAATTGGGAAATATAAGAACTAAGTAACCTGGTGGTAAAAATAAGAACTAACAGTTAATGGCGACAGGTGCATGGAAGTAAACAGTCATTAAACCATTTGATTATTAAGTCGTTAGTTGCGCATGCGTCTTAATGAACCTCCTCCTCATGCCACATAAAATTACACGTAGCGTCAAACTTGCCTACACATGCTCTCTTATAGAGTAGCAATGAGTTGCTTAATGTGGGCCGAAACAACTTCATTTCTGCGCCGGAAATCTATAGAACGTGCTGGACGTAAGACATCTCCCCTCCCCCCATTTATTTTAAATGTGCACATTTCTAGATTTTTAAATTAGGATAATTAAATCTTAGACACCTTACTTTTTGCAGACGACCAAGTTCTAATATCTAGTTCAGAAGATGGTCTACAGAAATCACTCTTTCAATTAAATAACATTATACAGAATTATAATTTCAAAATATCAATAAGTAAAACAAAAATCTTGGCTTTTAAGGGATCAGATACCGTGAGAGCTAAAATAATTCTGGAGGGGAAACCCATTGAACAAGTGAACCATTTTAAATACCTGGGTTATGAAATCTCCTATTTTAAAAATGATCTATTTAACAAACTTAATAAATTTAATTATATATGTGGAACAATCAAAGGATATTTAAAACCACAAGAAAAGAAACAAAACTAAAATTTCATAAAGCAGTGGCAGTCCCCTTGGTAGTGAATTTTGGGTTTTAACTAAAAGAGAAAATCATAGAAGCAGCTGAAGTGAGATTTCTGATAAGTGTAGCTGGCTGCAAACTTCTAGATAAAAGAAAAAGTGAAGATATTAGAAATGAGCTAAATATTTTTAAACTTTTAGATAGAATAAAAGAATCAAGAAAAAACTAGAAAGAACATGTTCAAAGAATGAAAGATGATCGTATTCCAAAAATTATACTTAATTACAAACCAAGAGGAGACAGGAATGTTGGTAGACCGAAAAAGAGATGGACAGAACTTTTTGAATGAGAATCTGTGAGACCGGAACAAGCCACATGGGCTTAATCCGTGATTGTTGATGATGATAAAAAAATTAAACCAATATCGCAAAAGTGCCATTTTTCTCTTTTTTCCTTCGTAACGCAAAAGTTCTGGAAGACCCTTGGTCCACCAGCAGGCTGCTGGCCTCACATCTACATGCATTAATCACAGAGGTAGACGATCACTCAGCCAATGTAGGGGTGACATGTGGTCAGCATGTTGTGTCCCCTAGACGTTGTAGCTGTTTTTTTCAACCTGAAGCTCCTACTTTTGTAGCTATCCAAATATCTCACGATGCTGGGTGGACACCGTCCTATTCTGGCCGAAATTCCATGAAAAAATTTCTTCCCCCGTCGAGACTCGAACCAGCGTAAGTCCCGTAGCTCTGCGGCAAGTATACCGCTCGGTTAAGAAGGGGAACTGAAGTACTTTTATGAGCCCGAAAATCTTGAGACTCGGGATCCACGGCTCGAAGTCCCTCCCGGAGAACTTGTTCCATGGATTTTATTGTTCATATACTTGTAAAATAATAATTAAATTTCATGGTTTATTCATATGTTGATGAAATTAGTCCTTTTGGTAAATATTAGTGTATGGTACCATAATGTTCCATTTTCCAGTCATTTTATAAGATCCCTCGTGCATTAAAATGAGGCTTAGTTTTTGAATAAAAAAATTAAAATGGTGCCCGTGTAGAAATATATATATTTATCCATAGTAATTTTCATGCAATGGTTTGCAGCTTTACTAGGGAATTGTAGGTGTAGTAGCTTCCCGTTGCTTTCCACACCGGTGAAGATGGTGATGGCCGGATGATTTTCTGGGACCTATGGGCCCTAAGCTTCCTGACATTTGTCCTACAGGTGAGGAAAAATCCCGAAAAAACCTCACCCAGGAACCTGCCCCGACCGGGAATCGAACCCGGGCCCGCTGCGTAACAAGGCAGCACGCTACCTCGAGGCCACAGCGGTGGACACATATACACACACACTCACATATATATACAGGATGTAACAGGACCTCGCCGACAAAATGATAGGGATGATAGACCACCATGCAGAGAGGATAATTTTTTGTGAAGGAACATATAGTCGCAAACACGTCGTTTATGAGTTATGCGCAGATGAAGGTGTTCACCCGTAAGTGTCGGAATTGAATACAAACAATTGTACACGTATCATTTTATTGAAAAATGACATGTTTTTATAATAAGTGTTCAAACAATAAGTGTTTTGACGACGTCAAAAATAATCCTTCGATGATCGGCCGTGCTGACCGATCATTGCTGCGAGGATATCAAACATGCAATAAGGCACAGGGTTGACTGTTTGAACACTTATTGTAAAAACATGCACTTTTTCAATAAAACTATTGGTGTACAATTGTTTGTATTCAATTCCGACCCTTATTGGTGAATACCTTCATCTGCGCATAAGTCATGAACAACGTGTTTGCGACCTTACGTTCCTTCACAAAAAATGATCCTCTCTGCATGGCCTATCGTCCCTATTATTTTGTCGGTGAGGTCCTGTTTTTCCTCACCTGTAAGACAAATGTCAGGAAACTTTAAGGCCCAATCGGTCCCCGAAATCATATGGCCATCATCATCCTAATCATTATCATCATCATCATCATCATCATCATCCTTCACCGGTGCGGAAAGCAACGGGAAGCTACCACACCTACAATTCCCTAGTAAAGCTGCAAGCATAGCATGAAAATGCTATGAATGCAGTGAAAGACCTGCACTCGGGCAGAATTACTATGGATGGATATATATATATATATATACATATAGGCTACATTATATTCTCCATTATTTATATATTAATAAATATTTTATATTATATATTAATTATATTATTATAACATATTTATATATCCATCCATAGCAATTCTGCCCGAGGGCAGGTCCTTCACTGCAATCATAGCATTTTCATGCTATGCTTGCAGCTTTACTAGGGAATTGTAGGTGTGGTAGTTTCCCGTTGCTTTCCACACCGGTGAAGGATGATGATGATGATAATGACAAGGATGATGATGATGGCCATATGATTTCGGGGACCGATTGAGCCTTAAAGTTTTCCTGACATTTGTCTTAGAGGTGACAAAAAAAAACCGATAAAAACCTCACCCAGAAAAACTGCCCCGATCGGGGATCGATGTCGGGCCCGCTGCGTGACAAGGCATCACGCTCCTCGAGACCACAGCAGTGTACTCGCTCTCTCTCTCTCTCTCTCTCTCTCTCTCTCTCTCTCTCTCTCTATATATATATATATATATATATATAATCGGAAGTTGGTATAGGCATAGGCTATCTGTAATTAATAGAGTTAGACACCGTGTAACCCATCAGCATGAAAGTTGGTTCATATATGTATTTTTTCGTGGAGAGGGTTTTTATGCTATATATTACGTTCTAAAAACCATCAGATGTAGGAGTTCACCTGAAACGAAAATTTTAAAATTGCTCTAGAGGTAGCAATTTTCGAGTTTCACAACGAAACTCAGTATACCGTACTGAAATAATTAAAGTTAGGCATTTTACAAAAATAGGCGAAATCCAACCGTTAGAAGTGGGGGTTTACCTGAAATTGAAAATAAAAAATTGACACTACGAACCGCCATGTTTGGTTCGTCACGGTATGCACCATATAATTTATTTAGATGTGGTATTAGCTGGTATGACACAATTCACAAGTTTTACTCTCGCAATCTTTAAGATGTCATTTCTGTATCCCTTGGGGCGTTGCATAGCCTGTGGCCGAACAAGTTCAAGCAAGAAACTAGGTTAGAATGATTGCTGCATTTTGTACTGATAAACATATTTATTGCACAATACATAACATGTAGGTAGAGATCTGTGAAATTCGCGAGTCGCGATAACGCGAAATGCTCTAATTTTGCCATTTTCTTGTACCGTTTCTTAACTCCACGTCCCATAACATCAAAGAAAGCATTTATGAATCGCGAAATAACGCAAAATCCTGCGAAAACGCGATATAACACCGAAATTTAAAATTTTCAACGAATTCCGGAGATTTTTTGTTCTATTCGCGAAATTTGCATAATGCATTTTTAAACACTGCTTTCGGATTCCATCTTCTTTTTAACTGCCATATCTGATAGCGTCATATCTGCTTCCTCCATGCACTCTTACAAAGGGAAATAGTTGCAACACAGTTCACAACATAGAGGTATTATTTTCTGTCCTTCTCATGCTCAAATATGGCGTCTCCATAGATTTTAAGTTCTATGGCCAATATGTATTTCAATAAATACGAATTATTTTAACGTGTGAGATAAGTTTTCTGACATAATTATCAATTTTATATCAATCATTATTAAGTAATGGTATGTTCAAATCTGAAGAAAACATTTATTTAAGTAGAAGCAGTAACCTGACAATAATACAAGCACTGCCAAATATAAATAAGCCAACAATGGATCACATCATAATTGAGTTTCCAAGGTTATAATAATAAGTTGGTAAGAGACACTCGAAAGAGCATTAAGTTATAAGTTTATGATTTGTCTTTTATGAGTTGGTTCAGTGATCCTGTCCATATTCTGCATTGTTTGTAATGGTATCGCTCACACTTTTGGTCGCATATCTTGCATTCACACGAATCACTCGGTTGGTGGAATTTTGTATTTTTGCACATTTTGTGATGATATCCGTGTGTTGCTAAACCTATGATTCTGTGCCTTTGTGGTTGGTTACTTCCAGTCCATTCTCTGGCATCTGAGGCGTAGAAATCTTCGTCGATCTCTTTTTCTCTCTGTTTCTTTTTTTTCGATGACTTTCTTATATGGCTCCGTTGCTGGCAGTAGTATCCTTTGCCTCAGGTCCTCTAGGAAGAAGTGTTTGAAATTAACTTATAAATGCCTGTCTCTCGGAAACCTTGTGTGATGAAGAAAAACCGATATCATATTCGAATTCAGAAGAAAAAAATACTATCAGAATCACATATTTTTCTTTCTGAGACAAAAAAAAGTTTATTTTTTGTTGTTCAGTTTAATTAGTGAATGTACAGTTGTAGAAACCAGATTAAGTCGAACCATGCTCTACTATTAACCTATTAAAATAAAGGTTATTTATTGCAAGTCCTTGTTTCTCTCAGGCGCTCTCCCCCTACAGGAGAGAAATTCAACCATACTAATTTAGTTACATTCCTTTCGGAAAAATGTCATTGAGTGGCCCTGGGTCAGCGTTCCTCCTCATAGTGACATCTAGGAAAGCAAGGTAGGACGGGAAAATTAGGTAAATTTTGCTTAGAGGCATTTTTTATTCAGGCTTAAGGATCTTTTACAAGCCTGAAAATCTTCAGACTCGGGACCCACGACTTAAAGTCCCTTCCTGAGGTCTTGCTCCATGGATTTTTTCCATCCTAAAAAAATTCCATCGATCACGGCCGGATTTGAACCTGCGACCTTGGGACTAGAAGCAAGTAGCATAACCACTAGTCCACCGCGGCCGATAAAATAAAAGTTATTTATTTTAAAAATCCCTCCATGGTATCTTCATCTTGTCGTGGCTTGTTTACTTAAATTACCCTGAGAGCTATGCCGACATAGCATTGCTGCCGAAAGGGTTACTCATGCCGGATAGTTCCAAGGAAATAAGCCAGACGAAAGAAGTATCTTGGTCTCGAATGAGTGATGATCTTTCACCGTATAATTTTTTTTTTTGGACCAAAGAGAGATGAACAGATAGGCGAATGGAGAAGACTATATGACAATGAGCTACATAATCTAGTTATGCCTTTCTATGTACGAGTGTAGATGTGTAATAATAATAATAATAATAATAATAATAACAATAATAATAATAATAATAATAATAATAATAATAATAATAATGATGATGATAATTATAATGATGATTATAATATAATAATAATAATAATAAATATAATAATAATAATAATAATATATATATATAATAATAATAATGATATGATACTGATGATGATGATAATGATAATGATACTGATACTGATAATGATGATGATGATGATAATGATGATGATAATAATAATAATAATAATAATAATAATAATAATAAATAATAAATAATAAATAATAAATAATAATAAATAATAATTAATAATAATAATAATAATAATAATAATAATTAATAATAATAGCTTTATTTTACCTGGCAGAGTTAAGGCCTTGTCTACCACTCAACCAGGTTTTAAAAAATACAAACAAACAAAAAAAATAGTCTGAAATATAAATTACAATATATATATAAACGATTACAAGTTATGAATACAATACAATAGACATGTGTAGGCATGTAGGCTATATATTTATTTATATATTTGAATGTTTTTTTCCTTATTTATGGAACATAATATGCACGTAAGGCCAACAGACCCGTGCGCAATGTAAATGAAAATGTATTTATTTTCTCTTCGAAAAAATGCAAATAAATTCCATTACTTATTTATGCGAAACCAGATATAACAAGAAGAGTTAAATCTCGTAGACTGCGAGGTAGCGTACTGTCTTGTCACACAGCGATCCTGGGTTTGATTCCCGGTCAGTACAAGCTTCCTGGGTGATATTTTTTTCGGATTTTTTCCTCATCTGTAAGACAAATGTCAGGAAGCTTTGAGGCCCAAAAGGTCCCCGAACACAACATCTGCCATCGTCATGATTATCATCCCACTGTGTGAAGCAACAGGAAGCTACCACCTATAATTCCCTAGTAAAGCTTTAAAGCGTAGCACGAAAATGCTATGATTGGAGTGAAGGCTTGCCCTAGAGCAGAACGCTATAGAATAAAATATATTTATATACACGTTTTTCTCGGAAGTGGCTGAATTCAAATACCTAGGAACAATAATCACAAATAGGAATGAGATGCACAAAGAAATTAAACATAGGCTTAATTATGGAAATGCATGTTATTATGCATTGCAGAGAATCTTGATGCCCCAACTCCTTTCAAAAAACGTTAAACTGAAAATATATAAAACTATTATTCTACCAGTTATATTATATGGGTGCGAAACATGGACTCTTACTTCAAGGGAGGAAAGGAGATTACAAGTATTTGAGAATAAAGTACTTAGGACAATTTTTGCATCAAAGAGAGATGAACAGACAGGTGAATGGAGAAGACTACATAACAATGAACTACATAGTCTTTATAGGAAGCCAGATATAATAAGAAGAGTTAAGTGTCGTAGACTGCGATGGGTAGGACATGTTGCACGTATGGGGAATGAAAGACTTGCATGGAAGCTTCTTGTAGGAAAGACAGAGGGAAAACGTCCAGTTGGTAGACCAAGAATGAGGTGGGAGAATAACATTAACTATGATTTGAGGGAAGTAGATTATACAGGAAATGATTGGAAAGCATTAGCTGAGGATAGGGATGTTTGGAGAGCTTATGTCCGCGCGGCCATGAATCTACGGGTTCGATAGTGCCAGTGAGTAAGTAAGTAAGTAAGTATAGGCCTACACGTTTTTCTCAAGTAATTATTCAGTTATTGCAACAATAAATTTTGTGTTTTTCCGTGTTTTAATTGAATTCATGTAGGTAGCATAGAATCACCGAAAATAATTATAGACTTCATTATGCTGGTATTTGTGTTATAGCGCGAGACGAGGGGTGTTTTTGGGAGACAAGAGATATTTTAAAAGAAACCCTTGAAAGAAAAGTTATGTTAAGATAAGATATATTTCTTTTCTGAATTCAGGTTTTTTTTACGTAGAATATTACAAATCTTTCAGAATCACAGAAGAGACTAAAGCTTAAAAATCGGACCATGACCAATGATGAGTCAGAATGTTTAGTTGAACTACCAGTATGCACTGTGATGACATATTTGTGCTTAAGAATTCTAAGAATGTAGTGGAATTGGGATGATTCCAAATGCTCCGATATTGATTGTGTCAGAAGCAGGCCCAGCAAGTTATAGGACCCGCAGTGTTTGGATGCCCGATGTTCATTTAGTATTTTAGTTATTTATTTATTTATAGGCCTATAGCCTGCTGTAGCTAACCACGTGACCTTCTCTTCTATTCAACCAGGACTAACATATTGTAAAACATTTAAAACAATAAGTTGTACCTGTGGTGGCAGTCCTCGACATAAAGAGTATAAACATATTGTAGTTAATATACAACTATCATAAGACAATTTTAGGTTAAATATATACTCTACTACAGGTAATGACAAATGAGGAAAATTTTGAGCAAGTGACTAAATTCAAATACCTAGAAACAATAATCACAAATAGGAATGAGATGCACAAATAAATTAAACATAGGCTAAATTCTGGAAATGCGTGCTATTATGCATTACACAGACCCTTGACATCCCAACTCCTTTCAAAAAACGTTAAACTGAAAATATATAAAACTATTATTCTACCAGTTATATTATATGTATGTGAAACATGGACTCTTACTTTAAGAAAGGAAAGGAGATTACGAGTATTTGAGAATAAATTTCTTAGGAATTTTTTTTTTGTACCAAAGAGAGATGAACAGACGGGTGAATGGAGAAGACTACATAACAATGAACTACATGGTCTTTATAGGAAGCCATATATAATCAGAACAGTTAAGTCTCGTAGACTGCGATGGGCAGGACATGTGGCACGAATCGGAATGAAAGTCGTGCATGGAAGCATCTTGTACGAAAACCAGAGGGAAAACGACCAGATGGTAGACCAAGAATGAGGTGAGAGAATAACATTAACTATGATTTGAGGCAAGTAGATTATACAGGGAATAATTGGAAAACATTAGCTCTGGATAGGGATGTATGAAGAACTTATGTCCGCGCGGCCATGATAATGCCAGTGAGTTAGTTATATATACTCTAATATTACTATTATTACTACTACTACTACTACTACTACTACTACTACTGCTAATTTGTTTATGTACAGATTTCCAATGTTTACACATCTTTCTGTGCCTAAAGTTTATTTTCCTTCTCCACTCATCTCTATCCATCCACTCCATGTCCTCCATTCCTCTTGTTCTCATTCCATTTCTTATTTCTTGCATCTACGAGTTTCGAGGTCTTCCTTTCCTTCTTCTTCCAAGTGGACACCATTCAAATGTATTTTCTGGGTGACCTTTCTTCTTGCATTCGTCGTACATTTCCACACCAATTTAATTGCTTGTATCTTATATAATCAACTATTGAATATCTAATATTAATTTTTCTCTTATGACAGTATTTCTTATTTTTTTATAATTTTGAACATCTTGTTGCTCTCCTCAAGAAATCCATTTCCATCGACATAAGTTTTTGTTGAATTTCCCAACTTCCTCTCCACATGTGACAGTATTTCTCACTATTGAATTACGGTATATATTTTTAACTTACTTCTTCTGGTTATATGTCTGTTCCATAAGACTTCATTCATCATTGTATGTTATTGCCTATCTTTATTTAATCTGTTCTTAATATCACTTTTTTATTTATCGTCTTTATCCACTTTTACTCTCAGATACTCAAATTCTTTACATCCTCTCGTATACCCCTTCTTATCTTCTAATATTTAATTTAAAATGTTAATTTTTAAAATTAATAATAATATTAATAATAATAATAATAATTTATTTTATTATTCCGGCTTTTACAATGAATATACATTTTTCCGATACCCATGTTCACATTTAACTACACATTTGTTTCAACACATTTTTCCATTCTTGTCTGTTCATCCATATATCTTCTTCTATTTCCCATTCCCTCTTAGCTTCATTGCTTCCCTGAATCCACGTAATAGTTGGTCTACCCTTCTTTTTCCTTCCCTGTGGTTCCCAATCCATGATAATCTTAGGTAGTCTTCCTTCTTCCATTCTTCTAATGTGTCCGTACCAATTTAATTGTTTCTTATTTATAAAATATAATATTGAATATTGATAATAATAATAATAATAATAATAATAATAATAATAATAATAATAATAATAATAATAAATAAATAAACACATTTAAAAAGAAAAAAATATCCAATGCCAGCACGTTGTCATTTCGACATTCTGGTATTCTCTTCTGGCATACCGTTATTTTAACTCACTTCTGAGATTGGGGCGCCTGGAAGGCTTAGTTACGCTGCCTCGATGATTTATAATAGGAGATTATAGTAATGTGCATCAGGATAGGCCTTAATTCTAATCTTAATGAACATGTTAATGGTGGCCAGATGATGTTCGGGGACCGTTTTGGCCTTAAGGTTTTCTGACATTTGTATTACAGGTGAGGAAAAACCCCGGAAAATAAAACATCACCCATGAAACTTATCCTGACCGGGGATCGAACCCGGTGCAGGACGTGGTGCTCCGATTCCGATTGAGGGTATTTCCACTTTTTCAGCGGTTGCCCTTTTACCAGCCGGCTGCTGGCCCTTCACATCCACATGTGTCAATCACAGAGATAGTGTTCACTTATCTAAATAAAAAAGAGGGATTTCTTTAAATTTTAAAATAGTTTGAAATCCCACATTCATAAAGTACATGAACAGGTAAAACGTCACGATTGATACGAATAATTGATCCACTTTGATCAAGGTCGAATCCGAAGGTGATGCTATATAGTACTCGAGATCACCAAAATCATCAAGTTCCGAAATCTATTAAAAAAGGGCATATCACTTCCTTCGCTGCTCTTTTTTTTTAAATGAAATATCTTCATCATCCAGCAGCTACCGCCGTTTTCCGGATACCAAACGCCATTCCTCTCTGTCCATCCATTGCTCTTCCTCCAATTCTCTGATATTCATAGCCGCTTGCACACCTTTTATCCAGGTTTTCTTTGTCTTCTTTTCTTCCTCCTTTGTATTGGGATCCATTCCATAATAAATTTAGGCAATCTTTGCTCTGGTATTCTTTTGACATGGCCACACCACTGTAATCTTTTCTTTTCTACAATGTCTATGATGTCCGGCTCCTCTTGTACACCCATAATTTCCCTTATTTCTTTATTTCGTATTCTATCCATTCTAGATTTTCCAGTTGATCTTCTTAAAACATCCATTTCTATACTTGAAATTATTTTCATTTCCCTGGTAGGAATTTGCCAAACTTCAGCACCATATGATAAAATGCTCTGAATTATGGTTTGATATATTTGTAATGTTCAATTTTTTGTAATATTTTTGCTCCACCAAACAGAGTTTAAAGCATTGATTGCTTGTTTTGTTTGTGCGATTCTATTTGTAATTTCCACTGTGTTATCGCCTGAAAGGTCTAATTTTGTTCCTAAGGTTACACTGGTCAACATGATTTTTGTCTCATGAGTACCAATAGTTGTACTTAATGCAGCTTTTTATCGTGTTTTCAAATACGTATTCGGAATTTCTCCATCACCCACAGTTTTTTATTTCAATTTCAATTAGTGGATTTAAATAACATTTTTTTTAATAAATGTTTTTTTGTCCATTTTTCCATTGGAAAATAAAACGGGGAACACTTTCATCAGAAGATTTCAGCTATGGAAAAGAGATATCAAGGCAAATGGAATCCTAATATGCTGGCCGATTATTGTTGGATCATCAAGAGGGATGCTCCACAGGCGAAATATAGGACAAAATCGTCATTTCTTACTTTCTATGTGAGTCCGAATGTTCGAATATTGTGTAGTTACGAATGTAGAAAATATTAAAGTGTTTGAAATTAACTTATAAATTCCTGTCTCTCGGAAACCTTGCGTGATTGAGAAAAACCGATATAATATTTGAATTCAGGAGAAAAAATACTATCAGAATCACATATTTTTCTTTCTGAGACAAAAAAAAGTTTATTTTTTGTTGCTCGGTGTAAGTGCATTCAATACTAGGTTTTAGTTCTTCTCCATTGTTGAAATCTATATTTTGCATTTCTTCTCCTATACACAGATATTTTTCCTGTATTTATAGCCTATAGAGTCCCAATTTTTCATATTCTTCTTTTAGTTTTCTTGCCAATGAAATATTCTTATCGTGTGCGATTAAAATGAATATGTGGAGCGTCACAAGAATGATAACTTCTTGTGCTTGTGCTACCACACACCTGGCTAGAATTTAAGTAAACTCAAAGCACGACGAAGCATGAGGGTAAAATCTGATTTATCAATGTCACAATCCTGTCTTGTCGACTGAAAAAGGGCAAAATCGCGAGAAAATATCTTATCAACTATACACTATAGATTTTTCTTTCCTTCTTCTTCTTCTTCTGCTACATGAAATTAGGCCTTTTGACCTGTTTTCACATCAAGTGGGATTTAATGAATCCTCCCATCTAGTAAATGGGCGTCCAGCATTTCTATGTCCTATTGGTTTGTACTTTAGTAACAGCTGAGGGATTCTATCTGTAGGCATTTTCGTGACATGTTCATACCAGTTGTTTCTCATGTTGTCAATTCTATTTGTTAAATTAAAAATATTTAAGTCCTTCCTAATATCCTCACTTCTTTTCTTGTCCAAAATTGTCACACCCGTTACTGAACGTAGGAACTCCATTTCTGCAGTTTCTATTTTCCTTCTGTCTGAACGGTTAAGAGTCCAATTTTCACTTGCATATGTTAAGACAGGCACTGCCATAATTTTGTAAAAATTTTAGTTGTGTGCTCCTCAAAGTTTTATTTTTCAGTGTCCGTCTTATAGTGCCACACATTCTGTAAAATCTATTTAATTTAATATTAATATCTTACAAACTCAAAAGAATTGCAAAAGAATTCTACTAGCTAATACCCGGCGTGAGCTGCTACGCCTAAATAAATGGAAATGAATGTGCCTTTATGTTTAGTTGAATAAGTAAAACGTTGCCCGGGAATCTACTTATCCCGATCTTCTTGACATAAATGAACTGAAATACGAAGATTAATGTTTTATGTTTAGTTAAATAAGTAAGAGGAAACTTTTATATCGTAAATATTTTTAGATACCCCGTGCTGTTTACCCGGCGTTGTCCGGGAATCTACTCATCCCGATGTTCTTGGCATAAATGAGCTGAAAGACGAAAATTAATGTATTTCTTATGATTAGTTGAATAAGTAAAATGAAAAATAATTATAAATGTATATCGTAATTAATTTAAGATTGCACGTGCTGATTACCCGGTGTTGCCCGGGAATCTACTTATCTCGACCTTCTTGGCATAAATGAGCTGAAAGACAAAATTCGCTATTGTGAGTTATCCGTAGAAGAATACCCGCCATATGCAGCTATGCTTGCACAGGAATCTACGTAGGCATACTTGTCTCGATCTTCTTGGTATCAATGAAAGACAAAAATGGTTTTTTGTGAGTTATCCGTAAGAGATAAACATATGCTGTCACGGATTTTTTTGTAGAGCTTTTTGAGATATTCAATTCTGTGTACATTAATTTTGTGTATTTGTTATGATTTAGGTAGTGTAAGCCATTTATGTGTCCAAAGAGCTACTTTTTTCACGTTTTCCACTACAAAGGGCGAATTTTAAGGGTGTAGGAGTTGAATACCACAACTCTCTTATAGCCTATGTTCATCCCGGGAATCTCCTGAACATTTTGCAAAAAAACCCATCACAATCGGATCAACGGTATGGCCGCGCATAAAGTACGAACAAACAAACATTCATTTTTATATATTAGATTTGTTTAATTTCGACAATAACTAACACATTGGCACTATGGACCCTGTAGGTTCATGGCCGCGTGGACTTAAGCTCTCTACACATCCCTATCCTGAGCTATTGTTTTTCAATCATCTCCCTGTATAATCTACTTCTTTAAAATCATGGTTAATGTTATTCTCCCACCTCTTCCTTTGTATACCAACTGGGGAATTTCCTACAAGAAGTTTCAATGTCCCTCTTTAATTCCTCATTCGTGCTACTTGTTCTAGCTATCGCAGTCTACGAGACTGAACTGTTCTTATTATATCTGGTTTCCTATAAAGATCCCATAGCTTACTGTTATATAGTGTCTGTTCATCTCTCGTTGGTCCAGAAACTTTCCTAAGGATTTTATTCTTAAATATTTATAGGCCTTTTGTAAATATATTAATAATATCTGTCATTTGGGTGAATGAACTGTACTTCAACAGCCCTGCATTAAATAAATAAGTAATAATTAATCTCAAATATTTGTAATCTTTTCTCCTCCCTTAGAGTAACAGTCAGTGTTTCGCACCCATATAACTGGCAGAATAACAGTTTTATATATGTTCAGTTTAATAATTTTTGACAGTCCCTTACTAACTAACTCACTGGCACTATCGAACCTGTAGATTCATGGCCGTGCGGACATAAGCTATCTATACATCCCTATCATGAGCTAATGTTTTCCAATCATTCCCTGTATAATCTACTTCCCTCAAATCATGGTTAACGTTATTCTCCCATCTCATTCTTGGTCTGCCAACTGGGAGTTTTTTCCTTCTGGTTTTCGTACAAGAAGCTTCCATGGACGTTTTTCATTCCCCATTCGTGCCACATGTTCTCCCATCGCAGTCTACCAGACTTAACTGTTCTTATTATAGGCCTATGTGGCTTCCTATAAAAATAATGTAGTTCACTGTTATGTAGTCTTCTCCATTCACCTGTCTGTTCATCTCTCTTTGGTGCAAACATTTTCATAAGAACTTTATTCTCAAATATTCGTAACCTCCTTTGCTCTCTTAAAATAGAACTTCATGTTTCGCATCCATATAATATAACTGGTAGATTAATAGTTACCCTCAGGGGTCCTCACCTAGGGGATATGTGGATGGCGACCACAAGGTGCCCAAGCTAAGCAAAACATTTATTCCACTTACTTGTGTTTTGCACTCTTTTAACTTTACTATCTAGCCTCTCTTGGTTAACTCTTGTTTTTTTGACCCCGACGCTATTAGGGCATTCAAGGGCTAGGGAGTCTTTCCTTTCTTCCATTTCTTCTTCCCTTTATTTTCTTTTCTCCAGAGGCTATAAGATGGCAGCCCCATCACTGGTCTTGCCTTCCTTTGGCCAGCAACCAATCGAAGGGACTGTTATTATGCTTTCAAGTCTTATACGAGAATTTCCCAGAAATTTTCTATAGGATCGTAACAGGCCTTGGCCTAATACTTGGAAGGAAGAAGAAGAAGAATAATAGTTTTATATATTTTCAGTTTAACGTTTTTTGAAAGGAGTTGGGACGACAAGAGTCTCTTTAGTGCATAATAGCACGCATTTGCAGAATTGAGCCTATGTTTAATTTCTTTGTGCATCTCATTCCTATTTGCGATTTTGTTCGTAGGTAGGCCTATTTAAATTAAGCTACTTCTTCAAAATTTCGCTCGTTAGTCATTAGCTGTCCATTTGCTTCTCTAAAAAAATGTTAAACGGTAAATATATAAATTGGTGGATAGGGATGTAAGATGATGCAGTTACGTAACAATAAGTTTACACCTGTGAGGAGGAGAGCACGTGTATAATCAGTAATTTGTGATTAAAGATCGAGGCTGTGCGCAGGACTATTGATCTATTCGGCGCGTCGTTGTAATGTCATTTCATGCAGGCGCCCCTCCTGCCAAAATCCAGTGCCGCAACCGCTCGACCTGCCAGTTGTTTCTGTTTTCTTTTTTGGAAGGGGGTTAATGCCCCCCTCAGGCTCCCGGGCTCAAAGGGAGGTTAGGGGATAATAGGTCTCCAGGATAGATAGGTTGGGAGGGAGGGCAGCAATTTCGGTATCTTGGCTGCACTTGTGTCTAGGGGGGAATTTACGGGACGTTGCGCCTTCTTTTTCGTCCCTCCTCTCCCCCCCTCTCATCGCTGGCCCCAAGTTTCCCACCGCCCCTACCGATTGTGTCTTTGTCGTTGCCGCACCTAACCATGTGGAGAACATAAACAAATAACATTATGCTCTCTGAGTGGCCGACATCAGCTGTGATAGCGGCTCCGCAGTGCGCGTGAGTCTGACGGAGGGGAAACCGCACGGCGCATGCTCAGTACCGTAAAAACGTCTCCCACCACGAGGGTGGTGTAGTGAAGAGCAGGCAGGCAGTGTCAGAAGAGAGGGCTCATGTCTGGTTCCAAGAGGATGTGCTGCTCCCGGCTAGGGGCAGGAGTAGGCCCTATGCCAACTTCTTCATGCAATTCCTTCCTGCTATTGGGTGCTACTTGTGCGCGATCCCCGGATACATTACTGGACATCGCGGCAAAGATAGTGGCGGAAAATATCCCGTTCCAACGGATAGAGGAACGGTACGACCGCATACCGGAGCCAGTGCAGAGACGTATAATTTATTGGTCGTTCCCTCGGGACGAGCGGGACATCTGTATGTATTCCTCACTGTCGCGAGTGCCTCCTGTGAGCTCGAGTGGTGAACATCAGAACCTCTCCTTCTATAAGGGATTAAAACTGTTGGAATCCGGCTGTGTGGACAACGTTCTGCAAGTCGGTGAGTCTTACTTATGCCAGTTATGCGCTCACTCCCAAGTGTCCAGTGACAAGTGCCGGTGAATTGTGCGTGTCAACAATGTGCGTCAGTGTTGATGTGGTGCGATCAGGCCTTCAGTTGAGTTATTACTTTCACGTCACAGTGTTCCTACAGTAATTAACATAACTGAAGACCTTAATTTTAATGTCAGTGAGTGTGCTTAAACCAGTGCATAAATGGCATAAGTTATTTACCACATTATATAAAGTGAAATTAGAAAGATAGTTGTTATCTACCAGTTAAGCTGCTATCTCTTTATGTTGCAAGCTACAATAGCCATGTTCCTGGGAAGCAGTTAAACACTTCCGGCAGCTGGGGAAGATGTTTTTAGTTCGGGTCTTACTTGCGAGGTTCCTCACTGAATAGATACGTTCCATTCTTTTCTTTGTACCATCGCATTCTGCGATCCTGGTGGTGGTTCTAGAAACCATTTTGACGTATAAAAAATGTTTATAGTGCGTAACTGTGTAGAGAGAAGGAAAAAAAAAAACTATGGTGAATTGAATGTCTTTCCTAACAGGTTCCCTTTGTGTTTCTGTTGCTCTCTTTTTTTTTCGCCCTGCCGTATGGAGCTAGGGTTTGCGAATGTGCACAAAGACGCCCTTACATTAGCTCAAACCAAGTATTCGCTAAGAAATCGTCTTACGCTAAACAAGTTTAAGATTTGCTTGCTCTTGTGACCATTAGCCGGTTGCAGGCATACAATGGTCGCAGCTTCACACTCTTTTTAATGATGGAACAGATAATCTGCATGTGTTAGGGATTCAACAGAGGTGTGTCTATGTAGTCCCCCTCAGACTAACTTTGGTCCCAAGAAACTATTGTAATTGAAGTCAGAGGTACCAACTACACACAATAAAGCTATAATCAAAATGCAGAATCAAAAGCGTCGTAACTGTAGGCAAAATTCATAACTATTTTTTTTTTTCAGAAATATTTGTATTCGCTCGATTTAAAAATATCCTCAGGGTCTAAATTATAACATTTAGGCCATAATTTAACATGAAAATAAATGCTTAGAAACGTTAAAATATAATAGCCTACTTACTTACTGGCACTATCGAACCCGTAGGTTCATGGCCGCACGGACATAAGCTCTCCATACGTCCCTATCCTGAGCTAATGCTTTCCAATCATTCCCTGTATAATCTACTTCCCTCAAATCATAGTTAATGTCGTTCTCCCACCTCATTCTTGGTCTACCAACTGGGCGTTTTCCTTCTGGCTTTCCTACAAGAAGTTTCCATGCACGTCTTTCATTCCCCATACGCGCAACATGTCCTGCCCATCGCAGTCTACGAGACTTAACTGTTCTTATTATATCTGGCTTCCTATAAAGACCATGTAGTTCATTGTTATGTAGTCTTCTCCATTCACCTGTCTGTTCATCTCTCTTTGGTCCAAAAATTTTCCTAAGAACTTTATTCTCAAATACTCGTAATCTCCTTTCCTCCCTTAAAGTAAGAGTCCATGTTTCGCACCCATATAATATAACTGGTAGAATAATAGTTTTTATATATTTTCAGCTTAACGTTTTTTGAAAGGAGTTGGGACATCAAAAGTCTCTGCAATGCATAATAGCATGCATTTCCAGAATTGAGCCTATGTTTAATTTCTTTGTGCATCTCATTCCTATTTGTGATTATTGTTCCTAGGTATTTGAATTCAGCCAATTCCTCAAAATTCCCCTCATTTGTCATTAGCTGTCCATTTCCATTATATAATGTATTTCTACGTGTGACCATATATTTAGTTTTACTGATATATAATAGCTTACTTACTCACTGGCACTATCGAACCCGTAGGTTCATGGCCGCGCGGACATACGCACTCCATACATCTCTATCCGGAGATAATGCTTTCCAATCATTCCCTGTATAATCTACTTCCCTCAAATCATAGTTAATGTTGTTCTCCCACCTCATTCTTGGTCTACCAACTGGACGTTTTCCTCTGGCTTTCCTACAAGTGGGGCTGTAAGTAAACAACAATAAAACTAAAAATATTTATGTACCGTAATGGACAGTTATTGAAACGAGGGGAATTTTGAGGAGTGGCTGAATTCAAATATCTAGGAACAATAATTTAAACAGGTATGTGATATATAAAACTATTATTCTACCTGTTATATTATATGGGTGCGTAACATGGACTCTTACTTTAAGGGAGGAAAGGAGATTACAAATATTTGAAAATAAAGTTCTTAGGAAAATTTTGAGCCAAATAGAGATGAACAGACAGATGAATGGAGAAGACTACATAATAGTGAGCTACATGGTCTTTATAGGAAGCCAGATATAATAAGAACAGTTAAGTCTCGTAGTCTGCGATGGGCAGGACATGTTGCACGTATGGGAAATGAAAGACTTGCATGGAACTGTCGAATATTTATTTGTATTTGTGCTGGTTGAGTGGAAGAGAGGGCCTTACGGCCTTAACTCTGCCAGAATAAATAAAGTATTATTATTATTATGGAAGCTTCTTGTAGGAAAGCCAGAGGGAAAACGCCCTGTTGGTAGACCAAGAATGAGGTGGGAGAATAACATTAACTATGATTTGAGGGAAGTAGATTATACAGGGAATGATTGGAAAGCATTAGCTCAGGATAGGGACGTATGGAGAGCTTATATCCGTGCGGCCATGAACCTACGGGTTCGATAGTGCCAGTGAGTAAGTAAGTGATATTTCATCATCATCATCATGAACAAATTCGTTTTAGGCCATGTGGCCTGTACGGTAAACCTAGCGAAGATGGTCTTGATCTTTCCACCGATGTTTTGGTCTTCCTTGGTCCCTATGTCCAGTTGGGGTATATTGGAATGCCAATTTTGGAAGTCTATTTCTTGCCATTCTTCTCAGATGATTTTTCCATTCTTGTTGGTATCTTTGTATATCTTCATTTAAACTTGTTACTCCAAGTTTTCCTCTGATAATAGTGTTCCTTTGGTGATCCAGTCTATTAACTCCTAACAATGATCGTAAGAATCGCATTTGGCTTACTTGAAGTTTATGAGAGTTTCTTTTATTTAAAATCCAAATTTCACTTCCATATTTTAGGGTAGCTTTTGATGTGATGTTATGTAATCTTAGTTTTGTCTCTTCCTCATCTGTTTACCGTAAGTGATATTTAATATTACATTTATCACGTCTCACTCAATGTCAAATTAAATTTAAATAGAACAATATATGCCTAAATCGGGATTTGAACCCAATATCTACCGGGCGCACGGAAATCATATTAGGGTCAGTTTCACCAACAGAGGTAACTGTATTGTCCCGCGCCGTAGCCGAGCGGTTAAGGTAGGAAGCCTTGGCGCAGAGCTACGGGACTTGCGCTGGTTCGAGTCTCCATGGGGGAAGACATTTTCTCATGGTATTTCGGCCAGTATGGGACCGGTGCCCACCCAGCATCGTGAGGCAATTGGGTAGCTACAATAAGTAGCAGCTCCAGGTTGAGGAACCAGCTATAACGGCTGGGGGACGCGACATGCTAACCACATGTCACCCCTACACTGGCTGTTGATCATCTACATCTGTGATTGACACATGTGGATGTGAAAGGCTAGCAGCCGGCTGGTAAAAGGGCAACCGCTGAAAAGTGGAAAGACCCTCAATCGGGTAACTGTATTACGCCAGTTTTTCCATATACACACGGCTTAAACTGGCGTAATAGAGTTACCTCTGTTGGTGAAACCGAGCCTTAGTATAAGAGGAAAATGTATGTTTAAATCGTGATGCCTAATAGCTTAAATCGTTAAAGCACTGGTGTACAGAACCAGAGATATTGGGTTCAAATCTCGATTTAAGCATAGATTTTTCTCTTCAAATTTAATTTGTCAGTAATGTGATACAGAAATAAATTATACATAGGCTCAATTCAGGAAAAGCATGCTAATTATGTATTACAGGGACTCTTTGTCATCCCAACTTCTCTAAAAAAACATTAAATTGAAAATATATACTTACTTACTTACTCTTACTCACTGGCACTATCGAACCCTTAGGTTCATGGCCGCACGGACATAAGCTCTCCATACATCCCTATCCTGAGCTAATGCTTTCCAATCATTCCCTGTATAATCTACTTCCCTCAAATCATAAAACTCCTGGCGCGACAGGCCTACAAGGCCCTTAGCCTACCATCCGGCTGCTGGCCTCACATCCACATGTGTCAATCACAGAGGTAGATGATAATCAGCCAGTGTAGGGGTGACATGTGGTCAGCATGTCGAGTCCCCCAGCCGTTATAGCTGGTTTTCTCAACCTGGAGCCGCTACTTATTGTAGCTACCCAAATGCATCACGATGCTGGGTGGGCACCGGTCCCATACTGGCCGAAATACCATGAGAAAATTTCTTCCCCCACGGAGACTCGAACCAGCGCAAGTCCCGTAGCTCTGCGCCAAGGCTTCCTGCCTTAACCGCTCGGCTACGGCGCGGGACCCTCAAATCATAGTTAATGTTATTTTCTCACTTCATTCTTGGTCTTCCAACTGGGTTTTCTACATGCACGTCTTTCATTCCCCAAACGTGCAACATGTCCTGCCCATCGCAGTCTACGAGACTTAACTGTTCTTATTATATCTGGCTTCCTGTAAAGACCATGTAGTTCATTGTTAAGTAGTCTTCTCCGTTCACCCGTCTGTTCATCTCTCTTTGGTCCAAAAATCCTCCTAAGTACTTTATTCTCAATTACTTGTAATCTCCTTTCCTCTCATAAAGTAAGAGTCCATGTTTCGTACCCATATAATATAACTGGTAGAATAATTGTTTTATATATTTTCAGTTTAACGTTTTTTTAAAGGAGTTGGGACATCAAGAGTCTCTGCAATGCATAATAACTCGCATTTCCAGAATTGAGCCTATGTTTAATTTCTTTGTAGAGTTGTTATTCTTCTAGTTACATTATATGCGAGACATGGACTCTTAATTTAAGGGAGGAGAACAGATTACGAGTATTTGAGAATAAAGTTCTTACTTACTTACTTACTCACTGGCACTATCGAACCCGTAGGTTCATGGCCGCGCGGACATAAGCTCTCCATACATCCCTATCCTGAGCTAATCCTTTCCAATCATTTCCTGTATAATCTACTTCCCTCAAATCATAGTTAATGTTGTTCTCCCACCTCATTATTGGTCTACCAACTGGGCGTTTTCCCCCTGGCTTTCCTACAAGAAGTTTCCATGCACGTCTTTCATTCCCCATACGTGCAACATGTCCTGCCCATCGCAGTCTACGGGACTTAACTGTTTTTATTATATCTGGATTCCTATAAAGACCATGTAGTTCACTGTTATGTAGTCTTCTCCTTTCACCTGTCTGTTCATCTCTCTTTGGTCCAAAAATTTTCCTAAGAACTTTATTCTCAAATACTCGTAATCTCCTTTCCTCCTTTAAAGTAAGAGTCCATGTTTCGCACCCATATAATATAACTGGTAGAATAATAGTTTTATAATTTTCAGCTTAACGTTTTTTGAAAGGAGTTGGGACATCAAAAGTCTCTGCAATGCATAATAGCATGCATTTCCATAATTGAGCCTATGTTTAATTTCTTTGTGCATCTCATTCCTATTTGTGATTATTGTTCCTAGGTATTTGAATTCAGCCAATTCCTCAAAATTTCCCTCATTTGTCATTAGCTGTCCATTTCCATTATATAATGTATTTATATGGTCACACGTAGAAATACATTATATAATGGAAATGGACAGCTAATGACAAATGAGGGAAATTTTGAGGAATTGGCTGAATAAAGTTCTTATGAACATTTTTGGACCAAAGAGAGATGAACAGACAGGTCACTGCAGAAGATTAAAAAAAAACAATAAGCTACATGATCTTTATGGGAAACCAGATATAATTAGAACAGTTAAGTCTCGTAGACTGTGATGGGCAGGACATGTGGCACGATTGGGGAATGAAGGAGGGGCATGGAAAACTCCTTGTAGGAAAACCAGAGAGAAAAGTCCAAGAATGAGGTGGGAGAATAACATTAACGATGATTTGAGGAAGTAGATTATACAGGAGATGAAACATTAGTTCAGGATGTGGATGTATAAGAGCTTAAGCCCGCGCGGCCATGAACCTACGGGTTCCATAGTGTCAGTGAGTTAATTACCTAGATACTACGCTATTAATATATTTTATCCTTGTTTTCATATTCTATTCTTTTCATTGCAACATACACGATATTTTGTTCTTCACTTAATGGGCTAGGCAAAAATTGCCTGTTCCGCCTCACAGTTGTTCTGTCCATCTTTTCACTGCCTTCCTACATTCCTTGAACCTCTTGGCTTGTAGTTGAATGCTGCTCTTGGTAATCTTGTTACATTCATTCTTTCCACAGGTGTAATATAGATTGAATCACTATCCATTTTGGGAGAAATCCTAGGAAGGGAGGCAATCCCCCTAAAGAGAGAAGGGATAGGAGCAGTAAGATTTTTATTATTTTTTTCATTATTAATTAAAAAGGTTTGGTTAATAAAAGAGATCTGTAAAGAGTACATAATTAGAATAATTGCAAAAACATTTCTCTCTATATTCTTTGATTTTCTCATTCAATGGATATATATTTAACTCTGTTCTTATATTTTCATTCTTTATCCGATCCAATCTTGTGCAGCCTTTTGTTCTTCCAAGGAAGTTCATTTCTGCGCTTTGTATTCTACTTTGTAATTTTTTGGTCATTACCCAAGTTTCGCTCCCATAAAGTAATGCAGGAATTGCCAATCTTTTATAAAACTTCAATCTAGTATCTTCTTGTTTTATTCTTTAATGTTTTAACGTAAAAATATCCAAACTCATCGCTCTCACAGTGTTCAGCTATTTTTTTCATGAAGTATAAATAAACATTTCCATCATCATCAACACGAACAAATCCGTTTTAGGCCATGCGACCTGTGACTGTAAACCTAACGAAAGTGGTCTTGATCTTTCCACCCTTGGTACCTATGTCCAGTTGGAGTATATTGGAACGCCAATTTTGGAAGTCTATTTCTTTCCATTCTTCTCAGATGATTTTTCCATTCTTGTTGGTATATTTCTATATCTTCATCTAACTTGGTACTACAAGTTTTTCTCTGATAATAGTGTTCCTTTGGAGATCCAGTCCATTAATTTTCCTTAATACTAACTACTAACTGGCACTATCGAATCCTTAGGTTCATGGCCGCGCGGACATAAGCTCTCCATACATCCCTATCCCGAACTAATGCTTTCCAATCATTCCCTGTATAATCTATTTCCTTCAAATTATAGTTAATGTTATTCTCCCACCTCATTCTTAGTCTACCAACTGGGCTTTTTCCCTCTGGTTTTCCTACAAGAAGCTTCTATGCACGTCTTTCATTCTCCATACGTGCCACATGTCCTGCCCATCGCAGTCTACGTGACTTAAACTTAAAAACTCTTACTTAAAGTAAGAGTACATGTTTCGTATCCATATAACTGGGAGAATAACAGTTTTATATATTTTCACTTTAACTTCAACTTTTTTTTTTTAGAAGTTGGGACGACAGCAGTCCCTGTAATGCATTATAGCACGCATTTCCAGAATTGAGCCTATGTTTAGTTTCTTGGCGCATCTCATTTTTATTTGTTGTTACTGTTGTTATGTATTTGAATTCAGCCACTTCTTCAATTTCTCTCGTTTGCCATCAGTTGTCCATTTACATTATATAATGTAGGCTATTTCTATGTGTGAACATATATTTATTTTTATTGATGTTTACTTTGTTCCATTTTCTTACTGTAGACACCAAAAATTACCTTCCACTCCGGCAACTCGGGTTCGATTCCCGGCAGGGTAGGGGATTTTAAATCTCCACCTTGTGTCTGGGTGTGTGTCCTGTCTTGTATGTGTGAATAAGATAAAAAAGGTTAACAAAGATAAAAAAAAAGGAAGAACAGTGTAAATGAAAGAAAACGACAAAGAAAGAAATTTAAAAAAATGAGTTTAACAAATATTTAGAATTACAACTATTTAACATCTAGGCCTATTCTTGTTAGACTACATGTAAAGAAATAATTTATGAACACAGCAAACGTGGAGATTTCAAAATGGTTAAATAAGGTGAACTTTTATTTAGTTTAAAGGAGTATTTAGTACACTAGCGTTATCATCCTAACTTACACTATCGTATTAGGGTAAATAGACGTATGGTTTTCAAACCGAACGCAGATAAATGGGTTAACATATAATAATAATAATAATAATAATAATAATAATAATAATAATAATAATAATAATAATAATAATAATAATAGTAATAATAATTTATTTATTCTGGCAGAGTTAAGGCCATAAGGCCCTCTCTCCACTCAACCAGCACAAATACAAATAAATATGTTCTTCTTCTTCCTTCCAAGTATTAGGCCAAGGCCTGTTACGATCCTATAGAAAATTTTCCCTCCAGCGTTTCATACGACGGTCCAGAGATCTTCATCCTCTTGGTATATAATTATAAACAGCTTTGGGGATCCGATTTGAACTCATTCTTTCAAGATGGTGTTTCCAATTTAGTTGGTACTGTTTAATATATTCCAAAATTGGCGTAGTCTTCAATCCTTTTAAGATATCGGTGTTCCTTTTCCGATCCCATCTGGTGTAACCCGCTGTTCTGCGCATGAATCTCATTTCACAAGCCGTTATTCTGCTTTCATGTTGTTTTTTTAGTGTCCATGATTCACTACCATAGGTCAACACTGGTCTAGCCAAAGTGCCTTCCTTTGGCCAGCAACCAATCGAAGGGACTATTATTATGCTTTCAAGTCTTACACAAATAAATATTTGACAAATATAGATATACACTATACTAATTATAAACAGTTAAAGATACAATAAATGTAGCAATGTAAATTTCATGTACAAACCACATTTTATAGGGCAATAACAATAATGATACGATAATAATAATAATAATAATAATAATAATAATAATAATAATAATAATATAAATATGATACATTATACGAGAAACACCAATTAATATACATACCTAACACTGGATAATAATGAAGTCGAGTTTAGAGCAAATATAAATTTAGATTTCTTTTAAAAGATGCCAATGTCCGGCAGCCCCTTATTTCTTGTGGTAAGGAATTCCAGTTGCGAGAAGTGGAGATGGTATATGACATGGAGTGATGTGATGTCCTATGTTGCGGTATATTAAGTAAGAGACTATGTTGTGATCTTGTGTTTAAGTTATGGTTTGAGGATAGATACTGGAAACGGGATGATAAATAATTGGGAATCGAGGTATGTAGGATCTTAAATAAGAGAATTAGACAGTGCGATTTTCTTCTCATTTACTAATATAACAAGCCAGAAAATGTCACTATGCAAAAACTGCACATAAACTAGCGTGAAATATTTTCAAAGTCCTATACGACAACAGTGCGCATGCGCCAGAGTTTATAGAGCCAGCGATAACCCACAATCGAACCACATATCGATTACTATCCGTCGCTATGAAATTCAAATGATAATATTTGCAATAAATCCCCAAATTTATGTTTAATAAAAATATATTAATAATATTGAAGCACGCCGTAGCGTAGTGGTTAAGGCACTGAGCTACAAGCCGGAGGGTCGAGGGTTCAAGTCCCGTTGGGGCCAGGATTTTTAAACTGACCCAAACCCTCTGGCGGCACTATGTCCCTGGGGTCGACTCAGCCTCTAACGGAAATGAGTACCAGACACTTGTTCTGGGGGTAAAGGCGGCCGTCACGCAGGGCTGACAACCCGGCTGACATAAAGTGCCGATTGTCTAGAAAAAGTGGGAGCCTTAACCTCCTACTACCCCAAGGGCCTCCGAGTCTGTTGTGGGATCACTTTACTTATATTGAAAACGTTTATTAAAAAATGGGTGTACACTTACTTATCACTCCCTAACACTAATCCAACCAGCGATAACCCAAATCAGCTATAGAAAAATCATAGACTAAGTAATATACTCTGTGGAGAAAATAGCAGTTAGCATCACAATATTGTCTAACAGTGTCATAATATTGTGATTTGCATATTTAAATAAATACTTCAAAATTGTCTAATAATGTTATAAAAATTGTTTGAAAAAGTTTAAAATATTAAATAATGTTAGTAAATACAGAAGAAGAGCTATAGTTTACAACAATATAACTGAAAAATCAAGCGCTAGTAGAAGTGCAGTTGAGCCGTCACTATTGTTTCTTAGGGTCCGAAGTTAGGTCACTTGGACTTTAAGGAACGTCTCATCGAGTTAATTCATTAAAATTTAAAATTGAGTGCTAAACAAATGATCGAATTTGAGGATCAAATTTAATTTTGAGGATATTTCTTTCTTAATTATGTTTTGAACTCCATTCCATGGCACGACAGACTTAGAAGGCCCTTGGCTTACCAGCCGGCGTCTGGCCTCACATCCACAAGTGTTAATCATAGAGGAAGACGATTATGCAGCCAATATAGAGCCGACATGTGGTCACCAGCCATTGTACCTGGTGTTTTCAACATGGAGTTGCTACTATCTGTCCAATTCTGTCCGAAATTCCACGAAAAAAATATCTTCTCTCTGGGGACTCGAACCAGCTCAAATCCGTAGCTCTGCGTCATGGCATCTTGCCTATAACTATTTGGATACAGATCAGCCATTCTCTTGCAAATACTTCGCTAAATATTTGAACTTTTTTTTTCACTCACATTTAAAATAGTTCTTGGAGTTTCTACGTCACCAACATACATTTAAAAAAATATTGTTGCAATATGTGAATAATTACCCTAGAGAAATATATAGGTTGAATTTTGTTCAAAAAATGTGAAAAATGACAAAATAAAGCGAGAAGTTCAGTTCAAAGTAACCTAAAATCAGCAAATTTGCAATCTAAAATGTGTGTTAGTCATTGTTGAGAGAGTGTATCCAGTTTATGAGAAAAAGACGCTAACAAACAAGTGAACGCTAAATTAATCTGGTGCTAATACTAGCACATTTTCTCATCCTAACTTGCCCAAAATAACACTAACTTGCCCAAAATAACACTAACTTGCCCAAAATAACACTAACTTGCCCAAAATAACACTAACTTGCCCAAAATAACACTAACTTGCCCAAAATAACACTAACTTGCCCAAAATAACACTAACTTGCCCAAAATAACACTAACTTGCCCAAAATAACACTAACTTGCCCAAAATAACACTAACTTGCCCAAAATAACACTAACTTGCCCAAAATAACACTAACTTGCCCAAAATAACACTAACTTGCCCAAAATAACACTAACTTGCCCATTTTCTCACCCTAGCTTACCCACTAATGTAGGTGTACTCTTGGGATAGAATCCCCGTATATGTTAGCAAATATGTTGACAATTGACTCTGGCGGGAACATGTGTTATCACATAGGCCAACACGATGCTGAAAGTCTCTTGTTCTTCGATCGAATATTCACTGGTGGCATGGTTCTTTTAATGAACTTTAGTTTTGTTATTAGGTACCTAGAATAACATTAGCATAATGTTCAGCTTGTATCGTCAATTACATTATCAGCAAAGAAAGGAGTTCCAGGCAATCGAATTATAGTTTTTATATTGACTTACCAGTTGTTTATTTCCTTCTTGTTTATAGAGGTTTTAACATCTGAAGTCTTATGTCTGACTTTTTACAGGCTACTCTTCACTGTGTACGTATCCTATTGTTGCATTGTCATTTGTTTTCCATTTCAAAAGTAACTTAAAACTATTTGCCTACGCGTACCCTAATCTTTGTCCCATTTAGACAAATGATAGTTCAATATAGAGGGATTTACAAATAATATATATCATTCATGATTTGAGAGTTGTTATATCCCCTCAAATATGTACAAGGGCGGATCGGAAAGTAACGCACAATAATTTTTTTCTGTCTTGGTATTGCAGCTAGAATGTTGAAATTTCACAGAGATATAGTTTGAAGCTTTCACTACAGATGGTATTTTTTTTCTCAGGTGCACCTCTTGCGAGAGAAGCTTGAACTATGCAACAAAGATGGCGCGCATGCTACAGTCGTCCTCCTGTGAGGAACAGAGAAGTGTTGTTCGATTTTTGTGGGCCAAAGGGCATAAACCCAGTGAAATTCACAGGGACATGCGTGGCGTGTATGGGGATGATTGCATGGACCGTAGCAATGTCTCCAGGTGGTGCACATTCTTCCAAGAGGGACGCGTGAACCTTAGTGATTCGCCACGCTCCGGCCGGCCGACAACAGCAGCAATCCCGCAACACGATGGGAAAAATGTGTTGAGAAAGTTGGTGACTATGTCGAAAAGTAGGTAAAAGATGTAAGTTCATTTGTGATTTTTTCCTTTTTTTTTTTTACTATTAAACTTTTAAAAAAAATTATTGTGCGTTACTTTCCGATCCTCACAGGTGGACGACTGTAGCATGCGCGCCATCTTTGTTGCATAGTTCAAGCTTCTCTCGCAAGAAGTGCACCTGAGAAAAAAATACCATCTGTAGTGAAAACTTCAAACTATATCTCTGTGAAATTTCAACATTCTAGCTGCAATACCAAGACAGAAAAAAAATATTGTGCGTTACCTTCCGATCCGCCCTCGTATGTATATATATATATATATATATATATATCCCATTTAAGATAATTTTAATGTGTAACTAAATTATTGCAAGAGCAGAGGTTAGATTGCCGGACTGTATAAAGTAACAATAAATATAATAAATTGGTAAGAGGCACTCGAAAGAGCATTAAGTTATAAGTTTATATTTTGTCTTTTATGAGTTGGTTCAGTGATCCTGTCCATATTCTGCATTGTTTGTAATGGTATCGCTCACACTTTTGGTCGCATATCTTGCATTCACACGAATCACTCGGTTGGTGGAATTTTGTATTTTTGCACATTTTGTGATGATATTCGTGTGTTTCTAAACCTATGATTCTGTGCCTTTGTGGTTGGTTACTTCCAGTCCACTCTCTGTTTACCATGGCATCTGAGGCGTAGAAATCTTCGTCGATCTCTTTTTCCCTCTGTTTCTTTTTTTCGATGACTTTCTTATATGGCTCCGTTGCTGGCAGTAGTATCCTTTGCCTCAGGTCCTCTAGGAAGAAGGTTTCTCTGGCTAGCATATAGGCCATTCTATTTGGTGTGTATTTGCTTGCACCTAATGCCTTTTTGATGAATCTTGGTTTTACTTTTTCTAACCTCTCCAAATCGCTGGTGGATAGTTTCTCCCATATCAGTTCTATCCTGTAGGTGACGATCGGGGTGATCACTGATGCGAATAATTTCATGGCTGTGACTAATTTTAACGCTGTGATGTCTTTGATACTGCACATAGCTCTTATAGCTATAAAGTAACAATCACTTACTATATGGAGGACTCTTGTAAGCTAACATTTAGTTTTCCCACGCCTTTGTAAAGATCTGGAGAATGCTTTGTTCCCATAGTCAACTTAAAATAAGTCACTTTATTTCAATATGGGAGACTTTAATTCCCCTGCCACTTGATGTTTGGTTCACTATTATCCATTGCTACATGCATTGAAATACGCGCCACTTGTGGGAATATAAAACAATTTGACCAATTTGTTACTTGTATTCAACAAAGCTAAGGAAAGAATTTCTATGTCTTTTTCTAAACTATTTAGTTCCACACAATTAAAAACCACATATTTGAAACTTAAGTGAGGGCACTTTTTAGGAGCTGACCAATCAACTTTAGACTATTCTTACAAATACCAAACTAAGTGGCTTCCATAGCCCCAAAGTTATAAGTAAATTACACGATTCGTATTTTTACACGCTTTATATTAGCTTGACATGTATCTATCTATATAACGGAATCTTTCAACACGATTTTCACCCACTTAAAAACATTGGATCGACTTGAAACTTTGTATACTTGTAAAGGAGCAATGACAGTACAATAATATCACACATTTTTCTAAGATCCTGCCCAGGATCATCAGGACATAAAAAAATAAAGACCGGTATAATAGGTTGCGGACGTATCGACTTTTTAGTCTATCGTTGTGGCAGCTCAGTTGGTAGAGTGGTGGACTGTAGTGGTATATAATTTCACTAATACATTGGTCGCTGGTTCAAATCCTGCCCGGAGAATTTTTTTAGAAGAGTATTACTTTTAGCTCATACTACAATAGTATCGAATTTAAATATATTTACATTTTTAGAAAACCAAACTAAAAAATAAAAAATAAAAAATAGTTAAAAAAACTAAAACAACACCCTTTATTAGAAAACCGTACCAAAAAATGAAAAATAATTTTAATTTCCAACACGCTTGGGATAAAATTAAAGTGGTCAACAAAAAAATCATCTCCAACACATATAGAATAAAACTAGAGTTGTCTACAAAAGAAATAATTTTACCATCAAAAGCGTGGGGTGCTCTATATCAGTTAATATATTTGATAATATATTGGTAAAAGTAAAGTCTCAAAGAAGAAAACGTAAAAACCATAAAAAGCACCCCACGCTTTTGATGGTAAAATTATTTTTTTTTTGTAGTTAACTCTAGTTTTATTCTACATGTGTTGGAGATGATTTTTTTGTTGGCCACTTTAATTTTATCCCAAGCGTGTTGGAAATTAAAATTATTTTTCATTTTTTAGTTCGATTTTCTAATAAAGCGTGTTGTTTTAGTTTTTTAAACTATTATTTTTTTGTAATACTTAATTTAGACATTTGAAACGTGTATTGCTATACGGGCGTTAGACTTGGAAGGGCACAGTCGCCCTAAGTAGAAAATTGCAAGTATATATATGATGCTTCAGGTTTAATTTTATAATATGTTGGCCAAAAACCATATCAAAATAGGAATTGTGGGTCACAAGATGAGATTTGGAAGGATATTAAATATCGCAAATGGTAATGGATTAGACACACTCTCAGAAGAGAACTGGACAGTGTGCTAAAGAGAGCACTGGAATGGAACCTACAGGAATTGTCTAGAAAAAGAGTAAGACCAAAAATTACACGGAGCAGCACTGTAACAACAGAAATTGAACAAGACAAAAGCTGGAATGAAGTCAGGAATTTTGCAAAAAAAAAAAAAAAGTCCGGTGGCATGCTTTCAGAAAGACCCTATTCTTCCAAGAGGAGTGACAAGTACTACCACTAATGAAGACATTTAAAGGATAGGTGAATTCAGATACCTAGGAACAATAATTACAAACAAGAATGACGTCGATAGTAGTAAAAGCAAACAGAACTGATAATAAATTAAACAATTTAATAAATAACGATATCGAAGAAAAAATGAATTCAACAATAAAGACATTAGAAATTAACATGTACAGACTGCAATAAGTTCTAGATTGGGAAAACTAAGAGGCACTTCAACATTAGATTCAAAGAACATTTCAGAGATTTTATTTATAATGGAGGAAAATCAAGTTATGCAAAACATGTAATTCATGCAGGACACCATATGCATAACATCGACAACATCCTCACAATATTACATAGAGAAAACATTCCGACGAGGATAAATATACTGGAGGAAATCGCAATCCTAAGAGAAATCGACAACAACCTGATTCTTAATGATAACAGACCCGGACCACACAATCCACTTTACAAAATACCACCAAGTCAGTGCTTCAACAAGGATCAACAAGTACAGGACTAATGCATTCTGCTGATGATGGGACTAGTCCCGAAAGGCCTACAAAGCTTTCAAAGAACAGAATGAGGTGCATGAAATTAAACATGTACTCAATTCTGGTAAGCGATGCTATTTTGCATTACAGGAACTGTTGGCCCTTAGTATCTTCTCACTATCGCCTAATAATATATCATCAGCTTAACTAATATCTTAATAATACCATTGAGTTGTAGGCCTTTTTCATCCTCTAGAGATGTGATGGCATGCTCTAGTACAAAATTGAATACTAGAAGAGATAGTGCATATCCTTGCTGTAACCGATTGTAAATTTTAAAAGTATCTGAAAAATGTTTGCCTACACGTGCCCTAGTCTTTGTGCCATTTAGACACATTCGTATAAGTCTAACTTTTTAGGAATTCCGAATTCCAGTAGGATATTACATAATTTCTACCTCCTGACACCATTACTAAATCCAATAAAGTTAAAAGAAATTTACATAATTAATACTTGCGTATTTTATGTGATAAAAATACGTCCTTGCGTAGGATGTAATTGTTTGCCCAAGTCTAAACATTACTTTATGTAACTCATACAACAAAAGTGACATTTAGTATTAGTTCTTGTTTGCTCTGCCACTAGATCTACAGTTGTATTAATATTTGTAAAATAAGATAATCGTTAACCATTTGTTCCCTTCTCTTATTTACATCCCATATATATATATATATATATATACCGAAATGCAGCAGCGAAAATTGGATATTAAATTCTAAAATCAAATCAAAATTGCAAGCTGCAAAACAGATGAGATTTTTACGTCCACTCCTAGGTTTGATAAAAATGGACAAGCAAAGAAATACAGATATACGCGATAAATTAAAAGTTCAAAATATTTTTTTTATTCAATGCCCCAGGTTGTCATTTTGACATTTCTGGTGTTCTCTCCTGGCATTAGAAACAACTCGCTTGTTAACAGAAGCGTCTCACTAATATTACTTTTTAATATATTTACCTAATCTCTTTTATGTAAGCGATAGCTTAATTCATTATAGTTTATTACTCTTTTTTTTATTTTATGTATAGTAGATTCGAGCTGTTATTCCTTTCTGTATACATTCTTTCATTAATTTAATTTTAATTGTATTTAATTTTATTGTATTATTAGACATTATTTTCATTATTATTCAGTTTGACCAGATAATTCATTGTTTAGTACGTACTATTGTATTTTTTTGTATTTAATAAATGTAATATATGTTTGCCTGGTGAGTGGAAGAGACGGCCACATGGCCTTAACTCCACCAGGCTAAATAAATCTATTCTATTCTAATTATAACCTATTTGTGAGGGGGTTACGCTGCCCTGATTATATGATTGGTGATCACGATGATAGTAGTGTGCCAGGAGAGCCCTTAATCCTAAATTTAGTCTAAGGCGTATATGAGTGATGATGATAGCCATTGATATTCGCGGATATGGACCTTAAAGCTTCCAGACATTTGTCTTGCAGATGAGGAAAAATCCCGAAAAAAAAAACTCACCCAGGAAATTTGTCCCGACCGGGGATCAAATCCGTGCCCGCAGCGTGACAAAGCAGCACGCTACCTGGAGACCACAGCGGTGGACTTAAGTTCAAAATATAGTTGAAGTATTTGAGAATTATCAAAGCAATTGGTCACATGTCCAAAGAATGGACCCATCTCACTTTCCAAAATTAACATTGCAGTAAAGTAAAGTGATCCCACAACAGACCCGGAGGCCCTTGGGGTAGTAGGAGGTTAAGGCTCCCACTTTTTCTAGACAATCGGCACTTTATGTCAGCCGGGTTGTCAGCCCTGCGTGACGGCCGCCTTTACCCCCAGAACAAGCGTCTGGTACTCATTTCCGTTAGAGGCTGAGTCGACCCCAGGGCCATAGTGCCGCCAGAGGGTTTATTAACATTGCAGTATCAACCTAAATTACTTACTTACTCACTGGCACTATCGAACCCGTAGGTTCATGGCCGCGCGGACATAAGCTCTCCATACATCCCTATACTGAGCTAATGCTTTCCAATTATTCCCTGTATAATCGACTTCCCTCAAATCATAGTTAATGTTATTCTCCCGCCTCATTCTTGGTCTACCAACTGGGCGTTTTCCCTCTGGTTTTCCAACAAGAAGCCTCCATGCAAGTCTCTCATTACCCATACGTGCAACATGTCCTGCCCATCGCAATCTACGAGACTTAACTGTTCTTATTATATCTGGCTTCCTATAAAGACCATGTAGTTCATTGTTATGTAGTCTTCTCCATTCACCTGTCAACCTAAATTACTTCGAGATAATAATAATAATAATAATAATAATAATAATAATAATAATAATAATAATAATAATAATAATAATAATAATAATAATAATAATAATAATAATAATAATAATAATACTTTATTTATTCTGGCAGAGTTAAGGCCTTAAGGCCTTCTCTTCCACTCAACGAGCACAAATACAAATAAATATTTGACAAATATAGATATACACTATACTAATTATAAACAGTTAAAGATACAATAATGTAGCAATGTAAATGTCATGTACAAACTACATTTTATGGGGTAATAACAATAATGATACGATAATAATAATAATAATAATAATAATAATAATTATTATTATTATTATTATTATTATTATTATTATTATATAAATACGATACATTATACGAGAAAACACCAATTAATATATATACCCTACACTGGGTAATAATGAAGTCGAGTTTAGAGCAAATATAAATTTAGATTTCTTTTAAAAGATGCCAATGTCCGGCAGCCCCTTATTTCTTGTGGTAGGGAATTCCAGTTGCGAGAAGTGATACAGGAAGACCAAAATTAAAATAGACTGACGAACCTAATCTTGAGGTCTCATAGGATTAGATTCAAACGACCTAAACCTAAATAAGTTCATGATGATGGGGTTTAAGGAAATTTTTGAATATAGATAGTGAATTAACTGCATTTGGGTAAACGAAATGATTTTATCCTGAACTCCAATAATTCTGGAAGTGAAACCCATTGAACGAGTGAACTATTTTATATACCTGATATGAGATATGCTATTTTAAAAATGAATATCTTTTTAACAAACTTAATAAACTTAATTAGCCTATATATGTAACACAAATAAGGTAATATTGAAAAAACACAAGAAAGGAAACAAAACTAACATTTTATAAAGCAATGGCAGTTCCCTTATGATAGTGAGTTTTGGGTTTTAACTAAAAGAGAAGAGATCATAAAAGCAGCTGAAATGAGATTTGTGAGAAGTGAAGCTGGCTGCAAACTTCTAGATAAAAGAAGAAACGAAGATATTAGAAATGAGCTAAATATTTTTAAACTTTTAGATAAAATAAAAGAATCTAGAACAAATGAGGGAAATTTTGAGGAAGTGGCTGAATTCAAATACCTAGGAACAATAATCACAAATAGGAATGAGATGCACAAAGAAATTAAACATAGGCTCAATTCTGCAAATGCATGCTATTATGCATTAGAGAGACTCTTGATGTCCCAACTCCTTTCTAAAAACGTTAAACTGAAAATATATAAAACTATTATTCTACCAGTTATATTATATGGGTGCGAAACTTGGAATCTTACTTTAAGGGAGGAAAGGAAATTACAAGTATTTGAGAATAAAGTACTTAGGAAAATGTTTGGACCAAAGAGATGAACAGACAGGTGATGGAGAAGACTACATAACAATGAACTACATGGTCTTTATAGGAAGCCAGATATAATAAGAACAGTTAAGTCTCGTAGACTGCGATGGGCAGGACATGTTGCACGTATGGGGAATAAAAGACTTGCATGGAAGCTTCTTGTAGGAAAGCCAGAGGGAAAACACCCAGTTGGTAGACCAAGAATGAGGTGGGAGAATAACATTAACTATGATTTGTGGGAAGTAGATTATACAGGGAATGATTGGAAATCATTAGCTCAGGATAGGGATGTATGGAGAGCGTATGTCCACGCGGCCGTGAACCTACGGGTTCGATAATGCCAGTGAGTAAGTAAGTAGCTGGCTGCAAACTTCTAGATAAAAGAAGAAACAAATATATTAGAAATGGAGCTAAATATTTTTAAACTTTTAGATAAAATAAAAGAATGTAGGAAAAAAAAAACTGGAAAGAACATGTTCAAGGAATGAAAGATGAACGCATATAAAAATTATACTTATTTACAAACCAAAAGGAGACAGGAATGTTGGTAGACCGAAACATAGATGGATACAAATTTTTGAATGAGAATCTATGAGACCGGAACAAGCCAGATGGACTTTATCCTTGAATGTTGAAGAAGATCAACTTCAATAATTTGTATTTTGAGTCCTAGTGTTAGGTTTTTGAAGGGCCAGAAGTACGTGTACTGGTGGTGAATAGTCCATTCCAAGTCTACTGCATACTGCGAGAACAAAAAAAAGTTGCTCCCAAGCCCTAGCGAGGAAAGAAAAGACTCAAATTGCTTTTTGTGGCTTTACACGCAGCAGGCAAGGAGCCGGCTTTCTTTACTACCCTACCCAAAAACATTAGCTCTTCAAGAATTCCAACTTCAGTTATGTTCTTGCATTTGTTAACCAATAACATAGCGGGACACGGAATTACATACTCACTATTTGAATTTTCTAGCTGAATGTTAGCAAAAATATTAATCCTTCAGAGTCACACTTCATATTTTGCTGGGTAAATTCTTGCATTTGTTAGCAAATTCATTTGCTGTTTAGAATTCCATCTCTGATTTTTGCTGCATAAGTTCCTGTATTTGTTAGCCTAAAAAAATCAGCTGTACAAGGATTCTATCTTTCGTAATTTAGTTTGTATTTGTAATCCAAATTATTATATTATTATTTTCCTCTCCTATTGAGGCTGCAAGTAAACACCAATAACAATAAATATATGGTCACATATATTGGAAAGTTCATATAGAAGAATGGAAGACAACCGACTTACAAAAATAGCTAAAGAAGATTGGCCAATGGACGGAACAAGAACAAGAGGAAGACCAGCCAAGAGATGGATAGACATTGAATGCACATCCAGTACGTCTTCCTCCGAGGAGTGATTTTGGAAATAAACAGGATGAAAATCCTACAAATTATTAAGAAGAAGTTATAGAAATGTATTATAGGACCTATAATGGAAATTAACAGTTAGATCATCGGTTGATTAATGTCTTTGACATCGTCCGATTCCTAACAGCCAATTTTGTCGGTCCATCCAATCTCCTGGTTGTAGATGTTTCTCCTTCAAGTATAAATATATTCTCTGACTCCAGGAGGTTTTAGGTCTTCCTCTGCCTCGTCTTCCCTCAGGTTTCCATTCCAAAACACATTTTGGTAGTCGATCCTCTTCCATTCACTAGACATGTCCGTACCATCTTAATTGCTGAGTTTTAATATAATCTAAAATAGTGTCTTCAATCTTCATTTTCTTCCTTATAACTGAGTTCATAATTTTTTCTCTTCTTGAAATTCTTGCTGCCCTTCGTATAAAATCCATTTCCGTTGCCAAGAGCTACTTATTTGTTTTTGTTGTTAATGACCAAAGTTCTGCTCCATAAGTAATGATGCTTTTAACAATTGTATTATATATATTCATTTTATTTTTATTAATTATATTTTTGTCCCACAATATTCCATTGAGAAATTATGTTAATGAAAAAATAAGGAAATTTTGAGGAAGTGGCTGAAATCAAATACCTAAGACAAATAATTACAAACAGGAATGAGGCACACAATGATATTAAACATAGGCTCGATTCTGGAATATCCTGCGCCGTAGCCGAGTGGTTAAGGCAAGACGCCTTGGCGCAGTGCTACGGGACTTGCGCTGCATCGGGTAGGCCTATCCATGGGGGAAGATATTTTCTCATGGAATTTCGGCCAGTATGGGTGCCCACCCAGCATCGTATGAAATTTGGGTAGCTACAATAAGTATCGATTCCAGGTTACGAAAACCAGCTATAATTGCTGAATGACTCGATATGTTGACCACATGTCACACGTTCACTGGAAGGATGATCGTCTCTGTGATTAACACGTGTGGAAGTTAGGCCAGCAACCGGCTGGTAGGCAAAGGGTCTTCTAGGCCTGTCGCGCGATGGAATTTTTAAACAATTCTGGAAATTAAACATAGGCTCAATTCTGGAAATGCGTGCTATTATGCATTACAAGGACTCTTGTCCCAACTTCTCTCAAAAAACGTCAAACTGAAAATATATAAAACTGTTACATATTTTATATGGATGTGGAACACGAACTCTTACTTTAAGGGAGGAGAAAATATTATGAATATTTGATAATAAAGTTATTAGGACTATTTTCGAACAAAGAAAGATGAACAGACAGACGAATGGATAGAACTACATAACAGTGAACTACATTATCTTTATGGAAATCAGATATAATAACAGTTCAGTGTCCTAGACTGGGATGAGCAGGACATGTGGAGTGGTAGAGGAGCATGGAAAGCCGTTGTAGGAAAACCAGAGAGAAAGCGTCCGGTTAGTAAACTATGGATGAGGTGGGAGAATAACATTAACCATGATTTGAGGGAAATATATTATAGTGGGGATGATTGGAGAAGTTTAGCTCAGGATAGGGCGATGATGATGAAATTTAGATAGACCTGATTGGTTTTAATAATAATAATAATAATAATAATAATAATAATAATAATAATAATAATAATGATTTATTTTAGTTGGCAGAGTTAAGGCCATAAGGCCTTCTCTTCCACTCAACCAGCGAATAGTAAAATTATACAAAAATTACATACTTATTAAAATTTTAAGATATTAAAATACAGACTAAACAAAATACAAAGATGATGTGATCTAATACTGGCTAATACTAACAAAAACATAGAATATAATACAATTAAAATGATATAAAATAAAGTAAGTAGCTTCCTAGATGATTATTAATGGAATGTTCTATATAGTTGTCAGGCAGTTAATGTTTCCATTGTGTCGAACTTAAGATATCAGTTAATTTGGATTTAAATAATGATAGCGATTGACAGTCCCTGACATGACTGGGAAGTGAGTTCCATGCTCTAGTCATAGATATTGTGTAAGATTCAGAGTATAGACAGGTCCTGTGTTGTGGTATCAAAAGTAAAGAAGAGTCTTGTTCCTAAATTGTGATGAGCCGATAAATGTTGAAAACGTGTTGTTAAATAACTTGGTAAATATGTGTGCAGAATAGTAAGGTATGTGAATGTAAAGTTCTTCTGTCATTTAGACGTAGCCATGATAAGGCCTGAAATGAAGGAGACACGTGGTCATAACGACGGAGATTGAATATAAATCGAATGCACGCATTATGAGCGCGCTGTAGTTTTAAGGTTTGAAGTAGAAAAAAATGTGAACTCTTTATAATTTTAGTCATTAGTATCATGTTTCTGCTTAGAGAGTATTGGCTAAAAAATAGATTTGCAGGATTGTTAAAGGATATAACAGAGGGAGTTAAGGAAATTATAACTGACTGTGGAAAGGACTACAGTCTCAGTATTGGAAGGAAAATAAGAACCCGATAACATGCCATCTGCTAAAAACCGCATATTTCCCGGTATATCAAAAACACAAAACTGACTGACACGTTTCCCAGAAGTTTGCCGCAAGAGTCGGTATGACGTATTGTGTGATGTCTGATGAATGAAATTCGCGCATGCGCTGTGTTGTTTTATCACAACGTAAAGGAATAGAAATAATAAGAAAGCACATGGAAACCTGAATCAAGAGTCATTGTACAGCAAGTCCTTTAATACAAACAAACAGAGTTTAGAGTCTAAATTTTGCGTGTAATTAAGACGTCAAGTTTGTTAAGATGACAATTTAACTCATGCCCCAAATGGGAGTCAATGACCAATCACAGTCGTGTTTCGCCTAGAATGTACCTACTAAAGTTTATCATAGCAAAGAAAGCTCCTCCTTTTTAACATTCTGAATAGGCCATAGAATTATTTTGTAGTGACTGACTCTCCAAGAAATACGGCTACCAGATTGTATATATAGTGCATGAATGTCAACATATAGCGCATGCGGGAATTAATATAAAAACATTTGTAGCAATTGATTATACCACCAAAAAAAAAGAAACTACTGTTTGCACTTTCTTAAATGTATTTTTTCCCAGGTAATAACATTCCATAAAAATATAATTGTCATAGCACATCAGAAATGAATTCATATATAGTTTGATGTGTTTCATTTTTTCTTCACTAAAGTGCATTCTTACAATACTGCGTTCCTTTGGCAATAAATATGATCTGGTTGCAGTGATGAACAAAAGAAGCAGATGAAGCGTACCAATCGTTTCTCATATGTTTTCAAACATCGCCGTTTACATTAAATATATAAATATTTTAAAATGACTATATTTAAATAATTATTTGTGAGTAAACAGCATAATTTTATTCGTTAAATAGTCCTAACAAATTCCAATTTTGATTTAGAAATTCTCCAGATAAATTTATTGATGATTTGGAAATCACTCGTGGCATTATTTGTGAACATTATTTAACTGCTAATGTTTGGAGCATGAATTGAAGATGCCAGATGAAATATGAATTCCGTTGTATAGAATACCAGATAATAATTCAGAAATATAGGCTAGGTAAGAGGGCGGATCGGAAAGTAACGCACAATAATTTTTTTCTGCCTTGGTATTGCAGCTAGAATGTTGAAATTTCACAGAGATATAGTTTGAAGTTTTCACTACAGATGGCATTTTTTTCTCAGGTGCACCTCTTGCGAGAGAAGCTTGAACTATGCAACAAAGATGGCGCGCATGCTACAGTCGTCCACCTGTGAGGAACAGAGAAGTGTTGAGAAGGCTGAAATTAAAATAATAATGGAATCTGATTTCTTTTTATTTGTGGTTGAGACTCAACTTGAATCTCTTCTTAAAATAATGAAGGATGATTTTTGTGGGCCAAAGGGCATAAACCCAGTGAAATTCACAGGGACATGCGTGGCGTGTATGGGGATGATTGTATGGACCGTGGCAATGTCTCCAGGTGGTGCACATTCTTCCAAGAGGGACGCGTGAACCTTAGTGATTCGCCACGCTCCGGCCGGCCGACAACAGCAGCAATCCCGCAGAAAGTCAGAGGCATTGAGGCGGCAATTCTGAACGACCGGCGTGTGCATCTGTTTGGTCCCATGAAGAAATTCCTGGCCGGCAAACGCTTTGAGACAGATGTGGAAGTGAAATCAGCAGTGCGCAGATGGCTACACTCCAACCAAACGGACTTCTACGAACAGGGCATATTGAAACTGGTAACACGATGGGAAAAATGTGTTGAGAAAGTTGGTGACTATGTCGAAAAGTAGGTAAAAGATGTAAGTTCATTTGTGATTTTTTTTCCTTTTTTTTACTATTAAACTTTTAAAAAAAATTATTGTGCGTTACTTTCCGATCCTCCAGGTGGACGACTGTAGCATGCGCGCCATCTTTGTTGCATAGTTCAAGCTTCTCTCGCAAGAGGTGCACCTGAGAAAAAAATACCATCTGTACTGAAAACTTCAAACTATATCTCTGTGAAATTTCAACATTCTAGCTGCAATACCAAGGCAGAAAAAAATTATTGTGCGTTACTTCCCGATCCGCCCTCGTATATTTCTGTTAATATTAGGTTATTTTAATAATTTTACGCTGCTTATATAATGTAGGATTAAAATAAAATACACATTTCGAGATAATTTTTTATTATTTTGGAATTTGTCCACAAATCATCAGGTTTCCGCCACCGTCAAGAAATTCGTCTTTTCTCAAGTAGTAGCAGTCTTGAACATCATCTGTAAGTCCCAGTTCACTCGTACTTCTTCTCACTCCGTCCATACAACCTTATTTATGTCTTCCCTTTCTTCTTTTCCCATCTATTTTCCACTCCCAGATCTTCTTGGGGATTCTATCAGATGTCATCCTCTTGAGATGTCCATATCATTTTAATCGTCTCGTCAATTGTCTGTAATACATTTCTTTGAACTTTCATAATTTTCCTTATTTCAACGTTTCTGATTTTTTCTAATCTGGATTCCCGAGATGATCTTCTCCAGTAATCCATCTCTGTAGCTAATAACTTGTTAGCTTGGCACCTTTTAATTGTCCATGTCTCTGATGCATATAACATAATACTCTCTACAATGACCTTATAAATGGATTTCTTTGTTCTGTAAAGGATATTTTTTCTCCATAATACTGAGTCCAGCTGCCAATTATTCTCCATTCATCTGCTATTCTTTTTTCTATTTCTAATAATAGTTTAATTTAAAATTATTTGAAATAAAACGAAAATAATAAGTTACTAATTTTTACAAAAATATAAGACAAATTTAAGAAATTCCCCGAATACTACATTAATATGCGTGTTCACAATCGAAGCAAGTTTCTTTTATATTAATGTAAAAATATAGATTTAATTTTTTTTTTGTATAATATGACAGATGTAAAGACATAGACATAAAATTGGTCAAATTTCAAAAACTTATAGGAACAATAAAAAGCACTCTATTCCGAAAAGTACGCCCAGATACAATTCTAAAATTTTATAAAACAATGGCTCTTCCAACTCTACTTTATGGTTCTGAGAACTGGGCTCTTACTACAGGTAAATTAAATAGGACAGTAGCTGCAGAAATAAAGTTATTAAGACCTTTAGCGGGTTATACGCTTTATGACCACATGCGTGATGAAGCTCTCAACACACCAGCAATAACTGAAACCATTAAAAAATATCAAAATAATTGGCATGGACACCTTCTTAGAATGTCAAACAATAGACTACCTCTACAGCTATTGAACTACAGATCCGCAGGACGAAGAGACCCAGGAAGACCTAAGAAGAGATGGAGGGATCAATTTCTATCCTGAAGCGGAACAGACGAATGGCCTAATCCATACCTGGAATTGATAATGATGATTTATTTATTCAAATGGAAGGAATTTAGCTAAATGTTATTACAAACTTTTCGGTGTAGAACAACACATTCAGTTGTTCTTGTACGTCTCTTTTTCCTGGTCACACATTGCAGGGCCTACAGAGTGGGTTTGGTTTGATGTCGATGCGATACAGATGGTGGGGAAGACAATCATGACCTGTAGCTAGGCGGAATTCTGCTACAGCTACAGAATCTCGGATGTTTCTTAAGGCTTCCTTCTGCCCTTTACCAGAAGTTATTACTACAATTTTTGATATTCGGAGACATTTAGAATAGACTAATGGGCGAATCTCTTTGCTACATGGTCAATATTAGTGCATTATTCAACTGTATATATATATATATATATATATATATATATAGGCCCTGTATATAAATAACTCTACGGCTCCTCAGGCATAGAAGGCCCTTGGCCTACCAGCCGGCTGCTAGCATCACTTCCACATATGATAATCACAGAGGTAGACGATCATCCTGCCAGTGTAGGGGTGACATGTGGTCAGCATGTCAGGTTCCCCAGACCTTATGGCTGTTTTCTGAACTTGGAGTCGCTACCCTGTTTTACTTACGAGCGGCTGGGTGGACACAGGTCCCATACTGGCCGAAATTCCACGAAAAAATTTCTACTAGCGCAAGTCCCGTAGCTCTGCGCCAAGGCATCTTGCCTTAACCACTCCGCTACATATACAGTAGGTCTGTATGTATGATGTGAAAAGAAAAACACCTGAACCGGGATTTGAACCCGATATCTCTAACTACATACGTTAGTGCGCTGCAGACTGCGTAGTACGTATATATATATATATGATCATCAAGGATTAGATCTTAAGGTCTATTCCGATCTCATGTTAGAATTGCTCTATCTTTTATTTGGTCTACCTACATTTCTTCATCCTAGTGGTCTGTAGTGAAGGATGTGTTTTGGGATTCTGTAGTTATCCATTCTATTGATGTGGTCCATCCATTCGTCTCTGTATTCTTTAATCCTATCTAATACTTACTCACTGGCACTATCGAACCCGTAGGTTCATGGCCGTGCGGACACAAGCTCTCCATATATCTCTATTCTGAGCTAATGCTTTCCAATCATTCCCTGTATAATCTACTTCTCTCAAATCATAGTTAATGTTGTTCTTCCACCTCATTCTTGGTCTACCAACTGGGCGTTTTCCCTCTGGCTTTCCTAGAAGAAGCTTCCATGCAAGTCTTTCATTCCCCATACGTGCAACATGTCCTGCTCATCGCAGTCTATGAGACTTAACTGTTCTTATTATATCTGACTTCCTATAAAGACCATGTAGTTTATTGTTATGTAGTCTTCTCCATTCACCATTCTCTTCATCTCTCTTTGGTCCAAAATTTTTCCTAAGTACTTTATTGTCGAATATTTGTAATCTCCTTTCCTCCCTTAAAGTAAGAGTCCATGTTTCGCACCCATATAATATAACTTGTAGAATAATAATTTTATATATTTTCTGTTTAACGTTTTTTGAAAGGAGTTGGGACATCAAGAGTCTCTGCAATGCATAATAGCATACATTTCCAGAATTGAGCCTATTTTTAATTTCCTATCTAATAACTTGAATATATTTAGTTCAGTTCGTATATCTTCATTTCGTTTCCGATCTGCTATTGTATAGCCAGCCACATCCCTCAAAATCCACATTTCTGATGTTTGTATTCTTCGTTCCTGGTTTTTAGTTAAGACCCAGTGTTCTGATCCATAAAGTAGTGTTGGCACCGCCTTTGTTTTATAAAATGTTTAAAGTTTTTGTGTGTGTGTGTGTATATATATATATATATATATATATATATATATATAGAGAGAGAGAGAGAGAGAGAGAGATAAAAGTACAATGTTAATTGTGTAGAGGAAATGATTGGAAAAGACTAGTTCAGGACTTGAATGTGTGGGGGATGGGGAGAATATGTCCGCACGGCAATGAACCTGCGGGTTCGATACTGGCAGTTAGTTGTACAGTGTCTTAAAATTTGATATTTTTACACGCTTTATATTAGCTTGACCTGTATATATCTATCTATCTATGTAACGGAATCTTTCAACGCGATTTTCACCCACTTAAAATCATTGGATCGACTTGAAACTTTGTATATTTGTAGAGGACCCGTGACAATACAATAATTTCATATTTATTTATATCATGTTCCTCTCGACGACTGACAGGGCTGGAAGGCCCTTGGCTGCTGACATTGCATCTACTTGTGTTAATCACAGAGGTGGAAGATAATCTAGCTAGTATAGGTTGACATAGAGATATTGAAGAAGGATAATGGAAATACATAGGAATCTCTGGATAGTAGGATTTAAGGGCGAACTGCTGTAAAGTCTCGCATGTGTCACTAAATGGAGTTCAAATCCCTTATAGTGAGACAGTAAAAATTCTAGGAGTATTTATTGACAACAACTTAAATTGGAATACACAAATAAACCATACATGCAAAACAGTCTTCTCAATAATACATTCATTAAATCGCGTAAGAAATTGTCTGTCATTCGCTCTAAGGAAAATTTTAGTAGAAAAACTTACAATGCCCCATTTTGATTATTGTGACACTCTTTTTACAGACTTAAATATTATTTCCACTCAAAGACTTCAATGTGTTCATAATTCTTGCGCACGTTTTATTTGTGGTATTCGCAAATTTGACCATGTTACACCGTCCCTGGAACAATTATCGTGGCTTCGTCTAAGAGATCGTAGAACTGTCCATTCACTATCCCTTCTCTATAAAATCCTTCACACATCATCGCCTAATTATTTATCACGCGGCTTCATCAGACTATCCGACACACATAATCTTGACGATCCCATCAGCACATTGTCCTTTATATCCCTCCTCATCACACTGTATATTATTCATTATCTTTTACGGTCTCGCTTACCAAAACATGGAATTCCCTTCCGCACTATGTCAGAGACTGTCAAACTGTAACATCCTTCAAAAACAAATTAAAGAATTATTTAATAACAAACTAACTTATACACCTCACTGATAGTATTCTTTTAACAATTAATAAATTTAATTATCTATGAAGATAATATTAAGATTAACAAATATTTTCTTTTGTTTTGTTTTATATATTGTACAAACGTAAAATTAGTTTTCTATATCTCATTATTTTTCTTTGTTTTTATATACATTAGACAGGGACAATTTAATATGTCTTGATTGTATACATTTTATTATTAGTTTTAGTCTTAATTTTAACTAACATTAACTGGTTGCATTATAGATCGTAATATAATAGATATTATCTTCTTGATCAAATTTTTATTTAGTATTTAAATTAGAGTTCATTGTGATTGTTATATTCTGATGTAATATATGTTTGCCCTGGCGAGTGGAAGAGAAGTCCACATGGCCTTAACTCCACCAGGCTAAATAAATAAATCTAAATCTATTAAGTAAGTATAGGTTGACATGTGGTCAACACATCCGTTATAATAGATTTTCTCAATCTGGAGTCTTGTATCTACCTACATTACTTATGATCAGAATGTATTTTCCCCATGGGGATTCGAACCAGCGCAAGTCCCGTAGCTCAGCACACCAAGGCATTATTGCCTTAAGCCGCACACCACCACATATCACCATCACCACCACGAGATTAGGTACAGAAATTCTGTATCATTACTAATGCCACGAGTGATTTCCAATTTATCTAGATAATTTGGAAATCAAGAGTGGCATTTGTTAATACTATTTAACGAATAAAATTAAGCTGTTTACTCACAAATCATTATTTAAATATAGTTATACGGCGATGTTTGGAAACAAATGGGATACGTTTGTTATGTTTCATTTGTTCATCCACTGCAACCAGATCATATTATTTATTGCCAAATAAATATTGTAAAAATGCACCCTAGTGGAGAAAAAAAGAAACACATCAAACTGTGTATTATAACCAACATTATAGGTTATTAATTAATTTCTGGCGTCATATGATGTAAATATGTCAATTATATTTTTCTGGAACGTTAAAACCTGGAAATAATAGTTTTAAAAAGTGCAAACAGTGGTTTCTTTTTATTGTGGTATAATCAATTGCTATAATTTTTTTCTATAATATCTCGCAAGCTGTACTTGCTTACATTCGTGCAGTATATATATAAAATCTGTGAGCCACTTGCATTGTAGGATTCTTACATGTTAATATGTCAATTGCTATTTTCAACATATTTCTTAGAGAGTCAGTCACTGCAAAATAATGCTCTGACCTATTCAGAATGTTAAAAGGAGGAGCTTTCTTTAATATGATAAACTTAAGTTGACAAATTCGAGGTGAAGCACGACTGTGATTGGTTGTAAAACAAAATTCATTGAAACGTGTTTGATCATTGACTCCCACTTGGGGTATGAGTTAAATAATCGTTGAAAATTCTCAATATGGTTCATTTTATAGTCGCAGACATACAGACTGGTACAATGTGGCAACGCGGTTCGATTGAATCACTAAATATTGTACGGTGTTTGGATAGTTAAGTTTTTGATCACGAATTGTGAAACCAGAGTTTGATACCCATATTACATTGTTAGAGAGGTCTACCATATATTCAGAAAATATAACATATAATATCCTCAACTCGTGTTCAACTCAGGGTCGGGTCGAAGGGTGAGATGAGCCCCTTATAGAGGTCTGTGAATGACAAGGGTGCTGGCCGACCACGCCTGATGCACCATCACGGGGAATTTAATACTGTTAAATAAATTATAATTCACTGGCACTACCGAACTCGCAGGTACATGGCCGGGCGGGCATGAGCTTTCCATACGTACTTATTCTTAGCTAATATTTTTCCAATAATTCCCTCTATGATTTACCCTCCACAAACCATGGTTCGCCTACCATATTCTTCGCCCGCATACTGCGCGGTTTCCCCTCTGGTTTTCCTGCTAGATTTCATACTTTTCTTTATTCTCCATTCGTGTGACATGCCCTCCCCTATGTAGTGCACTGACCTAAAAGTGTTCTTATTACATCTTCTTCTTCTCTTGCCTCTATGGTCCTCTAAGAACCTTTGCCTCCTTCATAACATCTGTTCATTCTTCTCTATTCCTAGCTCTCTGTCTCTATATTTTAACCTTCGGTTGTCTTAAGTCTTCCTCACACTTATCTAACCATCTTAGTTTCTGTCTTCCAACCTTTCTTCTTCCTTCTGATTTCTCTTCTAAAATATTTCTTGCACCTTTTTCTTGCTCCATCCAGAACACATGCCATACACATTCCAGTCTCTTTCTTCTAATATTTCCTACCAGATCTAAATCCCTATATAATTCTTTCAATTCCTGGTTCGTTCTAATTCTCCATATATCTTGTTCCTTAACAAAATTATTACAGAAGAATATGGATAGAAGATATGTACAGAGAAAACAAAAAATTATGGCATTTCAAGGTGTAGTGAGTTACTTGGAGTATCAAATCACTAAAGCATACCCATGGATGTTTAAGACTTGGTACAGATATGTGGATGATATTTTTGCAATAATAAATTCTAAAGATATTGATGATGCTCTTAAATTATTGAACCTTCAGGATGAATCAGTAAAGTTTACCGTTGAATTAGAAAAAGAAAACAAAATTCCTTTTTTGGATTTATGTATAATTAGGAATGATCAAACACTGAAAATTGAATTTGATATATTTAGAAAAGGAACTCATACAGATAATTACATTAAATCATCAGGCTTCAATCACATTGCTCATAAGCATGCAATATTCAATAGCTTAATTTACAGATTGACAAATGTACCATTAAACGAAGAAAATTTCAATAAAGAGTTTAAACATATTTTAAACACTGCTAGATTAAATGGTTTTGATAAAGAATTAATTATAAATAAGTTGAAGGAATTCAAACACAATAAAAGACTTAATGAATATACTACTCTACAAAATTGCAAAGAAAAGAAAAAGTACAAGAAAATTACTTACCATCCTGAAATGCATAGGAAATTTCAAAAAAAAAATTTGACAAATACAACATTTCTTTGGCACCAATAAATAAATTTAGTCTGGGTAATCTTCTAAGTACCAATAAAAAAGTCAATGTTCCAGACAGTAAGAAATCTGGAATTTATCAAATAAATTGTGAAGATTGCAATAAAGTTTATATAGGAAAAACAAAAAGGAATTTGGAAATTCGGACAAAAGAACATTTCAGAAGTATTAAAAATTGTGAAATTGAAAAATCTGCAATTGCTGCACATAGTTTATTAGAACATCATAAAATTGGAAGAGAAGCTAAACTTTTAAAACAAGTAGAGAAACCTTTGTAATTGACAGTTTGGGAAAAAATATACATTCAGAAAAACAAAAATAGATCAATGAATTTTGATATCCCTAACGAAATTACATTGATTTCGAAGTTCATAAATTCAACCATAGATGGCAGCACTGAAGATGGCGACAATAGAATTGTTAACGGCCGAAGAATTTCATCAGTCGGAGTTATGGCTGACGATGAACATGATTATGTTTGAAATCGCGATATCATGGAAGCATGAATCCTATGAGGTGAGTTGTTTAAACAATATGTTCTCCGATGAATTTTAATGATTATACCTCATAATGTTTACTTCCCAACATTAATTAAATATAAATGTTAAGATATCAACCTGCAGGAAGAAGAAGACCAGGACGTCCACTCAAAAGACTTTTGGATGATGTTTCTCTTGAGGCTGAAACAGGTCAACAAATGGCCTAAATTCGTGAATGTACTATGATGATGATGATGATGATGAGGTGGAGGTAAGAGATCCCAAGGAAGACCAAGAAGGTCTAAGCTGTGAAGTTGTTGATTTAAGAATTGAATGTGAAACATAGGAGTGAAAGAGCAAAATACCGAGACTTGTTTAGGTAGTGACTCGAGCGGATGTCTTACCACATCCAAAGATGACACTTTTATCATTTTGTAGAAGCGATTCTACAATGACTTGCTTTTTCTTTCCACTGAACGTTAGTCTAGGTATTTCTTGTATGTGGAAAATATGAGATCTACAGTCTTCAGCAGCTCTCTTCAAAATCTTCCAGCTGTAAAAACAATTAAGCACTTCCCCTGGCATGTGAAGGGGGAATGTTTTCATACTCGCTTCAAGGTAAAGAAACTCAATTTCTGATATGACCCTCTTTTTAAAACTATTTCATATATGGAATGAAAAATTATTGATGGATTGATAATAATAAATTCGTTATCCCAATCATAGTTATGTTTATTCAGAAATTCGTCGACGTTTCGATCTCCTTATGAGACCATTCTCAAGACTACAAACATTATATAAACATTTTGGAAATGGTACTGTAATAATTTCACATAAGGAGGTAGAAACATTGACGAATTTCTAAATAAACACAACTTTGACTGGGATACATACATTAGTGTTCTGCCCAAGAACAGGCTTTCACTGCAAACTCAGCATTCTCCACTCTTTCCTTAACTCAGCTTTCCTTTTTCTATCCACATACAAACCATTCATTTTAATATTGTCTATCATCTGATGTCTTTTTCTGCCTCCAATCTTCTTTCCGTTGACCATTCCTTCTAGGGCATCCGTCAGCAGGCAGTTTCTTCTTAGCCAGAGCCAATCCAATTTCTTTTCCTCTTCATTACGAGTTCCAGCGTTGTTCCAGCGAGTTCTTCCTTCACTCACTCTGTCTAGCACATATTTATTTTTATTCTGTCTGTCCATTTTATACGTTCCATCCTTCTCCATATCCACATCCCAAAAGCTTCGAATCACTTTCCTCATTCCGTCGTAATGTCCAAGTCTCTGCACCATACAATGTTACACTCCACACAAAGCACTTCACTAGCCTCTTCCGTAATTTTTTTGCCAAAAGTCCGCAGAAAATGCTTCAAAGAATGTATTATTATCAATTCAACTTACATAAACTACTCCCAGGATACACCATAAAGGAATATTAAAACTTATTGAATTGTTTTGGTATTCTGTTTAAAACTAGGTAACGAATGGGAACTTGGTTTTGTGGACACGTTGCAAAGAAGCATTTTTTTTTCACACTCGAAAACAATTGAATAAGAGTAAAAGTTGAATTTGAAAATCAAATATTTAATAATCAGAATTCTACAGTGTTTTATTAAATTTTCTTGTTATTTATAGTCACTTTACTATAATATTCATACCGCTGTTGTTGTATAGATTATTCTGTAAGAGCGTTTCAAAAATTAAACAGGACATAGGGAAGCTCCACTGAACCATTTGAGTTAGGGAACCTAGGGTCTGAGAAGCCAGCCTATGGAGATATGGAAGTAAACATGTATATCACATTGTGTATCATTACTGTTTTCCAGCTGATTTATATGTACTGTGCTGTTTAGTTGCTGCAAGGAAGAGCCTGTTGACTCCCCTATGTGGATATCTAAAGTCACTTGTGTTTGAAACTCCAGTGGAAACTGACATGAAATTAGTTGCCAGGATTGTAGCTGTCTGTGATGTGGTTCGAAACACATCCTAACTTGTCCACTAATACAGGTGGATACCTGGCATTCCTTATTTAAGAGGACTTTTTTAATTTGAATTGGGATTCTTATTTTTTTTTTTTTAGTTTACTAGATTAGGCATTTATACAGACTATTGAACTCATGCCCCAAATGGAAGTCAATGACTAATCCCATTTCAATGATTTTTTATTTACAACCAATCAGTCGTGTTTCGCCTATAATTTACCAACTAAAGTTTATCATAATAAAGAAAGCACCTCCTTTTTTAACATTCTGAATAGGTCATAGCATTATTTTGCAGTGACTGACTCCCGAAGAAATACGGCTACCAGATTGTATAAATAGTGCATGAATGTCAACACATAGCGCATGCGGGAGTTAATATAAAAACCTTTGTAGCATTGATTATATCACCAAAAAAAACACTGTTTGCACTTTCTTAAATATATTTTTTCGCAGGTAATAACATTCCAGAAAAATATTGTCATATTTACATCATAGGACATCAGAAATGAATTCATATATAGTTTGATGCGTTTATTCTTTTCTCCACTAGAGTGCATTCTTACAATATTGCGTTCCTTTGGCAATAAATAATATGATCCGGTTGCAGTGATGAACAAAAGAAACAAATGAAGGTACCAATCGTTTCTCATTTATTTTCAAACGTCGCCGTTTACATTAAATATACAACTATTTTAAAATAACTATATTTAAATAATGATTTCTGAGTAAACAGCTTATTTTATTCGTTAAATAGTCCTAACAAATGCCACTCTTGATTTCCAAATTCTCTAGATAAATTGGAAATCACTCGTGGCATTACTTATAAATACACTTATATGTGAGTAAACATGTTGGCAATATGCCTAAGAATAGTGTTTCTATAGATGACAGTTCCGCACACAATTCAGTCATATGGCGGGTAAAAGTAGCACCACTGTTCACCCAATAGACTGAGTCGGCGGAGTAATACCTTATACTTACTACTTACTTACTCACTGGCACTATCGAACCCGTAGGTTCATGTCCGCACGGACACAAGCTCTCCATACATCCCTATCCTGAGCCAATGCTTTCCAATCATTCCCTGTATAATCTACTTCCTTCAGATCATAGTTAATGTTATTCTCCCACCTCATTCTTGGTCTACCAACTGGGCGTTTTCCCTCTGGCTTTCCTACAAGAAGCTTCCATGCAAGTTTTTCATTCCCCATACGTGCAACATGTCCTGCCCATCGCAGTCTACGAGACTTAACTGTTCTTATTATATCTGGCTTCCTATAAAGACCATGTAGTTCATTGTTATGGAGTCTTCTCCATTCACCTGTTTGTTCATCTCTCTTTGGTCCAAAAATCTTCCTAAGTACTTTATTCTCAAATACTCGTAATCTCCTTTCCTCCCTTAAAGTAAGAGTCCATGTTTCGCATCCATATAATATAACTGGTAGAATAATAGTTTTATATATTTTCAGTTTAACGTTTTTTGAAAGGAGTGGGACATCAAAAGACTCTGCAATGCATAATAGCATGCATTTCCAGAATTGAGCCTATGTTTAATTTCTTTGTGCATCTCATTCCTATTTGTGATTATTGTTCCTAGGTATTTCAATTCAGCCACTTTCTCAAAATTTCCCTCATTTGTCATTAGCTGTCCATTTCCATTATTTAATGAATTTCTACATGTGACCATATATTTAGTTTTATTAATATTTACTTCCAGTCCTATTATGCAAGTTTGTTTACAGTACAACTGGAACTTAGCTCGGAATAGGTACTGAATGATGAAGGTGAAATGAAAAAGGAAATAGGTATGATGTTCCTGTACATAGTGTATATTTCTAGAGAAGATACGAGGGAAGTGGCTGCAAACCAGTTTACAAAATGCAGATTCTCATTAATTTAGAATTTAATTCCGTATAGAATTACATGACGTTGTTTTCAGGACGGCATATCCTTGCAGACCCACCCTGACCGGCTGGACTTTTAAATGCCACAGGGTGAACAAAAAACGTAGCACGTTGCACGTGTTTCTTTGTACTTCTTACTTTTGTACAGTATTTGTAAAATTTCCCCCTCCTCCTTCTATTATGTATTTAGGACAAGTATTCTTGGCCAGGTCGTATTTTAAATTCAGCCATTGTGAAGCCCTTCTTTTCACAACTTGCGTAATCTATCATCAAACAAAAACCTAAAGAATTTGTTATTATTTCACTCTTCTGTTACAAGAAAAGCAGGCTTAGAAATTGTCTTCTTGTTCATTTGCCCTCAAATTGGAGGCATCCTATAGGAAGGATGCTTTTATAGTGTTCAAATTTACAGTGTTTTAATTTTTAATTTTTGTGTTCGAATTTACAGTGTGTTTTAAATTTTGTCGGATTGGTGGAAGGAATAAATGTGTTGATTAAATCAACATTAGGAAGCTAAAGCTATTACTGTGATTGGGATAAGTAAATTGATGTACACAACTAAACTATTGTAATCAACGATAAAGAGAACATTTTTTGCTTGAACCGGGAATCGACCCCCAGCTTTCCATACTGATACTCTGACCTCTGACCACTGACTGCTGAAGGTTCGGGGTTCGATTCCGGGTTCAGGCAAAAAAACAAAACAAATTACCTCTTTACCATTGATTACAAAAGTATTTGTTTAGTCTTAGAATAGCAGTTTTATCACAGTTGTTTCCACATATCAATATAAGTGAAAACTGTCAGAAACAGCACAATATGGGAAATTATGCAAGTTGAAAAAAAAAGAAGAAAAACGTTTGAAATGGTATGGACACCTCATTAGAATAGAATAAGATAGAATACCAAAAAATATCCTTAATTGGAAAACTAATGGAAGAAATGGACGAGGCAGACCTAAAAAAGTTGGATAGATGGAGTGAGGAGAAGTATGGAAGCTAGAGATTTGAGGGAAGAAGATGCTTTAGACAGGAACCTCGGCGACAAATCAATTTGGGTTGAAATAAATGCTGTATTGTGGAATATCCCTGACTATTTAACTCATGCCAGAAATGGAAGCCAATGACCAATCATATTTCATTAATGTTTTATTTAAAACCAATCACACTCGTTTTTCACCTCGATATTATCAATTTAATTTTATCATTTTAAAATCAAGCTCCTACTTTTTAACATTCTGAATAGGTCAGCATTATTTTTCAGTGACTGCACGTGGCTACGAGATTGTATATATATAGTGCACGAATGTAAACACACAGTGCTTGCGGGAGATAATACAAAAACATTTGTAACAATTGATTATACCATAAAACATTGATTACACTTTCTTAAACGTATTATTTACCAGGAATTTATGTTCCAGAAAACTTGACATATTTACATCATCGGAAATCAGAAATTTATAATTTATAATGTTGGTTATAAATTTCTCCACTAGGGTGCATTCTTACAATATTGCGATCCTTTGGCAATAAATAATATGATCTGGTTGCAGTGATTAACAAATGAAGCATAATCGGTTCTCATGGCCGTTTACATTAAATATACAAATATTTTAAAATTACTATATTTAAATAATGATTTGTGAGTAAACAGCTTAATTTTATTCGTTAAATAGTCCTAACAAATGCCACTCTTGATTTCCAAATTCTCTAGAAAAATTCACTCCTCACTTCGTGAGTCGTGATTGTATCGATAATTTGGAAATCAAGAATGGCATTAGGCCTACTTATGATAAAAACACTTATTTAATTTGAATCACTAATCTGCTTGTGGAGGCCTCTATCTGAGTTTCACACCCAAGATACCACCAAATTCTTTAATTTTCCAAACCATGACTATTACTACTCCAGTATAATATTTTAATTAATAAATAATAGGGTACCTAATCCTAATTTATTTATTATATTTCATAGTTTCATCATAAATAAAATAGAGGTAAATTAAAATCAAAATGTCACTTAAAAATTTCCACCTAGGGCCAGTTTCACCAAGAGAGGTAACTGTATTACGCCAGTTTAAGCTATGCATTATACATGGAGAAAACTGGCGTAACACAGTTACCTCTGTTGGCGAAACTGACCCTAAATCCCTTAATTTTTAACAACTAACGCACATTCTCTAGTGATTATGTTCCTTGCCTCTGGTCCCAAGGGTCGCTGGTTCATACCTGGCCGGGGTCGATGGATTTTTTAGGACGGAGAAATCCTTGGAAGAAGTCCTCGGGGATAGACTTCAAACCGTGGGTCCCGAGTCTGAAGATTTTTCAGGCTCGTAAACGTTCCTTAAGCCTGAATAAAGAGGACTCGAAGCAAAATTTACGGGTTTGCTAGATGTCTCATTGGGTCAGTCAGTTGACCTCATCACATCTATGGGCAAATAAGAAATAAAGTAACTAAAATTAACTTTGTTTATTGACTCCTGACAAGGGAGAACATTGGGCTGCGTCCTTATAGATAAATAGTTTGTAGACCAAGAATGAGGTGGGAGAACAACATTAACTATGATTTGAGGGAGGTAGATTATACAGGGAATGATTGGAAAGCATTGGCTCAGGATAGGGATTTATGGAGAGCTTATGTCCGTACGGCCATGAACCTACGGGTTCGATAGTGCCAGTGAGTAAGTAAGTAAGCATATTCTAACATTTTAAGTTAATTTTGTAACACTGAATTTGTCTTACTTACTTTACTTTACTTTTGAGGGTCTCTCCACTTTTCAGCTGTTACCCTGTATTCCCATTCGCCATTCTTGCCGATCACGCCATTAATCCTCCCCCAGACCTCGGTCGTTCATCAATCTATGGATCTCTCCTCTCCAAGTTGTTCTTGGCCTGCCCCGTTTCCTTCTACCAGAAGGTTATCATTCCAAAAGAGTTTTGGCCCACCTATCATCCTCCATTCTCCTGACATGGCCATACCATTAAAGAGCTCGTCTTTCGATCCTTTCCACCACTGTCTCATCCATATCCATCATCTGCCTCACTTCTTCATTTCTTCTTCTTTCCAACCTGGACACCCTGGCACTGCGTCTTATTCCATCCATCTCCACTGCCAAGATCTTAGTTTTTTGTCCCTCTACCAAAGTCCATCCCTCAGCACCATAAGTCATTATGCTTTCCACAACAGACTTCAAAATCCTCTTCTTCGTGTGGTTTGACATGGTCCTACTCCACAGTACTCCATTCAACATTTTTATGGCTCTTCGTGCTTGTATTAACCTGCTATCTACTTCAGCTTTACAACTCCCTGATTCATCAATAAGTGATCCCAAACATTTACATTTTTTAACAGCTCTAATAATTCCTTGGGATAGGGATATATCTCGTCCACTTCCTCCTACTACAAGATATTCAGTTTTTTCCATGTTTACTCTTAATCCTCCTATTTCAAAAGCATTTAGAAGTTTCCTCATCATGTATTTCACATCCTCACGACTCTGAGCTATCAACACTTGATCATCTCAAATACTCGTATTTTTTTCTCTCCTCCTTTAAAGTAAGAGTCCAAGTTTCGCACTGAAAGGGCGCTAAAATTCTTTATTGTTCAGGCGTCCGTAAATATTTCTAATCCATGTTATATATTTACGAAAAAAAACTTAATCCAGAAACAAGAGATCAAAATTTATCCGGCCTTTCACGCCCTGACGCTAACGACCTAAATTGTTAAAGAGTGTGATTAACCTTTTAATCGACTATGTATCCTATAGGATGCATCAATTGGTTTGATTTATTTTGTATTATTAATTAAACAGAAGAAAACAAACAAAAAAATAGCAATAACTTAAATGTGTGTCGAATTACACAATAAACCTAATAACAAGTCATGCGTGATTTTGTTATCAGTGCGGTCCGCCACATTTAAATAACTGGCACGAGAAATAAGTGTTTTGCCAATTAATGGGTTAAATACGTTAAAAAGCGAGTTTGACATGCCTGATCTAGAATGTTCAAACGCTAAGAATTTGACTCGTCAGTTGTGCATTCAGATGTTATTGATTTTGAATCATTAGAAAAATATTAAATAGTATTATAAATCACTAAATATTTGTAGGAAATACCAGAGAGGAAAATTACGGTAGGTTCAGTGTACGCACATGTGTTTGATCAATATAAACATCTCTTTCTTTGAAATATATAATTTAAGCAATGAGAGGTCGAAGTCCAAAAGCTAAAATTAACTAAATCTATCTTGCATGTTACTGTAAAGATTTATCCAATTTCGACATTCCAAATTTACTGCTGAAGATGTATGGAGCAGTGCAGAAACAAGATAATGGATAATTAAAACGAACCAGGAATTGAAAGAATTACATACGAATTTAGCGTTTCAGAGTGAGAGAAGCCTTCAGAACCTCCCTAGAGCTCCAAATGACTGACAAACCTTGCAAGCATCCTTCCAAACTACACTGCCAGATTGGCCCAGAAGAGTAGCCGTTGCAGCATTCCGTACTGCAACAGGACACGACTGCCTGGTAAACACCTTCATCGCCTCGGTCTTCTACCAACTCAACAATGTATCCTCTGCCAACACTATGGAAGATATGGATGCTGATCACATCCGAACTTGCCCAACCCTAACAACCAGCAGTTTCGTGGACAGATACTGGGAAGCCAAGGAAAAGATGATGAACATTTTATAATCTTTCTTGTTATTGTTTGTTTTCCTCAGTCATTATTGGCTAATGAAAAATTTCAAAAGCCACTGCATTTAAATAAATATATAAATATACGGATTTAGATTTGGTAGGAGATATTAGAAGAAAGAGACTGGAATGGGTAAGAGATGTGTTGCGGATGGAGCAGGAAAGAAGTGCAAGAATTATTTTAGAAGGGTAACCAGAAGGAAGAAGAAATGTTGGAAGACATAAACTAAGATGGTTGGATAAGGTTGTGGAAGGCGTAAGACAACTGAAGATTAAAATATAGAGACAGAAAAACTTCTTCTTCTTCCTTTCCAGGATTAGGTCAATGCGACTTGTTTCGGTCTCAAGTCCATCGTTTCCTTGGCCGTCCCAAAGATCTTTTTCCATGTGGTTTGTAGGTGTTAATCTTTTCGGGTAATCTTGTATTGTCCATTCTGTATAAATGTTCTTTCCATTGGCATTTGTGATCTTCTAGTTTATCGACTATTAAAAATATCAGTTCATTTCTTATTGATTCATTGTGTAATCTATCCATGCGTGTACATCCTTTTACGGATCTTAAAAATTTCATTTCAGTGGCTTGAATGTGTGAGATATCTTTTTTTGTAAGTACCCAAGATTCAGATCCATATAAAAGAACAGGAATAGCCATAATTTTATAAAACCTGAGCTGAGTTTCTCTTCGAGTCTTTCGGAGGGTTCTTCTTATGGTGCCACACATAATTTGATATCGGTTTAATTTATTATGTATATCCCAATCGTAGCTATATGTTATATCTGAACCAAGATAGTTAAAGTGTGTTATCTGTTCTATTAGAGACAGAAAACTAGGAATGGATAAGAATGGACAATTGTTATGAAGGAGTCCAAGGTTTTAGGGGATCGAAGAGCCAATTAAAAAGAATAAGAAGCTGATACCCGGAGTGCGCTGCTGCTTCTAAATAAATAAAAAATGTGTCTTTATTTTTAGTTGAATAAGTAAATCGAAAATTTGGATAATACCAAGCTCGGTTTATTTTAATAACGTACTGAGTTTGGTTGTGTCCCGCGCCGTAGCCGAGTGGTTAAGGCGAGATGCCTTGGCGAAGAGCTACGGGACTTGCGCTGGTTCGAGTCTGCACGGGGCAAGACATTTCCTCATGGAATTTCGGCCAGTATGGGACCGGTGCCCCACCCAGCATTGTGAGACAATTCGGTAGCTAGATCAAGTAGCGGCTCCAGGTTGAGATATCCAGCTATAACAGCTAGGCGACCCGAAATTCTTACCACATGTCATCCCTACAGTGGCTAGATAATCGTCTACCTCTGTGTTTAACACATGTGGATGTGAGGCCAGCAATCGCCTGTTGGGCCAAGACTTTCTAGGCTTGTTTGGAGTTAATTTTTTCTTTTTAGAGTTTCGCTGTGTAACATTGAAAATTGCGACCACTAGAGGGATTTTCAAATTTTCGTTTCAGGTGAACACCTAGTGGATTTAATAATAGATAGTGGATAGAGCATAATATATAGTGGATAAAAACTCCCGTATATGAAAATCTATATGTAAAAAGGTATACAATGCGACGAACCAAACATGGCGATTGCTAGAGCCAATTTTTACTTTCGGATTTCAGGTAATCCCCAACTTCTAATGGTCAGATTTCGATGATTTTTTGATAATGCCTACCTAGACTTTTTTTAGTAGCGTATACTGAGTTTCGTTGCAAAACATCGAAAATTACGACCGCTAGAGCGATTTTTAAATTTTCGTTTTATGTGAACTCCTACACCTAATGGTTTTAGAACATAATAAATAGTGGGTAAAAACTCTCTGCATCTGAAAATCTTTATGTAGGAAGGTATACATTGGAACGAACCAAAAATGTTAGTTGCCAGAGCGAGTTGTTACTTTTGAAATTCAGGTAAATCCCGCTTCTAATGGTCAGATTTCGATGTGTTTTTTGACAGGACCTATCTCGGTTCACTTTAATAGCATATACTGAATTTTGTTATAAAACATCGAAAATTGCCACCGTTAGAGCGATTTTTAAGTTTTCGTTTAAGGTGAACTCCTACACCTAATGGTTTTAGAACATAATAGTCGGTAAACATTCGCCGTACCGAATACGATGCTGCGTCAAAATTTCAAGCCAACCAACCGACTAATTTTAGAGTTTTGCGGGCACCAACATACGCAGACAGAATTTTTGTAAATAAAGATTTTTATTAAACTGACTCTTTAACTCACCCCCCAAATTGGAGTCAATGACCAATCACATTTCAATTGTTTCTTATTTACAACCAATCACACTCGTTTTTCACCTCGATTTTATCACTTTAATTTTATCACTGTAAAATCAAGCTCCTCCTTTTTAACATTTTGAATAGGTCATAGCATTATTTTGCAGTGACTGCATATGGCTACCAGATTGTGTGTAGGCCTATATATGTGTATATATATATATATATATATATATATATATATATATATATATATATAGTGCACGAATGTTAACACATAGTACTTGCGGGAGATAATATAAAAACATTTGTATCAATTGATTATACCACCAAAAAAAAAAAACACCACTGTTTGCACTTCCTTAAACGTATTTTTTCCCAGGTAATAACGTTCCAGAAAAATATAATTGATATATTTACATCATAGGACATCAGAAATTAATTAATATACAGTTTGATGTTTTTTCTCCGCTAGGGTGTATTCTTACAATATTGCGAACCTTTGGCAATAAATAATATGATCTGGTTGCAGTGATAAAAAAGTGAAACATAATAACGTTTCTCATTTGTTTTCAAACATCGCCGTTTACATTAAATATATAAATATTTTGAAATAACTATAGTTAAATAATGATTTGTGAGTAAACAGCTTAATTTTATTCGTTAAATAATCCTAACAAATGCCACTCTTGATTTCCAGATTATCTAGATAAACTGACTCCTCACTTCGTGAGTCGTGAATTTATCGCTGATTTCGAAATCACTCGTGGCATTACTTATGATAAATGTACAGGGCGGGACATAAGCACCTGAATTGTTTAAAATAATCTTAACAATGTGTGCTTGGTAAACTATGTATTTGAGTCATGTTGAAAAACGTACAATTCCATGTATTTCTTATGACAGCACTCGTAGAGTGCTATGAGCAGGATATGTGGCACGAATGGAGAATTGAAGTAGGGCATGTAGGCTGCTTGTAGGAAATCCAGAGAAAAAAAAGCCCAGCTTAAGAATGAGGGGAAAGAATAACATTAACCATGATTTGAGGGAAGTAGATTGTACAGGGGATGATTGTAAAACATACATTCTCTATACGTACCTATTCTGAGCTAATGTTCGCCCGGCTATGAACCTACGGGTTCGTTAGTGCCAGTGAGTTATTTATTTTTATTTTATTTATTTAGCCTGGTGGAACTAAGGCCATTTGGCTTTCTTCCACTCACCAGGACAAACATGTGAAATTTAAAGACAAAAATTACAATAATATTAGATACTAAACAATCAACCTGCAGGAATAAGAAGACCAGGACGTCCACTCAAAAGACTTTTGGATGGTGTTTCTCTTGAGGCCGAAACAGGTCAACAAATGACCTAAATTCGTGAATGTACTATGATGATGATGAACAATGACTTATTTGGGTCAAACTGAACAATAATAAAAATAATGTCTAATAATACAATAAAATTAAAGCCAATGAAAGAAATGTACACAAAGGAATAACAGCTCGAATCTACTATAATAGAAAAATAAATACAAAGAAAGTAATCAACTGTAATTAATTTATCTTTTTTTATTATATAAAACTTTCCTCATTAGAGGATCGCCACAAGGACAAAGTAATACAGACAATTTTCGAAATTGATGAATTACATTTTGTAAATACATTAAAAAAATTCAAATTGTAATTGAAGTATACACACTATAAAGTATAAATTTTGTAAAGATGGTTTCTTAAAATTGAAATTGATCCTCTAATGCCAACGTTGGAAATTTTAGAAAGATTAATCTGTCCAAATATAAGAAATTCCAAAATTTAGCTAAGGATCCTGGTATAGTACCTCTTGCCCCGATCATCAATCCTGTGACAGTTATACTATCTAGTTGGTATTTATCTTTGTAATAGTTAACTGTTGGCTCATATATGGCTTTCTTTTCACAGTCAACTTCCTCAGGTTGGCCACTATGAGTCTCAAAACGGACTGTGGGATCTAATATCATATCAAATTTAGAAGATGGTCTAAATGCAATAATATCTATTCGTCTATTACTCCCATTAGTGGCCACACCATGAACTTCCTCATAAAATGTGTATTCATTATCTCGCAAGGCTTCTGCCATCTTATATATATATATATAATATATATATATATATATATATATATATATATATATATATAAGACATTAGTCAAATATTGACAAATCTTAATACTATTTTTATTGAATAAAGGAAAAATAAATTATTATTGATTGTCAAAATAATATATATATATATATATATAATATATATATATATATATGGCAATTATTTTTCTTATCATGCCATATTAAGCTTGCATTGCTCAATCTTAAATATTTAATTATAATATATATAAGTTGCGTGTTTTTTGGCAACAAACATGTGAAATTTGGATGTCTAAGCTTTCAGGCTCCATCTTCGAGGAAGCAAATGGAATGTGAACAATGGCAGGTATATACTCTGCAGATGGCCTTGGAGATGGAAGCTGAAAAACTGAAAGATTAGACTTAGAAAGTTTCACGTGGTTCTTTCCCTCGAGAAAAACATGATTAATCAACACTGTTTACGCTAAACCACGCTTTTAACTTCCCGACATTTACGGCAATTGTTATTTATATTACAAGGTTTGGAAGTGAGAGTTTGGGGATGAATTCCTCGACCATTTTCAGTTCTTACAACGCAAAAAAAATATATTATACGTCCAATTTTGTTATTTTTAATATGTTTTCGTCATACATTTCCACCATTGTGGTCTCGGCATTGCTGCCTCGTACGCAGTGGGTCCGGTTTAGATCCCAGGTCTGGATAGGTTTCCTAGTTCTTTCTTTCTAGAGATTTTTTCCTCACCTATAAGACAAAGTTAAGGAATTTTTAAGGGTCAAACGGTTCCCGAATATCATCTGACCACCATCATCATCATCTATCGCCATGTTTAACTTAAATGTGTGAGTGAATGTATCATAAGTAATGCCACGAGCGATTTCCAAATTACCGATAAATTAACGACTCACGAAGGACTATTTAACGAATAAAATAAAATTAAGCTGTTTACTCACAAATCATTATTTAAATATAGTTATTTTAAAATATTTATATATTTAATGTAAACGGCCATGTTTGAAAACAAATGAGAAAGACAAAAATGAGAGTAATCCATAAAAGAATACTCGCTGTGTGCTACTACGCTTGCCCGGGAATCTAGTCATCCCGATTTTCTTGGCATCAATGAGCTGAAAGATAAAAAATGGTTATTGTGAGTTATCCGTAAAAGATAGACAAGCATATGCTGTCGCAGACTTTTTTGTACATTTTTTTAGGTATTCAATTCTGTGTAGGCTGTATTACTTTGGTGTAGGCCTAAGTTATATGTTATGGTTTAGGCAGCGTAAGCCATTTAACCTCCAAAAAGTTCCGAAAAACACGTTTTTCTCAGCAAAGGGTGAAGGGATTGAGTATTAAAACTCTCTTATAGCCTAAATCCTTCCCGGGAAACTCTTGAACATTTTGCAAAAAGCCCCATCACAATCGGACGAACAGTATGGCAGTGCGTACATTAATTTATATATATCATCCAGGGATTAAGCCTGTTGGCTCGTTCCGGTTTCATGAAAGCTAGAATTGTTAAAATTGTTCAGACCATCTTCTGTGAGGGCGTCCAATATTTACAATTTAGCAATAATTTTGGAAATCTTCCTTCTGGCATTCTATCAATATATTCATTCCAATCGTTCCTATATTTAATTATTCGGTCTGTAAGTTTGAAAATATTTAGTTCCTTTCTTATATCTTCGTTTCTTTTCTTATCCAGCAGAGTATATCCTGCTACATTTCTTAAAAATCTCATCTCAGCTGCTTGTAATCTTTGTTCTTGTCTTTTAGTGATCGTCCAACATTCTGGTCCATACATCAATACAGGAACAGCCATTACTTTATAAAATTTAATTTTTGTTTCTTTTCTTGTGTTTTTAAGGGCTCTTTTAATAGTGCCACACATTAGATTAAATGTATTTATTTTGTCATTAACATCTTCAGTTACATATATACTGTAGAATATAGATTATTCTATTTGTGTTGCATTTTCTAAGACCGTAAATTATTGAAATGCAACAATATAACACTAGCATCTGACACAATGCATACAGTGCAGACTTGTGATAGAGCGAAACAAGGAATTTGGACTGATACGGAGATGATTATTGCGAATTGTATATCTGTAAACAGCAGAGGAGTTAATGTTATCACAAACTAGGAAGTGTTGATAACGTAATGTGACGTATCAGACACTGTGACGTCATTATCAGCTGACTTAATCATCTTCCTTTTCATCTTGAATCTAGCTACAACATTAGCTTAATTTAGCACTGGTGTATATTCTAACGTCTTAGAAATGAATGTTTCCAGACTAGCCATATGTTGGCTACAGTTAACATGAGAGAAAAAACAATAGACAGCTTGTCTGGAAGCATTGATTTCCGTATCAACTTCATAATTACATAACCTAGTATCAGAATACCTTCACGCAATCCAAACTTCAGAATTAAACATAGAGACTACATAAAAACAGGATACCTGAGATGTCAGTCTTTTTCAACTTTGGATGTAGGATGTGAGGTACAAGCTGAAGATGGAGCATATGCTCCGAAAGTTCTCCACATCCTACATCCAAAGTTGAGGAAGACAGATCTCAGGTCTCTATATTTCTTCTTCTTCTTCTTCTTCTTCACTTCACGGGCTAGGCAAAATGCCTGTTCCGCCTCACAGTTGTTCTGTCCATCTTTTCACTGGCCTTCCTACATTCCTTGAACCTCTTGGCTTGTAGTTAAATGCTGCTTTTGGTAATCTTGTAACGTTCATTCTTTCTACATGTCCAAACAATTTTTCTCTACATCCTTTGATTCTATCATTCAATGGATATATATTTAACTCTGTTCTTACATTTTCATTCTTTATCTGATCCATTCTTGTGCAGCCTTTTGTTCTTCTAAGGAAGTTTATTTCTACGCTTTGTATTCTACTTAGTAATTTTTTGGTCATTACCCAAGTTTCACTCCCATAAAGTAATGCAGGAACTGCCAATGTTTTATAAAACTTCAATCTAGTATCCCCGGCTTTGACTGATTTGGTCTTTTAGCATTTTATGTTTTTTTTTTTAATGTGTGGCGAGCTGGCCCACAGCATAAACCCCCAACCTGGAGGACCAAAAAAATTTCAATGAGTAACATAATGCTTAACAGTTTCCTATATCTTAATAGGCCTATATAAAAATGAATGTTTGTATGTTTGTTTGTTCGTACTTTATGTGCGGGTATACCGTTGATCCGATTGTGATGGGGCTTTTTGCAAAATGTTCAGGAGATTCCCGGGATCAACATAGGCTGTAAGAGAGTTGTGATACTCATCTCCTACACTCTTAAAAATGGTCCTTTGTAGTGTAAAACGTGAACAAAAGTAGCTCTTTAGACGCTTAAATGGTTTATGCTGCATAAACCATAACAAATACACAAAATTAATGTACACAGAATTGAATATCTCAAAAAGCTCTACAACAAAGTCTCCGACATCATATGTTTATCTTTTACGGATAACTCACAATAACCATAAGAAGTTCCTGTGCAAGCATAGCAGCACATAACGAATTTTGTCTTTTAGCTCATTTATGCCAAGAAGATCGAGATAAGTAGATTCCCGGGCAACATGGGGTAATCAGTATGGGGAATCTTTAAAATAATTACGATGTACATTTGTAATTATTTTTCATTTTACTTATTCAACTAATCATAAGAAGTACATTAATTTTTGTCTTTCAGCTCATTTATGCCAAGAAGATTGGGTTGAATAGATTCCCGGACAACGCCGGGTAAACAGCACGGGGTATCTAAATATAATTACGATATACAGTTTTCATTCCACTTATTTAACTAAACATAAAACATATTAATTTTTGTATTTCAGCTCATTTATGTCAAGAAGATCGGGATAACTAGATTCCCGGGCAACGCCGGGTAATCAGCACGGGGTATCTAAAAATATAAATTTATAATTACTTTTCCCTTTTCTTATTGAACTGAACATAAAACATATTAATTTTTGTATTTCAGCTCATTTATGTCAAGAAGATCGGGATAACTAGATTCCCGGGCAACGCCGGGTAATCAGCACGGGGTATCTAAAAATATAAATTTATAATTACTTTTCCCTTTTCTTATTGAACTGAACATAAAAACACATTAATTTTCATATTAGCTAGTATCAAATAAAAAATTAGACTTTTGAGATCAGTTATGGGTTGTAGTAGGTTAGATAAGTTTAAAAAATGAGGATATAACAAAATAATTAAATGTAAGATGCCCAAGATCGTAGGCTTTGGAGGTTTGGCACGGGAAGACGGCACCAGCTGTAAGAACCTGAAGATAGATAGATAGATTTAATGTAATATCATTAAAGGAAAGGATTCATCATTATAGAGATCAGTGGGTTGAACATCTAGAAAGAATGAACTACAGTCGTATTCCTAGAAGAATTATTGATTATAAACCTGAAAGAAGGAGAGATTTGGGAAGACCACGGAAACGTTGGTTAGGGAATATTTGAATTGGAACAGGCTGAAGAGTCTATTCCCAGATAGAAGAAGACGAACAAGGAGACAAAGAAGACGACGAAGAAGAAAGAGACGAGGAAGAAGGCGAAGATAAAGACGATGAAGGAGACGAAGAAGATGAAGGAAAAAAAAAAGATACACCATAAAAGGAATGCGACCTCTTAAAATCCTTTTGAAAAAAAGTGTTTTAATGGAAAAACAACATAAAATCGCATTACAATAAGCGAGAAATTCGTTTGCTATTGAAATTACAGGGCTGCACTAGGCTCACGGGCCACCAATTGAATAACATTGCTCTAATTGTTTTCAGTTTTTTTTCTCTAGTCATCTAGGTATAAAAACAGGCAACTGTTGACAATAAATTTTATCATCGTTGCAAAATTTCCTTTGGGGTATATACTGTTAATTATTTTAGTGATAAAAGCCTGCTGTGTACGATTGCAGACTTCTTGGTGACCTGGAGACATTTTTTTTTGTCAGCTATAATATGAAATCGTTAGTTATATTTAGAGTATAGGTAGTAATATTTTTAATGTCTTGCCCGGGGACAAGCCAGTAGCTCTCGTTAAGAAAACTCCATAATATTTCAACCTTAGACTGTTGCAGGCAGTTGTCATTAACACTGCTGTCAAACTGTAAGCAGATATCTATACATCACACATGCTTTAGCCAATGACGTTACTAATTACATCTATACACGATAAAAATGAACATTATAAAATTGTATTTGAAGAGAAAAATTATACGCTCAGACCGGGACTTGAACCCGGGACCCTTGGTTCTCTAGACCAAGTGCTCTACCAACTGAGCTACCTGAGCAATTACCGATCTAAACGCAAATCTTTCTCTATATACATTGTAATTCCCGTTCACTAAATGCTGTGAAGCCATGCTTCTATCTTGCAAATGGCTGCTCCTTTATTAAGAAAGTTTTGCATTTAGATCGGTACTTGCTCAGGTAGCTCAGTTGGTAGAGCACTTGGTCTAGAGAACCAAGGGTCCCGGGTTCAAGTCCCGGTCTGAGCGTATAATTTTTCTCTTCAAATATGATTTATCCATCATTGAGATGTACGAAATCAATAATAAAAAAACTTGAAAAAAGCCGTACTGGCTGTAATGTATAATCCCTAAATATGTCTTCTTAATAAAGGAGCAGCCATTTGCAAGATAGAAGCATGGCTTCACAGCATATGGTGGACGGGAATTACAATGTATATAGAGAAAGATTTGCGTTTAGATCGGTACTTGCTCAGGTAGCTCAGTTGGTAGAGCACTTGGTCTAGAGAACCAAGGGTACCGGGTTCAAGTCCCGGTCTGAGCGTATAATTTTTCTCTTCAAATATGATTTATCCATCATTGAGATGTACGAAATCAATAATAAAAAAATTATAAAATTGGTACCTGAGCTGTCATTCGTCCTCAATTAAAACAATTGCTGTAACTATTCTGGATGCCTTTGCATCCTCTCTTTATGACATGGTACCATTTCATAAGTAGAAGATGGAACATACGTTTCCGAAATGCTTCCAAAACAGCTACAGCAGTTCTTTTATTTGAGCACGAATGACATATCGGGTATGAATTTTATATATCTAATTTTTAAAATCGGCCGCGGTGGAGTAGTGGTTATGCTCCTTGCCTCTGGTCCCGACGGTCGCGGGTTCAAACCCGGCCGGGGTCGATGCATTTTTAGGACGGAAAAATCGAAGGAGCAAGTCCTCCGGGAGGGACTTTAAGCCGTGGGTCCCGAGTCTGAAGGTTTTCAGGCTCGTAAAAAATCCTTAAGCCTGAATGAAAAGGCCTCTAAGCAAAATTTACCGAATTTTCCCCGTCCTAATACTACCTTGGTTTCCTAGATGTCGGTATGAGGCGGAACGCTGACCATGGGCCACTCAAAATGACATCTATACGAAAACAAGTGTAACTAAATTAGTATGGTTCAATTTCTTCCCTGAAGGGGGAGAGCGCCTAAATCTCTGTAAAGGGAAAAACATAGGCTTTACAATACAAAAATAATTTTTAAAAAGTGACATCAATGGTGTTTCGTAAATGAATGTCATCATCATCAACAACAAGGATTAAGCCCAATGGCCTGTCATAGGTCGAATTGGTCCTTCCATCTCTTCAATGGTCTTCCCAACATTCTTCTCCCTTTTGGTTTATAATTATATATTCTTCTTGGTATGCGCTGTTCATTCATTCGTAATACGTGCTGAAGATAAGCATTTTGATAATATTTTATTCTTTCACAGAGATTAAATATATTAAGTTCTGTTCTTATATCTTCGTTTTTCTTTATATCGGTCCTTTGGTATCCTGCTATTGCTCTCAACATCTTCATTTCAGCAGCCTCTATTTGTTTACTATCTGCCTTTGTTAATGTCCAGGTTTCACATCATAGATAAGAGATGGAACTGCCAATACTTTGTAAAACTTCAAAATAGTTTCTTTTCTAGTCTTATTCAATAAAGTGCGTTTAATTGTGCCACATAGATAATTGAATCGTTGTATTTTAGTGTGTTTATCTAAATTTCTGTAATTTCCTAAATGACATCCCAAATAATGAATGTTAATAGTACATTGCGATGCGATGTTGGGAAGTGGTTTTTACAGAAGCGAGGGAAATGTTTAAAAATCGAACGATAGCTAGTTTTTAATTTCCGAGATTCTGTAAAACACTTCACAAACGTGCGTTGTAATTTGTTTTCTGCGATGGTGTTTTCAAAAATAATAAATTATAGTAAAATAACATCTTTGTTGGAAATATTTGCATTCATTATAAACAATTGACTAACGTTAACATTGTGGGCAATGTATTCACGTAGACTTTCACGGCCGGAGTTACTATGATAATCTTGAAGATTTTCGGGCTGTAGGCCGTGGTCGTGAGGCTTGTAGTCCCCCTTGAGGATGCCAGACGCAGTCTCTGGCGAAACGTCGGGGAACGACAAGTCTCACGACCATGGCCTACAGCCCGAAAATCTTCAAGATCATCATAGTGTGGGCAATGTTTGTTAGTTGAAACTACAGGAGGCCTTGAGACCGATTAATGACAAAATGGCGGCAAGTACGTATTTATTGTTTTATATTGTTTCAAATGAAGTTTAGTTCATTTAAAATGCAGTGATTTGTTTCGTATAATGTATATTAACACTAACTTTTGGATATTTTTGTATATACATTATACGTAGTATACATAGAGAGCAGTGGTTTTACTTCCCGAACGCATTTTGTAATATGTATTATTACAGTATAGTTATTTAGTTGGCAACCCCGAAATGTAGGAAGTTGAACTTTCAATCCTGATCGCCATTGCTGTCCATCCATAGTAATTCTGCCCGAAGGCAGGTCCTTCACTGCAATCATAGCATTTTCATGCTATGCTTGCAGCTTTACTAGGGAATTGTAGGTATAGTAGCTTCCCGTTGCTTTCCACACCGGTGAAGGATGATGATGATAAAGATGATGGCCATATGATTTCGGGGACCATTAGGGGCCTTAAAGTTTTCCTGACATTTGTCTTACAGGTGAGGAAAAACCCCGATAAAAACCTCACCCAGAGAAACTGCCCTGACCGGGGATCGAACGCGAGCCCGCTGCGAGACAAGGCAGCACGCTACCTCGAGACCACAGCGGTACGAGAATACACACTATCTCGCAAAAAAGTATTGATTATGCAGGCCAAAACTTCACTGAATTTGTAGTCCCCCACCAGAAGAAGAAGAAATGTATGATGCGATATCCATTGTTTGATTTCCTTTCCTGAAGAAACCACATTTTAAGATTTTTATATTCTGGCGGAACCTAAAGCGAGCGTAGATATTTGTTAGTTTGGAAATTATATATTTTTTTTTTGTTAAGGAGGCTATGTTGGTGCTACGATTCGCTAGTAATTATATTATAAACTGTATTTAATTAGTTAGGAAGGTGCTCAGCCGCCTCAAGGTATGCACCTGTTAATAACTTGGCAGAGGTCCGCACTATGTGACTCGCGTACCAACTTCTATCATAGTATTCTACATGTTTAGTATGCATGTGTGTGAATGGTGATTTTTGTTTTAATGTTGTGTTGTCTCGTAGGAGGTCATGTTATTGAGCTGATCACTCGTTTGGGGAGACCCTCAATGTTCTTGTGTTGTCAAAAAAGTATGTGATCAATAGTTAAAATGTCTCCCCCGACAGGTCGCGCCACTGTAAGGCCTGGGCACATATTGTGCTTAGAAGGTGAGAGTGTAAATTACATTATAAAAATATAGCACATTGAAATCTCTTATTACAAGAATAAGAGAAAGATGATGGTGAGGAGATCAGAGAAGTCTTGATTTTCTTACTCCCTTCATTGTATTGTATTGTAATGTAAGCCTATATTTTCCCTTTACAGAGATTTAGGCGCTCTCCCCCTACAGGGAAGAATTTGAGCCATACTAATTTAGTTACACTTATTTTCGTCATTTTGAGTGGTCCGTGGTCAGCGTTCCGCCTCATACTGACATCTAGGAAACCATAATAATAATAATAATAATAATAATAATAATAATAATAATAATAATAATAATAATAATAATACATAAAATGAATGTTTGTTTCTTCGTACTTTATGCGCGGCCATACCGTTGAGCCGATTGTGATGGGGCTTTTTGCAAAATGTTCAGGAGATTCCCGGGATGAACATAGGCTATAAAAGAGTTGAGATACTCAACTCCTACACCCTTAAAACACCCTTTGTAGTGAAAAACGTGAAAAGGTCCTTTTTTATCCTTAAATGGCTTGCGCTGCCTAAACCATAACAAACACACAAAATTATTGCACAGAGAATTGAACATCTAAAAAAAAATTCTACAGAAAAGTCCGCGACAGCATATGTCTATCTTTTAAGGATAACTCACAACAACCATTTTTGTCTTTCATTGATGCCCAGAAGATCGGGATAAGTAGATTCCCGGGCAAGCATAGCAGCGCACGGCGGGTATTCTTTTATGGATAACTCAAAATAACGAATTTTGTCTTTCAGCTCATTTATGCCCAGTACATCGGGATGCGTAGATTCCCGGGCAACACCGGGTAATCAGCACAGGGTATCTAAAAAAGAATAACGATATAAATTTATATTCATTTTTCCTTTTACTTATTCAACTAAATGCAAAAACACATCATTTATTAAGGTGTAGCAGCGCATGCCGGGTATTAGCTAGCAATAATAATAATAATAATAATAATAATAATAATTAATAATCTTCAAGATATGGGCCTATTGACCCGTTCCGCTCCCAGCTGCACAATATGCTACAGGTCATCCTTCCAACGTCGCGTCGTTTCGGTCTTTGTAGGTGTTTTGATAAACGATTATTTGTCATTCTTTTTACATGTTCAAACTATTTACATTTATTTCTGTATATTCTCTCGTTTATATTATATATTTGTAATTCATCTCTGATATCTTGACTTCTCTTTTGATCTCTTAAAGATACGCCTGCAACGGATCTCAAATATCTCATTTCTATTGTCTCAATTTATGTTTATCAGAGATCGTTAAAGGCCAAGTCTCAGACTCGTGTGCTAACGTTAGAACGGCTACTGTTTTGTAAAATTTCAATTGAGTTTCCCTTGTGGTCTTATTAAATTAAACATAGGCTCAATTCTGGAAATGCGTGCTATTATGCATCGCAGAGACTTTTGATGTCCCAACTCCTTTCAAAAAACGTTAAGCTGAAAATATATAAAACTATTATTCTACCAGTTATATTATATGGATGCGAAACATGGACTCTTACTTTAAGAGAGGAAAGAAGATTACAAGTATTTGAGAATAAAGTACTTAGGAAAATTTTTGGACCATAGAGAGATGAACAGACAGATGAATGGAGAAGACTACATAACAATGAACTACATGGTCTTTATAGGAAGCCAGATATAATAAGAACAGTTAAGTCTCGTAGACTGCGATGGGCAGGACATGTTACACGTATGGGGAATGAAAGACTTGCATGGAAGCTTCTTGTAGGAAAGCCTGAGGGAAAACGCCCAGTAGGTAGACCAATAATGAGGTGGGAGAATAACATTAACTATGATTTGAGGGAAGTAGATTATACAGGGAATGATTGGAAAATGGTTAGCTCAGGATAGGGATATATGGAGAGCTTATGTCCGTGCGGCCATGAACCTACGGGTTCGATAGTGCCAGTGAGTAAGTAAGTTGTGGTCTTATTTCTCAAATATCTTCTTATTGAACCACATATCTCTTGAAGTTTTCCTAATTCTTTCTCCATATCCAAATTTTGCTTAACTCCCTTAATTGTTGTGCGTATTCAGTGATTTTTTCTTAACATCTTCATTTGATACTAATTGTGTCCTAATTTTATGCAGTGAGATATATATATATATATATATAATTCTTCTGTAGTGTGTTTGCCACTCTACTCCTCCTAAACGACTGGACCTATTTTGATGAATTTTTTTGTGTGTTTAATTAGATGCCTGGATGGTTTAGATTCACAATTGGACCCTCAAAAACCATTAGGTGTAGGCCTAAGAGTTCACATGAAGTGAACATTTAAAAATCGCTCTAGCGCTCACATTTTTCGATGTTTCACAACGAAACTCAGTATATCGTATTAAAATAAACAGAGGCAGGTATCATCAAAAAATGAGCGAAATCCGACAATTAGAAGTAGAGGTTTTCTTGAAACCCGAAATTAAAAACCGCCTAAACGACTGGACCGATATTGATATATTTTTTTTTTTGAGTGGGTCCCTGGGTAGTTTAGATTGTACTCTATAGGTGGAGTTGCAATCGGGTTACAATATTTTTTTATGTCAGATGTGTAAGTCAACTGCATTACCGACATATTCCGCGTGACAATGTGGCGTCATCATGCACGCTTCTTCAACCTCAACAGATAACAGTGAGGAGTTTTCTTGCGAACTTATTAATTAGCGAATTTTATGGTAAAAGAGTAAATTATATTTTATCGACCGGTCATGACACGAGAATAGAACGTTCGGGCAGGACAACGTCTGCCGGGTCCGCTAGTTATTAAAATAAATAAAGGTGAATTTTTTTTATTTCCAGAAAGTAAAAGCAGATGGTTACTAAAGGGAAAAAAGTCACTGACCTTAATTCAGATATTTTGATGGGTGATGTAGCAATATATCGAGAAACAAGTGACTTCTATAAACGTAACTGCTTATGTTTTTTTAACATACACAATTACTTTTTGTCAAATAGCATCTGCATCATTATATTTTCGGTCACAAATGTCCTGAATTTCGATGAAAATGTACATTTTGCATGTCTAAGTGACCTGTTTGCACCATGATATTTATCATAAGTTTGTTTTAGAAATTCCTCAGCATATTGTCGATCACCTTAGAGCTGTATGACTGTTAAGAACTGAGTACATTTTGCAGATCTGATTACACTGAGCAACAAAAAAAGGAACTTTTTTGTCTCAGAAAGAAAAATATGTGATTCTGATAGTATTTTTTTCTCTTGAGTTCAAATATGATACAGATTTTTCTCCATCACGCAAGGTTTCCGAGAGACAGGCAATTATAATTTCAAACACTTTAATATTTTCTACATTCGTAACTACACAATATTCGAACATTCGGACTCACGTAGAAAGTAAGAAATGACGATTTTCTGCTATATTTCCCCTGTGGAGCATCCCTGTTGATGGTCCAACAATAATCGGCCAGCATATTAGGATTCAATTTGCCTTGATATATCTTTTCCATAGCTGAAATCTGATGAAAGTGTTCCCCGTGCTCATCGCTCACTGCTGCTTATCATCTGAGTCCACATACAAAAATGGCTGGATGTGATGAACACAGAGGTCAAAACATTTAAGGTATCTCCGTACCATGATCTGGTACACACAATCACCAATCCCTGGTCCAGCGACATCAGTCGCTGTCATAACCCGCGCCAATAAGTCGTCTTCGGATGCCACAGGGGTCTCGTAAATCAAGGATTTCATGTGACCCCACAGGTATTAGTCTAGCGGGGTCAAGTCGGAAGAACGTGCAGAATCTTCGGCGACGAAATTGAGAGGGAAGTGTCTTATTTTGCGTTTAGCAGGAAAACGGTACGTTTCCCGTCTGAGTTCCTATGATAAACATAACCGTCTTGGTCCCCACTATACATCCTCGAAGTCTGTAATGGAAATTTAGTTACATCCTGTATACATAATTTTATTAGAGTTATACTATTATTAAATCTATCTATCTTCGGGTTTTTACAGCTGCTGCCATCTTCCCGTGCCAAACCTCCAAAACCTACGGTCTTGGGCATCTTCGATGCTTAGCCCTCTAGCTTGCATTATTGTCTTCATGTTTTCCTTCCATGTTAACTTTGGTTTCCCTCTTTTCTTCTTTCTGTTCGGATGCCATTCATATAGTTGCTTCGGCCATCGCTCATCTTCCATTCTTATTTATTATTATTATTATTATTATTATTATTATTATTATTATTATTATTATTATTAAATAAATAATTTTAATTTATTTATGGATTCTGTTAACGCCCGATAATCTCCGATAGATAGAAATTATTATTATTATTACTATTATCATTATCATCATCAACAACAACAACAACAACAACAAGGATTAAGCCTAATGGCTTTTCCGATCTCATTATAGGTCGAATTGGTCCTTACACCTCGCTAATGGTCTTCCCAACAATCTTCTCCCTTTTGGTTTATAATTATACATTCTTCTTGGTATGCGCTGTTCATTCATTCGTAATACGTGCTGAAGATAAGCATTTTGATAATATTTTATTCTTTCACAGAGATTAAATATATTAAGTTCTGTTCTTATATCTTCGTTTTTGTTTTTTTTTTCGGTCCTTCGGTATCCTGCCATTGCTCTCAACATCTTCATTTCTGCAGCCTCTATTTGTTTACTATCTGCCTTTGTTAATGTCCAGTTTTCACATCCATAGATAAGAGATGGAACTGCAAATATTATTATTATTATTATTATTATTATTATTATTATTATTATTATTATTATTATTATTATCATCACCTCTCACAGCTGGTGTCCCGAAATAGTCTCGGTTACTACATGTGGGTTTCGTGGCGGACGAAATGGAGCTGGGGCAGGTTTTTCTCGGGGTTTTCTCCCTTTTTCCCTGCTACAATTTCATTCCACCATTTCTCCAAGCTCATCTCATTCATTTCATTTCGTTCATCTGCCCCTGCGATGGTGCGTCAGGCGTGGTCGGCCGGCACCCTTGTCATTCACAGAACTCTACATAAGGGGCTTCATCTCATCCGTCGACCCGACTCTGAGTTGGACACGAATTGAGGATTATTATTATTATTATTATTATTAGTATTATTATTATTAGTATTATTATTATTATTATTATTATTATTATTATTATTATTATTATTATTATTATAATTATTATAGCGACATTTTAATTCTGTCGTTTGATGTTGAAAATAGACGAATTTCCAACGTTAGTAATTCACAAGATATTGATTGGTATAGTTACTTCCGGTGTCTTTTACACTCTGCGATGTCAGCACGGCTCAGGTTCAAATCCCGGAGGCGTTTTCCCAGCACTGCGAAACATACAGCAACATTATAGTTTTATTATCATAAAAAAACTTTGAGCACGGTGGACAAGTGGTTATCATACCCGTCTCGGGTTCCGAGGTTCGCAGTTTAAACCCGGTCAGGTTCAATATTTTTTATCAGGATGTAAAAATCCTGTGTAGAACTTTTTTTTTTGCAAGGCAAGTAAAGTGGAAAGTCTTATATCGTAGATTTGAAACGTGTAAAAGATCATAAAATCCCCGAGAAAAATTTGTCAGCCGCTACAAGTTTCATTTATTAACCAAACCTTTTTAATTAATAACGAGAAAAAATGATAAATTAATAATTTTATGATATTCTTCTATTCCTCAAATAATACCCTCACGTTGATTAACCTTTTTTATATTTTTATTGTTTTACGCCCACATTTGAACTGCGACATTGACTCGAGTTTTTAAAGAGCGCGGTAAATAGAAATACCTCCTGACATTCAATAAGAGTTTTCTTTCTTTGACTATACTTAGTCACTTTTGGCAAATCCTATTTGGGCATATTTAATAAAAAAACATACCTTATAACTAAACTCACTGGCACTATCGAACCCATAGGTTCATGGCCGCGCGAAAACAAGTTCTCCTTCCATACCTATCCTGAGCTAATGTTTTCCAATCATCCCCTGTATAATTAACTTCCCTCAAATCATGGTTAATGTCATTCTCCCACCTCATTCTAGACCTATGTCCTGGGCGTTTTCCCTGGTTTTCCTACAAGAAGCTTCCATTCACGTCTTTCATTCCCCATTCGTGCCAAATATCCTGCCCAACGCAGTTTAAGAGTAAACTGTTCTTATTACATCTGGTTTCCTATAAAGATCATGTAGCTCACTATTATGTAGTCTTCTCCATTCACCTGTCTATCTCTCTTTGCTCCAAAAAATAAAATCATAAGAATTTTATTCTCAAATACTCGTAGGGTCTAATCGTTTCTCTTCACTTAAAGGAATAGTCCATCTTTCGAATCCATATAATATAACTGGAAGAATAACAACTCTATATATTTTCAGTTTTTTTTTTCTTTTGAGAGAATTTGTGACCCGAGTCCCTGTAATGCATATCATGCAAAAATTATATCGTATGCTATATCTAGGCCCCATACATTGTATGTTCAAATATGTTTATACATTCATCTATATATCTGCCTATCTATCTCTCTCTTTCTTCTCCCCTTCCTCCTTCCTTTTGTTTCCCTCTCTTCCTCCTTGTACCTTTAAATCGTCTTTTCTGACTGGGACAGTGGAATTGTATTCTCTGGCGTTTCTATGCCAGAATTCTTTGAACTATCATTTTTCTTACTGTTTTAACTCTTGAATAAATAGCATAGGCCTACTTCATGTCCTAGAGAATACAATAAAATATTACCTCAAAATATTGGATGTAGAAATAATAACCCTCTGGCGTTAGTTATACAATATTAACATTTATTTGGTGGACTCAAGATTGCGGTTAATTTAGAATATATTTCCTTGAGCAAAAAGAGGAAATGAATTTTATTTTGTGTTTTATAAACATTTGAGATGGAAGAAAAGTAATTCGCTTTTATAAATACGAGAACATGAATTATTTAACTAAAAAAAAACATTCATTACTCGAGCCTTTTCATTTCCTTTCAGAAATTCCCCACGGTGCTGCAAGCTCACTTAATACTTGGTTAAATATGAAACAGCTGCGTTAAAAATGCAAACATCGATATTAATATCGATTCATGCGCCACGGCCGTCTGCACAACCAAGTTTCACAGTTTCTGATAAAAAAACTGTTAAAAATATTGCTTGTTAACATTAACTGTAATTACCAATGTAAATTATATTATAATTCACTGATAAAAGTTATATTTTATTTGTACCAGCTACCACTTTTTATAATTTTTTATATTAATCCTTCCTAGAGTGTATAATATTATAGGAATCGGAAGTTTGGACAATGACACAACAACATGCCAATAGAATAGCTATTACTCATGCAAAGTATCTCTGCAGGCGGAAGAATCAGGAAGCTCTGTTTGTTGGTACACGTGACGTCATATAAGGCAGTGTACACTGTCAGCGTCCCACGTCCCATTCCCCTCTGCACTCGTAGATATCAGTGTCACGTGGTCTATTCCTGCATAAACACGATTGCAGTGTCCTCCGTCAACAACTGCGCTTACTCCTTAAACGGGTAATACAGTTGGAGAAGAGCTGCCAGAAACTGTCGACTGGAAATAATTAGAAATGCAGAAATAATGAAATGGACGAATCTCTTAATAATCTTTTATGGAATACGAATCTGACTAGAGAAAAAATAAATTATACAAACAATAATAGAAGAAGCCTTCAAAAAACAAGACAGGATAAAGTAAGAAATGAATTCCTTAATGTGTCACATTCAGTACCGTAAACCAGTTAAGGCGTTTAAAGAAACTATCGTGTATGCGGCCGTCGGTCAGTTAACTCGTTTTAGAGCGGGCGCGAACAAACCGCGTTTATATTCGGCGCCTAAATATTGTGTTGGCTTAGTATGTCTTGGAGATCATAGATGGCATGTAAATGTACATTTTCTATTCCCGTTTGACACGTTTAACCTTGGTGAATCCCCTTTTATTTTTAAAACAACACATGGAATGCGTTCACCCAACCTGCCTCCAAGCTCCAATGCAGTCATATATGTTTCTCGTTATCGCGCTGTTGTTTGTGCGTGAGTGAAACCAGGGCAAAAGGAAAATATCTCACTGAAGAAGAATTAGTGAATATTTTGTATAATGATGATTCAGGTGATGAACTGATTCCTGAATTAGAAGATTCACAAAGTGAAAGTGAAGATGAACTTCCACTTCCTGAAATTAATACGCTGATACCATGTGATGTCAATCACCCAAGTTATTTGACCATCAAATCCTACTAGGATATCTCCTTTAGGTATGTAAAAAAATTTGAATTTTCTAGGACTAGTAGTTTGTGAATAATGGTCAATTTTCTGAAGTGCCATGAAAAGGGTAGCTGGGGTGTTTAAATGGCTGGCCTGTGGGTCTAAATGCCCTGCTCAGTGCCTGGTACTGAATGTAAGAAATTGAAAATCAAACTTTCACATTGCATGGCCATATACATATGGAAGATTACCAAAAAATATATACCAATGGTCACACCCTGGAAGAAATTAACGTGGCAGACTATAATTGATGATAGGAATTTGGAAGAAGCAGATTGGAATGATAGAAATAAATGGAAGCTGAAGACGGCTAAGCTATAAGTGGGGGAAAGCCGAAGAAAAAAAAGTCACTCTGTAGTTTTCGCTAAGAACATCTGCTTGTTTGTGTTATCAATCCGTCTCGGCAGATGTCTCTTTTTGTATAACATGAAGAAGCAATTTTGGTCTTCCTGTAAGATTCGCGTGACTGCCCGTATGTACACAATGTGATGTATTATTCATGTAAATTAACAGACTCTTCACATGCTATATGTGGTCAGCGAAATCTTATAATTTATTTTAGAAATGGAGCTTACGATCGCATTTATAAGATCTGCTATTACCATATGATTATTTTTAATGCATTCTTCTTCATCCAGGGATTAAGCCTGTTCTGTCGTTCCGGTTTCATGAAAGCTAGAATTGTTAAAATTGTTCAGACCATCTTCTGTGTGGGCGTCCCAACATTTCTCCTTCCATGCGGTTAATAATTTAGCAATAATTTTGGAAATCTTTCTTCTGGCTTTCTATCAACATGTTCTTTCCAGGCGTTCCTATATTCAATTATTCGTTCTGCAGGTTTGAAAATTTTTGAGGAAGTGGCTTAATTCAAACACCTAGGAACAATGATCACAAATAGGAATGAGATGCACAAAGAAATTAAACATAGGCTCAATTCTGGAAATGCGTGCTATTATGTATTGCAGAAACTCTTGATGTCCCAACTCCTTTCAAAAAACGTTAAACTGAAAATATACAAAATTATTATTCTACCAGTTATATTATATGGGTGCGAAACATGGACTCTTACTTTAAGGGAGGAAAGGAGATTACAAGTATTTGAGAATAAAGTACTTAGGAAAACTTTTGGACCAAAGAGAGATGAACAGACAGGTGAATGGAGAAGACTTCATAACAATGAACTACATGGTCTTTATTGGAAGCCAGATATAATAAGAACAGTTAAGTCTCGTAGACTGCGATGGGCAGGACATGTTGCACGTACGGGAAATGAAAGACTTGCATGGAAGCTTCTTGTAGGAAAGCCAGAGGGAAAACGCCCAGTTGGTAGACGAATGAGGTGGGAGAATAACATTAACTATGATTTGAGGGAAGTAGGTTATACAGGGAATGATTGGAAAGCATTATCTCAGGATAGGGATGTATGGAGAGCTCATGTCCGTGCGGCCATGAACCTACGGATTCGATAGTAAGCATTTGAAAATATTTACTTCCTTTATTATATCTTCATTTCTTTTCTTATCGAGCAGAGTATATCTTGCTATATTTCTTAAAAATCTCATTTCAATTGATTCCAATCTTTATTCTTGACTTTAAGTGATCGTCCAACATTCTGATCCATTCATCAATACCGGAACAGCCATTACTTTATAAAATTTTATTTTTTTGTTTCTTTTGTTGTGTTTTAAGGGTTCATTTAATAGTGCCACATATTAGATTAAATGTATTTTGTGATTTTGGAAATCTTTCTTGTGGCTTTATATTAACATGTTCTTTCGAAGCGTTTCTATACTTAATTATTCGATCTGTGAGGTTGAAAATATTTAGTTCCTTTCTTATATCCTCATTTCTTTTCTTATCCAGCAGAGTATATCCTGCTATATTTCGTAAAATTCTCATCTCAGTGCTTCCAATCTTTGTTCTTGTCTTTTAGTGATCGTCCAACAGGAACAGCCATTACTTTATAAAATTTTATTTTTGTTTCTTTTCTTGTGTTTTTAAGGGTTCTTTTAATTGTGCCACACATTAGATTAAATTTATATATTTTATCTTTAATATTTACAAAATTTCTACTTTATAGTACGTATGCTTCAATTACAATTTGACATTTTTAAATATATTTACAAAATGTATTTCATCAATTTCAAAAATTAATTGTCTTCATCACTTTATCCTTGAGGCAATCCTCTAATGACAAAAGTTATATATAATAAAAAAATGATAAACTGAAACCTGCATATTTAAAACTATTCACTTGCTCTAAGATTTTATCATCAATTACTATTTTACATAATTTTTAATGTATCCCGATTATATATATATATATATATATATATATATATATATATATGTTGTCGTGCGTTAGTCTCGCAAAAAACTCGAAAATGGCTCGACCAATTGGAATAATTTTTATTATTCTGTTCGCTTCAATACTGGGGTGGTTTATAAAAAAAATTCAAAGGAACGTCCGAAAAAATCGAAATTGGTAATTTTGTATGGGAATTGCCACTATAAAAGTGATTCAACTTGTATTTTATTCAAGAGTACGATATTTAGTTCAACAGACGAAAATTATATGAATGCGAATCATCAACTCTTACCTTAAGGGCGGAAATAAAATTACGGGTATTTGGGAATAAAGTTCTTAGGAAAATTTTTGCACAAAAAAATGTGGGCAGGTGAATGGAGAAGATTACTAACATCATTAGCAGCCGCACAACAACCCTGGGTGGGTCAAGACTTCCTTCGGAATTTTTCTCCAGGTTTCTGTATCTCTTGCAACCGTCAACCAATTCTTGAGTTCAAAAGATTTGACATTCTATATTTCAAATTCGGTCTTGCAGTTCTCCATCTTCCTTCTGGCTTACCATCATCTATAACTAACTCACTGGCCCTATCGAACTCGTAGGTTCACGACACGCGAACATGAGCTCTCCATACATCCCTATCCTGAGTTAATGATTTCCAATCATTCCTTGTATAATCTACTTCCCTCAAATCATAGTTAATGTTATTCTCCCACCTCATTCTTGGTCTACCAACTGACATTTTCCCTCTGGCTTTCCTACAAGAAGCTTCCATTCACGTCTTTCATTTCCCATACGTGCAACATGTCCTGCCCATCGCAGTCTACGAGACTTAACTGTTCTTATTATATCTGGCTTCCTATAAAGACCATGTAATTTATTGTTAGCAGCCTTCTCCATTCACCTGTCTGTTCATCTCTCTTTGGTCCAAAAATTTTCCTATGAAGTTTATTCTCAAATACTGTAATCTCCTTTCCTCCATTAAAGAAAGAGTCCATGTTTCGCAGGCTTCTTCTAATTACTTCATTTTTAGTCATTCTCTGCGTATGTCCTGTCTATCTTAGTTTGTTTGCTTTAATGTCTGTAAAGGTATCTGATGATTTATACAACTCGTACAATTTCCTATTAGCACCTATATCTCATTCATACTAATAATGGCGAATGTAATAATGGTGATCATGATGATGTTAGGGGAGCGTTTGGGCCTTAAAGTTAGTTTCCTGACATTTATTTTGCAGGAGCGGAAACCCCCCCCAAAAAAAAAACTTCGCCCAGAAAAATTGTCCCGACTGTGGATCGAATCCGGGCCCCGCACCACAGCGGGGGTAACTTCATCCGGAAATAAATATTGATAACAACTATTGATAGATACCTGAAGCGTCTATAACAATGTTGTACGAGCTAGAAAGGGCCCATCAGGGGTCAGTAGATACATGTATGGCTTTTGTCACTTGTCAGAGCCAATACACATGTCACAAACCTCGTGATAATGTGAATCAACAGCCCCGTAGTGGACGTAAGAAGTCTTAAGTGCAATAGGCTATAGTACCCTCTCAATGCATCAAAAGTTATTTCCCTTCGAAAATATAGATCATATAATACCCCGAGTGCGTTGCTACGCCTAAATAAATTAAATGTGTTTCTATGTTTACTTGAATAAGTAAAACGAAAAATAATTATAAAATTTTATCGTAATTATTTTTAGATACCCCGTGCTGATTAGACTGATCAACAAAAAATAAACTTTTTACACGCTTTATATTAGCTTGACCTGCATCTATCTATGTAACGGAATCTTTCAACGCGATTTTCCCCCACTTAAAATCATTGGATTGACTTGAAACTTTGTATACTCGTAAAAGACCCGTGACAATACAATAATTTCATACTTTGTTTCTAAAATCATGGCCAGAATCATCAGAAAATAAAAAAAAGTGTCTTCATATCTATGTAACGGAAATTTTTAACACGATTTTCACCCACTTAGAAACATTGGATCGACTTGAAATTTTGTATTCGTGTAAAGAACCCGTGACAATACAATAATTTCATTTTTTTTCTCTCAGAAAGAAAAATATGTGATTCTGATAGAATTTTTTCGCCTGAATTCAAATATGATATCGGTTTTTCTCCATCACGCAAGGTTTCCGAGAGACAGGAATTTATAATTTCAAACACTTTAATATTTTCTACATTCGTAACTACACAATATTCGAACATTCGGACTCACCTAGAAAGTAAGAAATGACGATTTTCTGCTATATTTCGCCTGTGGAGCATCCCTCTTGACGGTCCAACAATAATCGGCCAGCATATTAGAATTCCATTTGCCTTGATATCTCTTTTCCATAGCTGAAATCTCCTGATGAAAGTGTTCCCCGTTTTATTTTACAATGGACAAATGGACGAACAGACGTTTATTAAATAATAATTATTTAAATCCATTAACTGAAATTGAAATAAAAAACAGGGTGTTGGAGAAATTCCGAATACATATTTGAAAACACGACAAAAAACTGCATTAAGTACAACTATTGGTACTCATGAGACAATCATGTTGACCTGTGTTACCGGCGTTGCCCGGGAATCTACTTACCCCTATCTTCTTGGCATAAGTGAGCTGAAGGACAAAAATGGTTATTGAGAGTTAGGCCGTGCCCTTTTAAGCTTGCCTGGGGATCTATCATCCCATCTTCTTGGCAATAATGAGCTGAAAGATAAAAATGTTTATTATGAGTTATCCGTACAAGATAGACATATGCTATCGCGAACATTTTTTCTAGATTTTTTGAGGTATTCAATTGTGTGTAGATTAATTTGGTGTATATGTTTCGGTTTAAGCAGCGTAAGCCACTTAAGCATCAAAGAAGTTCCGAAAACACTTTTTTCACTATAAAGGACAATTTTTAAGGATGAAATAGTTGATTATTACAACTCTCTTATAGCCTAAAACCTTCCCGGGAAACTCCTGAACATTTTGCAAAAGCCCCATCACAATCGGATGAACGGATGCCCTACATAAAGGACAAACAGACTTACATTCGTTTATATATATATACTGGCTAATGCCGTCGTGCGCTGGTACGCCTATAAAAATTAATGAAATATGATTTTTTAATTTTCGTTTCAAGTAAACTCCTACACATACGGTCTTACTAATAAAAATCTCTAATACAGGCTTTCATCAGTTGTTTAATTATACAATATATAAGCCTGATATAGATCACGTATAATTTCCTTACTAACAAACGTTGTGCCGGAGCTATATAACAAAACAGCAGTTTTACACAATACGTCACATATTCATCATAATGACGTCAGAACAATATTACGCACAGTTTGTAACAGAAATAAAACATCAACTAGTGATTAATTGTGTAAGAAATGAATATGGATAAGAATTAATAGAGATTCCCTAATTGAGGAGTTACGGAAAAAATAAGTGTGTTTTAATATATATACATTTCCCTTTACACTTGTCAAATATATCGTAGATTTGGTTTCACAGATAATGTGCTGCCATCTAACGTCAAGAATTTCGACCATTTCTTGGAAACTAATAAAAGCTTTTCCCATTACTTATGAATTATATGCAGTGTTTTAAGATGCGTTAGAAAACGTTCAAAATAGTAGGAAATGTTACCGACAACAAAATAACATTTCAAGGGGGTGAAAAAAAACCACTGTAGTTCGCCCGGGAATCGAACCTATGACCTCACGCATCGTAGTCAGAAGCTCTAACCACAAGACTACCAAGCTAACATGTAGCTTACTGCAATAATAGTACCTCTATACTTAAGTACATTTTTATATCGGTATGTGTGTTATGTATTAAAGATGCAAGAAAGTTTTCTTAAAATAATATTATGAAGCATTTAAACTACATTCAGGTTAAATCTTGTCTACAGCAATTATTGTAGAACATATTCTTTTGTGAATCAATGTTCAATTTTAAAATATTGTTAGGCCTAATCGAGAATGAGTGTAACGAAAGGCATTTTATGATGCCTTTATTTTCCTACCCAGAGCTTTATTAATACCCTCTTACTAATAATCCATATATAACTTTTATACAAGGTTTATACACATCTCAGTTGAAAATTCTTACTAATATACACTGTATTAGCTGTTCAGTGTAGAAGGGTGTACAACTTTACATGGGAATCGTTATACATGCCTACACCCTTGTTTAAAGATTCTATAACTAGACAAAATGTCGGACATCAAGATCAACTGATTGTTTTCTTATGATATTGATGAAAGTTTCCTTAAATTTAACCCAAAATGCAACACTTTAACGACTGTTTGATGGATGCACAGAGCATAAATAATATTAATAAAGCTCTGGGTAGGAAAATAAAGGCATCATAAAATGCCTTTCGTTACACTCATTCTCGATTAGGCCTAAAAATATTTTAACATTGAATCACAAAAGGATATGTTCTACAATAATTGCTGTAGAAAAGATTTAACTTGAATGTAGCTTAAATGCTTCATAATATTATTTTAAGAAAACTTTCTTGCATCTTTAATATTTAAGTATAGAGGTACAATTATTGCAAGAAGATACGTGTTAACTTGGTAGTCTTGTGGTTAGAGTTTCTGACTACGATGCGTGAGGTCGTAGGTTCGATTCCCGGTCAAACTATAATCATTTTCTTTCCGCTTGAAATGATATTTTGTTGTTGGTAACATTTCCTACTATTTTGAACGTTTTCTAACGCATCTTAAAACACTGCATATAATTCATAAGTAATGGGGAAAGCTTTTATTAGTTTCCAAGAATTGGTCGAAATTCTTGACGTTAGATGGCAGCACATTATGTGTGAAACCAATTCTACGTTTTATTTGACATAGCGTGAAGTGAAATGTATATAAATTAAAACGCACCTATTTTTTCCGTACCTCCTCAATTAGGGAATCTCTATTAATTCTTATCCATATTCATTTCTTACACAATAATCACTAGTTGATGTTTTATTTCTGTTACAAACTGCGAGTAATATTGTTCTGACGTCATTATGATGACGAATATGTGACCTATTGTGTATTCCTTTTATTTTGTTATATAGCTCCGGCACAACGTTTATTAGTAAGGAAATTATACGTGATCTACATAAGGCTTATATATTGTATAATTAAACAACTGATGAAAGCCTGTATTAGAGATTTTTATTAGTAAGACCGATATTATTTATGCCCTGTGCATCCATCAAACAGTCGTTAAAGTGTTGCATTTTGGGTTAAATTTAAGGAAACTTTCATCAATATCATAAGAAAACAATCAGTTGATCTTGAAGTCCGATATTTTGTCTAGTTATAGAATCCTTAAACAAGGCTGGAGGCATGTATAACGATTCCCATGTAAAGTTGTACACCTCTTCTACACTGAACAGCTAATACAGTGTTTATTAGTAAGAATTTTCAACTGAGATGTGTATAAACATTGTATAAAAGTTATATATGGATTATTAGTAAGAGGGTTAATGTTTTTAGACATAATAACAGCTAAACACTCGCCGTACCTGAAAATGTGTATTCACAAAGATAATACATTGCGGTTAACGAAACATTACGGTTTTCAAGAGTCGGTTATTTTAGGATTTCAAGTAAACCACCACTTCTAATGATCGGATTTCGCTGAGGTTTGGATAATACCTACCTCAGTTTATTTTAATAGCATGTACAGAGTTTGGGTTGTGAAATATTGAAAATTGCGACCATTAAAGCGACTTCTTAATTTAGGCATATTATGGAAAGAACAACTGTGAGGCGGAACAGACAATTTGCCTTGCCCGTGAAGTGAAGAAGAAGATGGTGGCTGATAATTCGCGCTGGAGTATGTTAGGAGGGTGGGGGTGAAAACACCCAATTATTTCCAAAACTTTGACAAAAGAAGAGCTTTACAATGAATTATATTGTGAATATTGTTGGAGGAGGGTAACAGAAATCATGAATCCTCATGGACAGTAAGGATTTGACAACATTTGCAACGGACAGGCATAAATGGTTTATCTACCAATTGCTTTCAGCTTACCACTCCTATTTTCACATCTTGACAATCCCAGTTCCCCTCATGTATTACTCGCCCAAGTTAAGTCTGCACAGAGAAGTATGTTAGCGCTAGTGTCGCCAAACTTCTACTTTTTGGAAGAAAAAATCCCTAAGCACATGCGAAAGATCATTACATGATTGTCAAATTACTTAATTACTCAATCCTATAGGTTTTGGATAATTTAAAATCAAAGTGTTTGTTATTTCTCTATTACCAGCCTCTCAACACAACACAGGGGGCGGGAATTGGCAACATTAATGACGAAAGCAAAGGAGGGAAGCTCATTCCCCAGTAGTAACATTGTTGCCGGATTATTCGTTTGGTTAACGACTGCTGCAGGTGTCGGATCATTTAAAAAGCACAGTATTTTCCAGCTCTTCCCTCCCAGTCAAATAACACAACACAGGGACAGGAAGTAGCAACATAGTAAGAAAAGGAAGAGATTCGATACACATTCCTAGAATATTTTCCGCGTTCAGATTTAACTTGGGCGAGTAGGAGATGCAAAGAGCGGATTTGACTAAATGCAATTCTACTGATTTCGCCGAAACTCATCACTACTGTGATTATATATAATTTAATTCGAGTCTGTGCAACGCAAAATGTAGGCATGTATTCTAGAAATACCCCACAAAATAAGTAAAAATAAAGTAATATATAAAAAATATAAAGTTCTCAGATAATTGGTGTAAAAAATATTCGGGATTCAATGTCATTAAAGTAAATAAAAATAAAAATAGAGAAACACCACAATTTATGTTACAGTATGTCAATAACACAGGTCAACATGATTTTTGTCTCATGAGTACCAATAGTTGTACTTAATGCAATTTGTATCGTGTTTTCAAATATGTATTCGGAATTTCTCCATCACCCAGAGTTTTTTTATTTCAATTTCAATTAATGGATTTAAATAATTATTTTAATACGTTTTTTCGTCCATTTGTCCATTGTAAAATAAAACCAAATGAGCTAACTCAGGAGATTTCAGCTATGGAAAAGAGATATCAAGGCAAATGGAATCTAATATGCTTGCCGATTATTGTTGGACCATCAAGAGGGATGCTCCACAGGCGAAATATAGCAGAAAATCGCAATTTATTACCTTCTAGGCGAGTCCGAATGTTCGAATATTGCGTAGTTACGAATGTAAAAAATATTAGAGTGTTGGAAATTATAAATTCCTGTCTCTCGGAAACCTTGTGTGATGGAGAAAAACTGGTATCACATTTGAATTTAGGAGAAAAAATACTATCAGAATCACATATTTTTCTGAGACAAAAGAAAAGTTTCTTTCTTGTTGCTGAGTGTAATTCTTGAGACAAATACATATGTGTGATTTTTCCTCAAAATGTGAAAATTCCTGTAAAATAAAATGGGAATTTGAGCCTAAACAACCTAAAATCAGCACATTTTCAATGTAAAATACATTAGTCATTGCTCAGACAGTGTAACCAACTTATGCTAACAAACAAGTGAACGCTAAACTAATCTGGTGTGCCAACTCACCCATTTTTTCACCCTAACACAAACTTGCTCATCTAATTCTGACTTTCCTATTTTTCTCCCTAACATTCCCACTGGTGTAGGTGGACTGTTGGGATAGAAACCACTTATATGTGAGCATATATCCTAGCAATTGGTTCTAGCGGGAACGTGTATTATCTCATTGGCCAACACGACGCTGGAAGCCACTTGTTCTCCGATCGAATAATCGCAGGTGGCATAGAATAACCATTAATATTTGTCTGTAAACCACGAGGTAGGAAGCATTGTGGAGTAACATGAAAAAAAAAGTTGAAGATACACGATTGCGGAGAATAGTTAGAAAGTTCTTTAATCTGCAATGGATTGACAAAGTTTGATATGAGTGTATTTTAAATAGATAGATCGAAAACGAAATGAAAATATAGAAGAGAACTAAATACATTTAAACCATTAGATCGAATTGCACAATACAGAGATCAATGGATGAACCCACATCGATAGAATGGAAAACAGAATCCCAAAGAGATTCATTACAAACCACTTACTTACTAACTCACTGGCACTATCGAACCCGTAGGTTCATGTCCGCACGGATATAAGCTCTCCATACACCCCTATCCTGAGCTAATGCTTTCCAATCATTCCCTGTATAATCTACTTCCCTCAAATCATAGTTAATGTTATTCTCCCACCTCATTCTTGGCGTTTTCCCTCTGGCTCTCCTACAAGAAACTTCCATGCAAGTCTTTCATTCCCAATACATTACTTACTTACTTACTTACTCACTGGCACTATCGAACCCGAAGGTTCATGGCCGCGCGGACATAAGCTCTCCATACATCCCTATCCTGAGCTAATGCTTTCCAATCATTCCCTGTATAATCTACTTCCCTCAAATCATAGTTAATGTTATTCTCCCACCTCATTCTTGGTCTACCAACTGGGCGTTTTCCCTCTGGCTTTCCTACAAGAAGCTTCCATGCACGTCTTTCATTCCCCATACGTGCAACATGTCCTGCCCATCGCAGTCTACGAGACTTAACTGTTCTTATTATATCTGGCTTCCTATAAAGACCATGTAGTTCATTGTTATGTAGTCTTCTCCATTCACCTGTCTGTTCATCTCTCTTTGGTCCAAAAATTTCCTAAGAACTTTATTCTCAAATACTCGTAATCTCCTTTCCTCCCTTAAAGTAAGAGTCCATGTTTCGCACCCATATAATATACTGGTAGAATAATAGTTTTATATATCTTCAGCTTAACGTTTTTTGAAAGGAGTTGGGACATCAAAGTCTCTGCAATGCATAATAGCATGCATTTCCAGAATTGAGCCTATGTTTAATTTCTTTGTGCATCTCATTCCTATTTGTGATTATTGTTCCTAGGTATTTGAATTCAGCCACTTCCTCAAAATTTCCCTCATTTGTCATTAGCTGTCCATTTCCATTATATACTGAATTTCTACGTGTGACCATATATTTAGTTTTAGTGATATTTACTTCCAGTCCTAATTTCTTAGTGTTACTCAATAGTGTGTGCGTGTTGGCCTTTAGTATCTCCTCGCTATCGGCCAGTAGTACTACATCATCAGCATAAACTAACAGCTTATTAATACCATTCAGTTGTAAGCCTTCCTCATTCTCTAAAGATTTAATGGCATGCTCTAGTACAAAATTAAATAGTAGAGGAGATAGTGCATCTCCTTGCTTCAACCCATTCTGGATTTCAAAAGTGTCTGAAAACTGTTTGCCTACACGCACCCTACTCTTTGAGCCATTTAGACACATTCGTATAAGTCTAACCAACTTTTAGGAATTCCGAACTCCAGCAGGATACTATATAACTTCTCCCTCTTAATTGAATCATATGCTTTTTTGAAGTCTACATATAGTTGATGCACAGTACCATTATATTCCCATTTCTTCTCTAAAATCTGTCTTATACTGAAAATCTGATCTGTTGTAGACCTGTTTCTTCTAAATGCACATTGATGATCTCCTACAATGTCATCAATATAGGGAGTAAGTTCTGCTTACTAATATATTTGTTAGAATTTTGTACGAAGTTGAAAGTAATGAGATGCCCCTGTAGTTGTTGCAATCAGTTTTATCTCCTTTCTTATAAATTGGTACGATAATTGATTCCTTCCATTCATCTGGAAGAGCTTCTTTTTCCCAAATCATACTAAGCAACCAGCGTATCTTGTCCATCAATTTTTCTCCCCCTGATTTTATCAGTTCTGCTGGGATCTCATCTGAACCTGATGCTTTATACATCTTCAATTTTTCAATCGCCATTTCAACCTCTAATGCACTTGGCTCTGCGACTAGCATTTCTGCTGTCTGTAATTATCCTCCTCAAGTCCTGTTCTGTATGTACATTTAATAGCTGATTAAAGTAACCTTTCCATCTATTTAATATACTCCTAGAATCTGCAATCATATCCCATTTCATTCCGAATTATGTTTGTTCTAGCCTGAAACCCCTTCTTCTCTATACTAATTCCCTGATATAATTCTCTAATGTTCCTATTTTTTGCATTCATTTCAAGATCATTAATCTTCTCTCTCAAATATTCCCTCTTTTTACTCTTTAGTACTTAGTGGTTTCACGTCTAACACTACCCAATTGCTCTAAATTTACCTCATTTGGCTCGTGTAACCATTTCATTTTGCTAGCTTTCTTTTCTTTACAATGTCGGCACATTCCTCATCAAACCATTTCTTGTTTTGCCTCTTTTTTAAACAACCAATGCTTTCTGATGCTGACAATTTAATAGTATCTCTTATAGCCTCCCATTCTTTTTATATATCAGTTTCTTCTTCGTTTGCCACATTGTCATCTGAAGATTCCAGTACTTCAAATCTATTAGCTATTTTGATTTGGTATTCTTGCTGCATTTCATCATTTTTCAAGTTTTTTAATTCATATTTTACAGAATCATCTTTAGCGTTCGTTCCTCTCATAAGCGATAGCCGTTGTCTGATTTTCACTCTGACCAGATGATGATCCGAATTGCAGTCTGTCCCCTCTAACTGATCTAACATCAATGATGCTACTGTGCCAGCGTTTATCCACTAATACATGATCTATCTGGTTCCGAGTTTCTCCATCTGGGGACGTCCAGGTGTATTTATGAATATCCTTATGCTGAAATGTTGTGCTCTTAAGAATGAGATTCTTTGATGTGGCAAATGTGACTAATCTAACCCCGTTGTCGTTACTATCTTCATGAAGACTGAATTTGCCTATTGTTGATTTGAATATATCTTCCCGCCCCACTTTTGCATTAAAATCTCCTAAGACAATTTTCATATGATATCGTGAAAGGCTATCAAATAAGCATTCTAATTCTTCATAGAACTCATCCTTGATCTTGTCATCTTTATCTTCTGTGGGGGCATGTACATTTACAATTATAAAATCATGTCGTTTACCCTTTAGAATTATGTATGATATCCTATCACTAACAAATTTAATATCTCGGATAGCGATAGGATCCTCCTTCTGACTAAAAACCCGTTCCAAATGCAGGTCTTTCTGCACCCCCATAGTATAATGCAAAGCTTCCTGATTCCTGACTACCTTCTCCTGGCCACCTAACTTCCTGTAAAGCGACTATATCCAAGGGCGATTTATCCAATTCCCGCGTTAATATCTCTAGTGCCCCGCTATTGTATAAAGTCCTAACATTCCATGTTCCTAGGAACATGTCCCTGTGTTTGATCCTTTGGCATGGGTTCCCTGAAGTAGTCCCCGCCGGAGAACCGAATGGGGGACTATTTGACCTCCGGAAAATTTTACCCCAGATGAACCCATGTCTGCATTTCTTGACAGTTGTATTTTTACGGTGAAAGATCGTCACTCTTTCGCCCAAGGTACTTTTTTTCGTCTGGCTTATCACCTTCGACCAGTCCGGCATGGGTAACCCTATCGGCAGCAATGCTACCGCCGGCATAGCTCTCAGGATCATTTAAGCACGCAAGCCACTCCACCACGACAAGGTAAAGATACCATACATTACAAATCATTAGGACAAAGTAATGTAGGAAGTACCAGTAAAAGATGAACAGACCAATTTTAACATGAGATCAGAACATCCTTGATGATGTAAATATATCAGTATGAGGAATCAAAGTAAACATTTAACGCCTCTTATTTTCAAAGATCTTGCAAAACAAATAGCAATTACAGGTGCATTTTTTCTTCAGGCTATTATACGAAGAACTTGATAAATTCAGAAGCATGATGTCATGGAAATAAGGGAACAGGTAGTAGTCATGAAGAGGATATTAAATGAACACAAAAAATGGTGACGTATGTATGTGGTTTTAGATTCCAGGGAATCTGTTTTTTAATACCAACTTGGTTTTCCGAGGCTGCCAAGCGGGGAGTGTTACGATATGATAAACCGGTATGTGAAGCCCCGAAGATAACGTGTGACCTCTATAATTGACCTTCCAAGTTCTGTTTTTATCATCGTACTCCCTCGCTTAATTGTTTCGTGGGAAGTCAGTCATTTGTTTCGGTAACTTATTCCTTTTCATAAAATTCATAGTAAAACTCGGTTGAAATGTAGTCTTTTTCTTTTCCTGGTAAGAGACTTCAACTTCAGTGAAGTTTTGGCCTTCTCAACTATTTTCTCCATTCAGATATATTCTGGATACAGACTGGCCAGTTTTTAATTTTCGATAAAACTAAATACATGGTCTCACACATAGAAATACATTATATAATGAAAATGGACAAGCTAATGACAAATGAGGGAAATTTTGAGGAAGTGGTTGAATTCGAATACCTAGGAACAATAACCACAAATAGTAATGAGATGCACAAAGAAATTAAACATAAGCTCAATTCTGAAAATGCGTGTTATTATGCATTGCAGAGACTCTTGATGTCCCAACTCCTTTCAAAAAACGTTAAACTGAAAATATATAAAACTATTATTCTACCATTTATATTATATGGATGCGAAACATGGACTCTTACTTTAAGGGTGGAAAGGAGATTACTAGTATTTGAGATTAAAGTTCTTAGGAACATTTTTGGACCAAAGAGAGATGAATGGAGAAGACTACATAACAATGAACTACATGGTCTTTATAGGAAGCCAGATATAATAAGAACAGTTAAGTCTCGTAGACTGCGATGGGCAGGACATGTTGCACGTATGGGGAATGAAAGACATGCATGGAAGCTTCATGTAGGAAAATCAGAGGGAAGACACCCAGTTGGTAGACCAAGAATGAGGTGGGAGAATAACATTAACTAAGATTTGAGGGAGGTAGATCATACAGGGGATGATTGAAGAACACTAGCTCAGGAATGGGATATATGGAGAGCTTATGTCCGCGCGGTCATGAACCTACGGGCTCGATAGTGCCAGTAAGTTAGTTACTTACATATTTTATGATGTCATCCTGCCATCTGTTTTTTGAGCGCCAAGCTGTTCTGGTGCTTGTTGGTTTCCATTTGTATATTCATTTTACATGTTTGTCTTCTTGCATTCTATTCATATGTCCAAACTTTTGAGCTTTAATGTGGTTTACTATATTCTTATTTTGTCATCATCATCAACCGGTATCATGGCAGCTGCCGCCGTCTTCCAGAAACCAAACGCCATTCCTCTCTGTCCATCCATTGATCTTCCTCCAATCCTCTGATATTCATAGCTGATTGTACCCCTTATATCCAAGTTTTCTTCGGTCTTCCTCTCTTCCTCCTTTCTATTGAGATCCATTCCATAACAATTTTAGACAATCTTTGCTCTGGCATTCTTTTTGCATTGCCATACCACTGTAATCTTTCCTTTTCTATAATGTCTATGATGTCCGGCTCCTCTTGTACACCCATAATTTCCCTTATTTCTTTATTTTGCATTCTACCCATTCTAGATTTTCCAGTTGATCTTCTTAAAACATCCATTTCTGTACTTAAAATTATTTTCATTTCCCTGGTAGGAATTTGCCAGACTTCAGCACCATATGTTAAAATGTTCTGAATTATGGTTTGATATATTTGTAATTTTCTATTTTTTGTAATATTTTTCCTCTACCAAACAGAGTTTAAAGCATTTATTGCTTGTTTTGTTTGTGCGATTCTATTTTTAATTTCCACTGTGTTATCGCCTTTTTTCCCTATTTTCTTATTTTGTATTAAATTATTTAGTTCGAAGTTTATTCGTATATGCCATGTGCCATCCCTTTCTCTAATTGGGGACCTGAATTCGAAAACATGCTAACTCGAAAATATGACAAATTGAGTTAAACACAACATAGCTATGGTAATGTCTCAGGCTATGATCTTGAATAACAAAAACTCTCTAAATCACACTCTTTCCCATATTTGTTGACATAATGAAAATTGAGTTGGTATGATTTAGAATTCGTTATTAAAATTAATAAAAAATAACTTATTGACTATTTAACTCATGCCCCAAATGGGAGTCAATGACCAATCACGTTTCAATGATTTCTGTTTTACAACCAATCAGAGTCGTGTTTCACGAAATATTTATCAGTGTTAGGATTATCATATATTAAACAAAGCTCCTCCTTTTTAATATTCTGAACAGGTTTGACCGTTATTTTGCAGTGACTGAGCCTATAACAAATACGGCTACCAGATTGTATATAATAGTGCTTACATGTCAACATTTGTAGCAATTGATTATACCACCAAAAAAAAAAAACCACTGTTTGCACTTTCTTAAATGTATTTTTTCCCAGGTAATAATCGAGAAAAATATAATTGTCATATTTACATCATACGACATCAAAAATGAATTAATATACAGATTGATGTGTTTCATTTTTTCTCCACTAGAGAGCATTCTTACAATATTGCGTTCCTTTGGCAATAAATAGTATGATCTGGTTGCAGTGATAAACAAAAGAAGCAGTAGAAGCGTACCTATCGTTTCTCATTTGTTTTCAAACATCGCCGTTTACATTAAATATATAAATATTTTAAAATAACTATAGTTAAATAATGATTTGTGAGTAAACAGCTTAATTTTATTCGTTAAATAGTCCTAACAAATGCCACTCTTGATTTCCAAATTCTCTAGATAAATTCACTCCTCACTTCGTGAGTCGTGAATTTATCGATAATTTGGAAATCACTCGTGGCATTACTTATGATAAACATTTATTTAAAAGTGCACATTTATAATTGTTCCCTTTCCAATATCCCACACCCAATTTATACGTAATTATTTATTACATTTTTCCCATAATTCTGCTGCTAAATCATGTTAAGTCCATTTTTAAAATTTGATTTTGAAGGACAAAACAACAGCCTGGTTGTTCGTTTTCATCTTAAAATATACATTTTAGGATGTCTTACCTAAAAAAAATCCAGAATCAAAAACTCAAATAACAACTAGATTAAACAGTTACATGTTTCTACTGAAAATTAAAAAAAATGGATTTCGTATGTTTTGGAATTTTGGTCCCCAATTGGCCCACAAATTCTCCGTAATATTTTTCTTTCAAAGATTAATAGTTTTGTTTATCAGATTATTTGAGTGCCCATGTTTCACAGCCACAAGTTACAACCTGTCATATTACTGTATTAATAATAATAATAATAATAATAATAATAATAATAATAATAATAATAATAGCTTTATTTTACCTGGCAGAGTTAAGGCCTTAAGGCCTTGTCTACCACTCAACCAGGTTTAAAAAAATACAAACAAAAAAATAGTCTTAAATCTAAATTACAATATATATATAAACGATTACAAGTTATGAATACAATACAATTAATATTTATAATGTATTTTGATTTACTCTAAATTTAACGAATTAAATATATAATATGTACAATATATATAAAAAACTAGGAAAAGATTAATGACATAGTATAAAATTAAATAAATAGAGAAAAATTAATTATTAGATAACAGGTAACTGTATAAGCGTGACTTAAAGGTACCAAGTGTGCGGCAACCCCTGATATCTTGAGGAAGGAGATTCCAGGAGCGGGCAGAGGCTACTGTGTAGGAAGAATACAGCTTAATTTCACTTAGTCTGGAAAAGTTTACTTTTAAAGAGCATCCAGTTCGCATAGTAGGCTTTGTTGCCTAGAGAGATTCTTTCACTAATTTTTTCTTCTATAGTATAGAGTCTATACTTCTTTTTTCTCCCATTTACAGTTCAACCAAGGTGTTATGATTTTACTTCTTAAATTTTTATATAATTGATGGTCAAATTACTTATGTTTTTATTTTTTGTTGAGCTGTAATCACAATATTAAAACTATAATTTGTAACATTATCTACCTTAAAGGTCCGTCTCAACTTCAAGATTATTAAAAAAAACTGTAGGCCTTTCGGGACTAGTCCCATCATCAGCAGAAGGAAACAGGTCTTGTTTGCAGGATATTAACAACAGGGCCTAGGGTCGAATCAATCTCTAAGGGAAATGAGTACCATACGCTTGTTATGGGGTAAAGGCGGCCATCACATAGGGCTAGGGCTTACAACCCGGCTGAAGACAACTGCCGATTGTCTATAAAAAGTGGGAGTCTTAACCTCCTACTACCCCTAAGGGCCTTCTAACGCCTGTAATGGGATCACTTTACATTTATGTCAGGAAGCTTTGAGATCTAAACGGTCTCCGAACATCATCTCGGCATCATCATCATCATATTCACAATTTTCATTATTAAATGTCGTGTTTTGTCTTAATGTTGTGTTGTCTCGGAGGTGGCCCTGATATTGAGCTGATCACTCATTCGGGTAGGCCCTCCATGTCCTTGTGTGAACAAATAAATGTGTGTGTGATTCATCGTTTCAATCTCTCTCCCGACAGGTCGTGCCACTGTAAGGCCCGGGTGGTGAATGACACGTGAAAGTACCTGTAAGTTGAGAGGTTAAACTGCATTTATGGAATGGATTTTATAAAGAAAAGTTTGTTAAATGAAAATCAACTCCCTAAATTTGATTTCTGGATCTTGGATGTTTGTTAACTGGTTATGCAACCAAATTTATAATCAATCAATTTGAACACCGTAATCTTAATAATGATAACGTATTCCAGTTTTGAAAATGTACATAAACATAACTTCAATTGACGTCACCGATACATTAGCACACAATATTGCTAATTTAAAAAATGAATATAACCTAAAGTTATGCACTAGTTGTTGATAGTTTTAAAGTTATTGGAATCGCAAAAACAATGACTCCTAGTTTTTATGCAGTACCAGCACCGCTCCTACGCCTAAAAAAATGAAAATTAATGTGCTTTCATGTTTAGTTGAATAAGTAAAAGGAAAAATAATTATCAATTTATATTTTTTTAGATACCCCGTGCTGATTACCCGGTGTTGCCCGGGAATCTACTTATCCCGATCTTCTCGTCATAAATGAGCTGAAATACGAAAATTAATGTGTTTTATGTTTATTAAGTAAATAATGGGCAATGGCAAAACTTTATATCGTAATTATTTTAGGTACCCCGTGCTGTTTACCCGGGAATCTACTCATCCCGATCTTCTTGGCATACATGAGCTGAAAGACAAAATTCGTTTTTGTGAGTTATCCGAAAAAGAATACCCGCCATGTGCTACTATGTTTCCACAGGAATCTACGTATTTGTCTCGATTTTCTTGGCAACAATGAAAGACAAAAATGGTTATTGTGAGTTATCCGTAAGAGATAAACATATGCAGTCGCGGGCATTTTTGTAGAGCTTTTTGAGATATTCAATTCTGTGTACATTAACTTTGTGTATTTGTTATGGTTTAGGCAGCGTAAGCCATTCAAGCGTCCAAAGAGCTACTTTTCTTACGTTTTCCACTACAAAGGACTATTTTTAAGGGTGTAAGAGTCGAGTATCACAACTCTCTTATAGCCTATGTTCATCCCGGGAATCTCCTGAACATTTTGCAAAAAGCCCCATCACAATCTAATCAACAGTATGGCCGCACATAAAGTACGAAAAACAAACAAACATTCATTTTTATATATTAGATTAGTAGTTCCAAAGAAAGTATAGATTAGCAGCAGCTATTGTTTTTCGTTTATAGTTATTTCATTACATGTTTATAAATTCACTTCAGTAATAAACGCAAGTAATTTACGGTAATGTTTGAGATATTTATTTACTAACAATAATAAAGTCAAATCAAATATATAAACAATGTATACATTACATAAATACTACCCACTACGCAACAGGGTTGCCAATTTAGCCACTTTGTTGCTAGATCTGACCATTTTCAAAACATATCTAGCTACAAACTTGTTTAAAAGCTACTAATAGCTTTCCTATCCATTTATTCCCTTCTCTTCAGCCACTTATACTTACTTACTTACTCAGTGGCACTATCGAACCCGTAGGTTCATGCCCGCGCGGACATAAGCTCTCCATACATCCTTATCCTAAGTTAATGCTATCCAATAATTCCCTGTGTAATCTACTTCCCTCAAATTATAGTTAATGTTATTCTTTGGCATGGGTTCCCTGAAGTAGCCCCGCCCGGAGAAACGAATGGGGGACTATTTGACCTCCGGAAAATTTTACCCCAGTTGAACCCATGTCCGCATTTCTTGACGGTTGTATTTTTTACGGTGAAAGATCGTCACTCTTTCGACCAGGTACTTTTTTCGTCTGGCTTATCACCTTCGACCAGTCCGGCATGGGTAACACTATCGGCAGCAGTGCTACCGCCGGCATAGCTCTCAGGATCATTTAAGCATGCAAGCCACTCCACCACGACAAGGTAAAGATACCATGGAGGGCTTTAGATAGCCATTTTTTATTTTCAATTTAATTATAGTATATACATTTTGTAATAACGGATGGAGATTTAATATTTTGCAAATACAAATAAAATTAAGAATAATAAGAATCTTCTTTCTTAGAAAGAACATAAACAAAGAAACGTAAACATCCCATGATCGTGTATTAATACAAAACAGATTCATACCATCAGTTAGTGAGAATATCTCATAGAAATAGAGTTTTTGGTAAGAAAATAATAAAAATATAACTTTGATAAACTTAAAGAAAAATAAATTACAGAAACCGTTTTAAAATGCATAATTACAAAATCTTTCGTTGTAAGACATGTTTTCTTAAAACATGTGAATTTGAAACTCATTTTCTCAGGAACTACTGGATGGATTGTAATGAAATTTTTACAGCATATTAAATGAGGCTTGTAAAGACCACGGAACCTCAGTCAAACTTTTATCTAAATATTCATGTTCTATATATATATATATATATATATATATATATTGCCGCTAGTCTCTCTTTTTTTTTTAAATGCTTTTAAAAATTACAAGTGAGGATTTATAAAAGAGATCATCATGATTGTGGTTCCATATCTTCAGTATAACTAGGTTTACTGCATGTAAAAATCTCTAATAGTTCGTGAGATAATGGGGCGAATGTTTGAAAATTTTCACTTTCGAGAAAACAAGGTTTAAAGTATTACAGTCTGACAGGTGTCAAGTTAAAAAAAATTAACACACTTATAATTGGCGTTCAGTAAAAATAATATACAGAAATGTTCAGAAAAGAATAGACTATTTAATTTTCAAAAAAAAAAGGAACAAAAATTATTTTTTTCAAATTTTGGCCTACCGCCTTACCTTAAAATAGACTTTATATTCATAATTTAGCCACTAGATTACATTTGCAGCAATTCTAATAGAATAAATTAAAACTATTTATAAAATTGCACTTCGTAGGAATGTATTAGTAAGTACATTCTCCAAGTTTTAAAATACAGTTTTGCCAACGGATAAAACATATATTTTAGCCATTTTAGGAGTCAGTTTAGCCACTTTTTCTCATGGGTATTGGCAACCCTGAACCCGAAGATTAATAGCCGCGTGGGCATAACTACTTCCATCAAATCGTGATAAATTATATTCTCCCACCTTATTCGATCTACTATCTGGGCGATCCCCCTCTCGTTTTTCTACAAGAAGCTGCTTTCATTCCGCATTTGTGCCACATGTCCTAACCATCGCAGTTAATATTATTATATCTGGTTTCCCATAAAGATCACGTAGCTCACTATTATGTAAGTCTTCTCCATTTACCTTCTGTTCATCTCTGTTTAATCCAAACAATTTTCCTAAGAACTTTAATCTCAAATACTCGTAATCTCCTTTCCTCCCTTAAAGTAAGCATCCATGTTTCGCACCCATATAATATAACTGGTAGAATAACAGTTTTATATATTTTCAGTTTAACGTTTTTTGAGAGAAAGTTGGGACAAGAGTCCCTGTAATGCATAGTAACATGCGTTCGTCGTTCATTACAGGGACAAGAGTCCCTGTAATGCATAGTAACATGCGTTCGTCGTGTTCATTACAGGGACAAGAGTCCCTGTAATGCATAGTAACATGCGTTCGTCGTTCATTACAGGGACAGTCCCTGTAATGCATAGTAACATGCGTTCGTCGTTCATTACAGGGACAAGAGTCCCTGTAATGCATAGTAACATGCGTTCGTCGTTCATTACAGGGACAAGAGTCCCTGTAATGCATAGTAACATGCGTTCGTCGTTCATTACAGGGACAGTCCCTGTAATGCATAGTAACATGCGTTCGTCGTTCATTACAGGGACAAGAGTCCCTGTAATGCATAGTAACATGCGTTCGTCGTTCATTACAGGGACAAGAGTCCCTGTAATGCATAGTAACATGCGTTCGTCGTTCATTACAGGGACAGTCCCTGTAATGCATAGTAACATGCGTTCGTCGTTCATTACGGGGACTCTTCTTGTCCTAACATCTCTCAAAAAGCGTTAAACTAAAAATATTAGGAAAACCGAAATTAATGAAAATATTGCACGAGAGACCCAGAAGACTCTTGGTATAATATCCGACTTCTGGTCATTCACAAAGGTGGATGATTACACTGAGCAACAAAAAAGAAACTTTTTTGTCTCAGAAAGAAAAATGTGTGATACTGATAGTATTTTTTCTCCTGAATTCAAATATGATACCGGTTTTTCTCCATCACGCAAGGTTTCCGAGAGATAGGCATTTATAATTTTAAACACTAATATTTTCTACATTCGTAACTGCACAATATTCGAAACATTCGGGCTCACCTAGAAAGTAAGAAATTACGCTTTTCTGCTATATTTTGCCTATGGAGCATCCCTCTTGGTCCAACAATAATCGGCGAGCATATTAGGATTCCATTTGCCTTGATATCTCTTTTCCATAGCTGAAATCTGATGAAAGTGTTCCCCGTGCTCGTAGCTCACTGCGCCAAATTTTCCGGGAAGAAATCTAGGTTTATTAAAAAATAATTATTTAAATCCATTAATTGACATTGAAATAAAAAAAAACCTGGGTGATGGAGAAATTCCGAATACATATTTGAAAACACGATAAAAACTGCATTAAGTACAACTATTGGTACTCATGAGACAACAATCATGTTGACCAGTGTAATCATGCCAGTGTAAGATTGAACTGTGGTCAGTATGTTGAATTTCCGATCCGTTAAAACTAATTAGAATCAAATGTAGTTACCCAAATTCCTCAGGATGCCGCCGGGTCTCTCACACACACTGGCGGGAACCTCCAGGATTGAAAGTTCCAGAGAGTTTAAATAAACTTTTTCTTACGTTAATAATTAACTCTCTGGAACTATCAATTATTATATATTGTAATAAGTTCTTGTATAATAATAATAATAATAATAATAATAATAATAATAATAATAATAATACACGCACACACTATTGAGTAACACTAAGATATTAGGACTGGAAGTAAATATCAGTAAAACTAAATATATGGTCACACGTAGAAATTCAGTATATAATGGAAATGGACAGCTAATGACAAATGAGGGAAATTTTGAGGAAGTGGCTGAATTCAAATACCTAGGAACAATAATCACAAATAGGAATGAGATGCACAAAGAAATTAAACATAGGCTCAATTCTGGAAATGCGTGCTATTATTGCATTGCAGATACTTTTGATGTCCCAACTCCTTTCAAAAAACAAACTGAAAATATATAAAACTATTATTCTACCAGTTATATTATATGGGTGCGAAACATGGACTCTAACTTTAAGGGAGGAAAGGAGATTACGAGTATTTGAGAATAAAGTTCTTAGGAAAATTTTTGGACCAAAGAGGGATGAACAGACAGGCGAATGGACAAGACTACATAACAATGAACTACATGGTCTTTATAGGAAGCCAGATATAATAAGAACAGTTAAGTCTCGTAGACTGCGATGGGCAGGGACATGTTGCACGTATGGGGAATGAAAGACGTGCATGGAAGCTTCTTGTAGGAAAGCCAGAAGGAAAACGCCCAGTTGGTAGACCAAGAATGAGGTGGGAGAACAAACATTAACTATGATTTGAGGGAAGTAGATTATACAGGGAATGGTTGGAAAGCATCAGCTCAGGATAGGGATGTATGGAGAGCTTATGCCCGCACGGCCATGAACCTACGGGTTGGATAGTGCCAGTGAGTAAGTAAGTAATAAGTTCTTGAGCCTAAATTTTCACTGTGCCTGATTGTTCTACACTTACTATGCTAGTTCTAGCGCTCTCTCTGTGATGGAAAATTTTCAGGATTAAAACAGTTAAAAACGCTTTGTTTTCTCAGAAAGAACGCACATAAACAATAATACTTCAGGATACAGAAAAATATGTTATTGTTTGAACTTACATTTTTAAAAAGTGTTATTTTAAAGATGTTTTTACAGTATCTACAATTCGCAGTAAAAATAATAATTTAGAAATTATGTTTACTTATCAATATATGGCATTTGAAAAGTGAATTTGTACTTGGAATTTTTCGGATACTTTTTGAAATTCACAATGGGTTGGAGAAAGCAGATGCACTATCTCCTCTGCTATTTAATTTTGTACTAGAGCATGCCATCAAATCTTTAGAGATTGAAAAAGGCCTACAACTCAATGAATATATGGCTAAAAAACTAAAAGAAGTATATGAAAAAAGGGGGCTTTATATAAACATTGAGAAAACTAAATACCTGTGTATAGGAGAAGAAATGAAAATATAAATTTCAACAATGGAGAAGAACTAAAACCTAGTATTGAAATCACTTATTTAAGAACAAAATTAGACCATTCAGGCGATAACACAGTGGAAATTAAAAATAGAATCGCACAAACAAAACAAGCAATAAATGCTTTAAACCCTGTTTGGCGGAGCAAACATATTACAAAAAATAGAAAATTACAAATATATCAACCATAATTCAGAGCATTTTAACATATGGTGCTGGAGTCTGGCAAATTCCTACCAGGGAAATGAAAAGAATTTTAAGTACAGAAATGAATGTTTTAAGAAGATCAGCTGGAAAATCTAGAATGGATAGAATACGAAATAAAGAAATAAGGGTAATTATGGATGTACAAGAGGAGCCGGACACCATAGACATTAAAGAAAAGAAAAGGGTGGTAGGCCTATGGGCATGTCAAAATAATGCCAGAGCAAAGATTGCCTAAAATTGTCATGGAATGGATCCCAATGGAAAGGAGGAAGTCCGAAGAAAACTTGGATAGAAGGGGTAGAAGCAGCTATGAATATCAGAGGATTGGAGGAAGATCAATGGATGGACAGAGAGGAATGGCGTTTGGTTTGCGGAAGACGGCGGCAGCTGCCATGATACCGGATGATGATGATGATGATGATGATGTTTATTTATAGCTCGCTCATTCTAAACTGACGGGTCCGTGACGTCATTATAGTATTGGAAGACAAGTGATGAATTAGTACTACTGACTCGTCTGTTATTACTGAACAATCATTTGAAAAGTGAATTTATACTTAAAAGATTTCAGATACTTTTGAACTTCACAATGGGTTGGAGGAAGGCGATGCACTATCTCCTCCGCTATTTAATTTGTACTAAAGCATGCCATCAAATCTTTAGAGGTTGAAGAAGGCCTGCAACTCAATGATATTAATAATAAGTTGTTAGTTTATGCTGATGAAGTAATGTTATTGGGCGATAGTGAAGAGATACTAAAGGCCAACACGCACACACTATTGAGTGACACTAAGAAATTCGGACTGGATGTGGTTACGCATAGAAATACATTATATAATGGATGTGGACAACTAATGACAAATGAGGGAAATTTTGAGGAAGTGGCTAAATTCAAATACCTAGGAACAATAATCACAAATAGGAATGAAACATAGGCTAAATTCTGGAAATGCGTGAAATCTGAGTTCTTAAAAAGAAAGAAATCACCAGATTAAGAGCTACAGAAATGAGAATCATGCGTCGAACTGCTGGATATACTGTACTTCACCATCAGAGGAATTTAGGAACTCGACATGCAAAGATATTCACCTACAGAGACTGGCAGAGGATAGGAATGGCGAAAGAAGTTTTTAACAAGAAGAGAAGAATTTTCTGCGGAACTTTGGCAAAAGAATTACGGAAAAGGCTAGTGAAGTGCTTTGTGTGGAGTGTAGCATTGTCTGGTGCAAATACTTGAACATTACGAAGGAATGAGGAAAAGAGACTGGAAGCTTTTGAGATGTAGATATGGAGAAGGATGGAGCGTATAAAATGGACAGACACAATAAAAATAAAGATGTGCTAGACAGAGTGGGCGAAGGAAGAACAATGCTGGAACTCATAAAGAAGGGGAAAATAAATTGGATTGGCCATTGGCTACGAAGAAACTGCCTGCTGACGGATGCCCTACAAGGAATGGTCAACAGAAAGAAGGTTAGAGGCAGAAAAATACACCAGATGATACACAATATTAAAATAAATGGTTTGTATGCAGATACAAAAAGGAAAGCTGAGTTAAGGAAAGAGTGGAGAATGCTGAGTTGGCAGTGAAAGACCTGCTCTTGGACAGAACACTACTGTATATATGTATGTATGTATGTAGAGACAGATGGATGCAACACGTATCCCGAATGTAACCAACTAGGATTCCTAATGCAATTCTTCGCTATCACCCATGAGGACGACGCAACCTGGACATCAACAAAAACGACTTTCAGATAGAAAAAAGTTAACATTGGCCTTATTTACTTACTTACTTACTTACTTACTTACTTACTCACTAGCACTATCGAACCCGTAGGTTCATGGCCGCGCGGACATAACATTTCCATACATCCCTATCCTGAGTTGATGCTTTCCAATCATTCCCTGTATAACCTACTTCCCTCAAATCATAGTTAATGTTATTCTCCCACCTCATTCTTGGTCTACCAACTGGGCGTTTTCCCTCTGACTTTCCTACAAGAAGCTTCAATGCAAGTCTTTCATTCCCCATTCGTGCAACATGTCCTGCCCATCGCAGTCTACGAGACTTATCTGTTCGTATTATATCTGGCTTCCTATAAAGACCATGTAGTTCATTGTTATGTAGTCTTCTCCATTCACCTGTCTGTTCATCTCTCTTTGGTCCAAAAATTTTCCTAAGTACTTTATTCTCAAATACTTGTAATCTTCTTTCCTCCCTTAAAGTAAGAGTCCATGTTTCGCACCCATATAATATAACTGGTAGAATAATAGTTTTATATATTTTCAGTTTAACGTTTTTTGAAAGCAGTTGGGACATCAAAAGTCTCTGCAGGGCATAATAGCACGCATTTCCAGAATTGAGCCTATGTTTAATTTCTTTGTGCATCTCATTCTTATTTGTGATTATTGTTCCTAGGTATTTGAATTCAGCCACTTCCTCAAAATTTCCCTCATTTGTCATTAGCTGTCCATTTCCATTATACTCGTATAATGCATTTCTACGTGTGACCATATATTTAGTTTTATTGATATTTACTTCCAGTCCCAATTCCTTAGTGTTACTACATGCTGTGGGCGTGTTGTCCTTTAGTATCTCCTCGCTATCGGCCAATAATACTACATCATCAGCATAAACTAACACCTTATTAATACCATTGAGTTGTAAGCCTTCCTCTTTCTCTAAAGATTTGATGGATTGGCCTACATTCATGAAGAGTATGATGATTTTTTTATTAAAATAATAAAGTAATATCAATTTAAACATTATTTAATATCGAGTGTAGAGTGATGCTGGATTGGTAATGCATTTTTTCCATGTATCGCAGTGGAGAAATGGAGAGTGGATGGAATGTGAAATAACAGAAATTTTCAAATAACACATACCTAACGTTTGTGACATTCATACGGTCAGAGGCATTTAAACACAGCTGAGTGTGTATTTGTTAAATGCAGACACACTATAAACAACCTGAATAATTAGCAAATCAAATGCCATTACCACAACAATTACAACATTAATCTTCAAATTGTTTTTAACTTTCACGCCATAAACTGATTCGCAATTTAACTTTTCTCATCTAATTGGCTCGAACTTTATCGTTGAGGATTAAAAGCAGACACAAAAAGGAAACACAAATAAAAAAATTAATAATTGAGGCGTTGACATTGGAAAGGTCATAAAAAGCAAATTTTACAGGGGAAACAAAAAACAATTTTCCGAACATTAATTTTAGTATAATTTTGACACTAGTAAACAAGAAGTTTTATTTGCAAAATAGTTACAAAATATCCATATTAACTTTACAAAATATTAAAATATATATACAGTCAATATGCCCATTTCACCAATTAATGTTTAAAAAGGTCAACAAGTTTCCACAGCCAAGCTGTCATTCTCAAGACCAGATATTGACTGAAGACAAAATTGATAATAAATAATAAACAAATTCAGTTAAAAAGTTTGTTTTTCTTCGAGGTTTTTTTCCTCGCCTGTAAGACAAATCTCAGGAATCCTAGCGCCCAACGGTCCCCGAAAATAATCGGCCATCATCATCATCCTTCACTGGTGTGGAAAGCAACGGGAAGCTACCACACATACAATTCCCTAGTAAAACTGCAAGCATAACATGAAAATGCTATGATTGCTGTGAAAGACCTGCCCTAGGGTAGATCGCTATATATATATATATATATATATATATATATATATATATATATATATATAACAATGATGATAATAGTATTTTTTTAATTTCTGAAATTATCTACAATGGTTTCCGTCACCCTCAATAAATTCACCTCCTCCAGTTGTAGCGGTCCTGAACATCCTTATCTGTAAGTCCCAATTCACTCATACTTTTTCTCACACCGTCCATCCAACCACTGATCGAAGATAAATGCCAATTCGATAGTATAACTATAACAGACCTGATGCTCGGAGCAAGGGGTACAATGCCAGCATTTTTAACTCAATATGAGAAATCTTTAGATTTCGATAAAGTATGTCTCTTCTAAAATTGTCATTACTGCCATTCGAAGGCAAACTTGTATGTTCTGGAACCACCTTTATAAAGTTTCTACTTTGTAGCCATATACATGTAGCTATAATTTGAGGTTTTAACATATTTATACAGTAGATTTCATTAAGTTCAAAATCAATTGTCTGTATAACATTGTCATTTAGCATTATTAGGCGATAGGGAGGAGATAATAAGGGCCAAAGCACACACTATTGAGTAAGACTAAAGAAATTAGAACTGGAAGTAAAATCAATAAAACTAAATATATGCTCACACGTAGAAATATAATTATTAATTTAAACGAGCATTTAATGACGAATGAGGGAAATTTTGAATGACTGAATTCAAATACCTAGGAACAATAATTACAAATGGGATAAGACGCACAAATGAATTAAACGTAGGTTGAATTCTGGAAATGCATGATTTATGCATTGTCGGGACTTTTGTCGTCCCAACTTCTTTAAAAAAGGTTAAACTGAAAACATGTGTTATTCTACCAGTTATATTATATGGATGCGAAACATGGACTCTTACTTTAAGGGAGGAGAAAATGTGTCAAGTATTTGAGAATGACATTCTTAAGAAAATTTTGGATTAAAGAGAGATGAACAGACAGGTGAATGGAGAAGACTATTTAACAATGAACTACATGATCTTTTTAGGAAATCAGATATAATAAGAACAGTTAAGTCTCGTAGACTGCGATGGGCAGGACATGTGGTTCGAATGGGGTGTGAAAGAGGGGCATGGAAACTTTTGTATGATATCCCGAGGGAAAACGCCCAATAGGTAGACCAAGAATGAGGTGGGAGAATAGCATTAACCATGATTTGAGGGAAGTAAATTATACAATCGATGAATGGAAAACATTAGCTCAGGATAAGTATGTGTGGAGAGCTTATGTCTGCGTGTCCATGAACTTACGGGTTCGATTGTGCCAGTGAGTTAGGACAGTGTTGGTATGAATTAAAAAAGAACTGAAAATATTTTATACAAAATTATAATATTCGGGTACATGGTATTTACGTAGCAATGGAATTGGTAGTTTTATGATTTGGATAGCGTTTCCTTGAAAAACTTCTCACAGTCGAATTCTACAGACTGGGCATTGAGTTCTGCCTCCCAACAGATTTATGTAGCCGTAGCTACGGCTCCCCCCATTGGCTGGGTCAGGTACCAGCCTTTGTGCTGAATTTAACAGTACAGGGAGCATAATAACAGTCTTTCTTCTTTTCTATATCTAATTTATTCTTACCTATTTTATTTTCGAACTTTCTTTTTAAGAATCTCTTTATTTTATCTCTATTCTTCAATGTCTTTATATCCATCTTCTTCGAATATTTTTCTTGCATTTGTTTGTATTTCCTCTCCTATCTTTTGTTATGAATTCTCTCTTTCTACACTGCTTTCTCCCTCTCGTATTGTTTATTTTAGTCACACCTGTCTATAAGTGAGAGGGATGCAGAAAGCATATACAGAATAAAGTTTTAAGAAACCACATTTACAAAATTTCTACTTTATAGTATGTATACTTCAATTAGGCGTAAAATTTTAATTTTTTAAAATGTATTTACAAAATGTATTTCATCAATTCCAAAAATTAATTGTCTGTATCACTTTGTCCTTGAGGCAATCCTCTAATGAGGAAAGTTGTATATAACAAAACATGTTTAGAGATAGATAATGCATATACGGACTTACAATACTTATATTCTCGTACATACACCAATTAATTTTATTATTATATTATTCAACATGTTTTAAATACAGGGCTATTCAAAAAGAAGGAACAGACTTCAAACATTTATATCTTCCAAACTAGAAAAGATAGAAACACAATTCCAACGTTCCTGGAAAGAGAAAAGTTTGAAGTTCCGTTCACGGCCACATTGGAACTGTTGCTTGTCATGTTGATTATTTGTATTAAAATGACGACAGGACGTTGGATTGGAAGAGGAGGAGGAGAAGATCAACTTCATCGCCGGTGGTCTCCCAGGTCACCAGACCTAACCTCGTGTGATTTTTATCTGTGGGAATACGTAAAAGATGGCGTTTTTATCCCCCTATGCCTGACACTTTTGAAAATCTGCGACATCGAATTGTTGAAGCTGTGAATTCGATAACTAGAGACCAGCTGATTCGTGTGTGGCAAGAAATGAACCACCGTTTTGGTATTTGTCTTGTAACACATGGTGCTCATATTGAATGCATAAAATAGTGAAATTTGAACATTTCTCTTTCAAGGAACGTTGGAATTGTGTTTCTATTTTTGTAATTTGGAAGAAATGAATGTTTGAAATCTGTTCCTTCTTTCTTAATAGGCCTATACAACATCTTCCTGTGCCCAATATTAAGTTTTGATCTTCCTCCATTCATCTCTATCCTTCCAGTCACATTCCTGCAGTTCCCTGTCCTTCGTCAAAGTCATAATTCCCTCTATCCATGTCTTCTTATGCCTTCCTCTTCTTTTCTCCCATTTGGATCCCACTCCTAATTCCTAACTGGCAATCTGTCTTCATTCATCCCCCAAACCATTATCATTGTTTATTTTCTACAAACTATATAATTGTTTCGTTGATTTTTTCCCCCGGGTAACACAGTTTCTGATTCTGTCTAATTTAGAACATTACTAGTTAATGCCCGGCGTGCGCTGTTACGCCTAAATATATGAAATATGTTTTTTTTTTTAAATTTTGTTTCAGTTAAACTCCTACATCTAATCACTCGTCGTACCTGAAAGTGTGTACACACAAAGTTATATATTGCGAAGAGCCAAACATGACTATTTGCTAGAGTGAATTCTTAATTTCGGATTTCAAGTAAACTCTCACTTCTAATAGTCGGATTTTGCTGGGTTTTTTATAATATCTACATCGGTGTATTTTAGTAGTATATACTGAGTTTATTTGTGAAACATCGAAAATTGCGACCGCTAGAGCCACTTTTTAATCTTCGTTTCATGTGAACTCCTGCATATAACGGTTTTAGAGCATAATAGATAGCAAATAAATACTCGGCGTACTTAAATACGTGCTGTAACATCGTGGGTGTACCATTTCTGTTTCCTCAAATCCAGTAAAAGCCCATTATTTGCAGGAGATATGTTACGCGAATATGGAATGATAATTTGTATGGGTATATAGGGGATATGTTCCAAGGTTCTAAAATGAGATAAAAATTATCAAAATGAAATCAATTAATGAGAGATTTTGACAATTTTCCTTTTACTCGACATTTATCAACGGACATAGCGGCACGTAAAATACAGCGGCGGTGGCTTTTAACAACGAACTTTAGACTTAGTAACAATAAGGTTTGTTTTACTTTGATATTAATTTGTCCATTTGGTTTGAATCACTCTTTGTGAAAGCCACCTTGACACGTGCCTGCAGTAAAAAAAAGTTGCCGATGCGTTAATAAAGGATACTCCATCCATAGTAATTCTGCCCGTGGGCAGGTCTTTCACTGCAATAAAGGTTACTAATCATTCTAATATACCGACTGGATCCGCGAGTAAGTAACTTTTTACCGCGAATACAGGAACTGTGGCACAATTTTTTAACCCGCGAATAAGGGAACCGCAGATAATGACCTTTTACTGTATTGTACCTAGAAACATTTTATCTGCAGCTATAATATTAAAAATTCCTTCTTAGGTAAGATCCATCGTCCTCAAGTTATAAAATATGTATTCTTTGTCTGTAGACCTTTTAGAACATCCGTTCCATCTTCAGCAGGTCCTTCTTCGCTACAATATCTAATATGGTTGATGCTGCTGCTCCTAATGTGGTGTTGTCGTGACTAAAGCTTCTTCCTGACGATGTCAGGATATTGTAGCGAAGAAGGACCTGCTGAAGATGGAACGGATGTTCTGAAAGGCCTACAGACATAAAGAATACATATTTTATAAGTTGAGGATGAAGGATCTTACCTAAGAAGGTATATTTTAACTTATTTTACTTTATGACTCTCCACCTCAACGGTTTTAACAATGCATTTTATTAGTATTGATGGAACCCTTGAAATGAAAGGGAGTTGCATCGATTCCCGGTGTTCGAGTAACACACAAACATAACACAAGAGTATATACATGTTACAAATGTTATAAAATTAAACCAATGTGTTTTGTATCAGGATGAAATAGATATCACGTAAATATAACAAATTGTATTTTTTTATTTTTCAGGTAAGTGAGAATCCACAATGGCTAATCAACATCCATGTGAGTTAATATATATATATTTAAAAAAATTCATAATCAAGCTTTGATGTTAAGTCGTCTGATATCCAGACTTTTTATTTTTATTTGAACCAATTCATACAACCTTATCTGCGCTTAGTGATCGTAACATAAAACAAACGTTATCCCCCCAATCCTTCCCCCCCCATTCGCGCCACAATTACTGTCACATTGACAACACAAAGGAGCACGTGGGAAAGTATATAAGATATGTGATAGTTGCATGGGGTAGATTACGAGAAAACTGGTGAGATTTTTCACTGTACTTTTAAAATACGGTGGACTAGTGGTTATAACCTCCTTGCATCTGGGCCAAAGGGTCGCGGGTTCAAAGCCGGACGGGGTTCGATGGATTTTTTAAGACGGAAAAATCCAAGGAGCACGTCCTCCGGGAGGGATTTTTAAACCGTGTATTCCCGAGTCTGAAGATTTTCAGGCTCCTAAAAGATCCTTAAGCCTGAATGAAAAGACCTCTAGGTAAAATTTACCTAATTTTCCAGTCCTAGTACTACCTTGGTTTCCTAGATGTCATTATGAGGCGGAACGCTGATCACGGACCACTCAAATGACATCTATACGAAAACAAGTGTAACTAAATTAGTATGGTTTAAATTTTTCCCTGTAGGGGGAGAGCGCCTAAATCTCTGTTAAGGGAAACATGGGCTTACAAGAAATATTATTTTTCCGTGCAACCATATGCAGTGGTTAACTGATTTACGCCACATTCTGTAAGTTATATTTAATTTGCTGAATACCTGGATTTACATCAAACAATGTATTGCATAGTGCGTGTGTCATAACATTCTTGATAACAAAGTCAATAGTTAGGTCTCAAATGTGTTTGTTTCCAGTAGTGAACTATAATTTTTAGAATTGCAATAAAAGCATAATATTAATTCCCTACAACACTGTCCAAGTACACATATGCATAGACAAATCAATCAGCTTTCGTGTTGCCAACCTTCCTCAATTTCCTCTAACTCTTTCAACGTGGTATATAAATTAGTTTATAGAACATATTAACGTTGTTTTGGTGTCTTCAGAAGATAAGTAATGGTTTATAACCTGAGGAGTTGACTCAGGCTGTTGCGTTTGAACTTTGTATTCGGGAGGTCCCGAGTTAAAATCCCGATTCAGTTTTTTCATAGCTTCAATTATCAACGGTAATCTAACAAGAAAAAATGGAAGAAGTGAAAGAGGCAGACCTAGAGAACGTTGGATAGATGGAGTGAGAAGAAATATGGAAGCTAGAGATTTGAGGGAAGAAGATGGTTTAGACAGAAACGTGAAAAAGAAAAAAAAAACACGAGCGACAAAGTTGCGAGTGATTTTGTCTAAGGAAAAACTCAACCTCGCGTTGGATTTGGAGTGACTATTTAACGAATAATAAAGCATCAGAAGCTAAAACTAATTATAATGTTTAATATTTACCAAAAGTGAGGTTATGTATTCCGATCTTACTTCCGGGCGATTTCTAAGCCGGGTGGAGTTATAAATAGCACATCTTTACTGTTAAATCTCTTTGGGCTTGGGAAAAAATCAATAACAGATGATTTACGAGAAATAACTATTAACAATAATGCAGATTCATTATACAACATTTAATATTTTTTAGAGCAACAGAACTAACCTTTTTTTGTAATTTTTGAAGTTGTTTTCTTTTGGCATTTCTTGCTGTACCATCTCGATCTTACATTGTTCAATCGATATCCTTGTCAAAGAAGTTAATTTGCGGAGATATCTCTCATTACGAACAGGAAGAGACACTTTTATCAACAGGAAGAGGGCAAATTATCGGGCTATGAGATAAATAATCAATGTAAATTCTGGTTGGAATTTCATCACCTGATTCATTTCACCTGATTCATTTCACCTTAGCATCTTTATTTTTTATAAGGAATATTCCACACTACAATGGTTCTCCTTCAATCCAAGTGATTTGTCGCCAGAGGTTTTTGTCTAAAACATCTTCTTCCCTCAAATCTCTAGCTTCCATACGTCTTCTCATTCCATCTATCCAACGTACTCTAGGTCTGTCTCTACCATTTTCTTCCATTAGCTTTCCAATCAAGCATGTTTTTTTTGGTATTCTATCTTCTTGCATTCTTATGAATTTAATATAGCGTATATTCTTCTAGGAATATTTATACTTCTTAGAGATTGAATTTGAATCATGTATAATCCCTCAAAAATGTATGCGTAGATAATTGTGCAGCATTTCCAATAATTATATTTATTCGTATAAAACTTCTAGAAGTTGCACGTTTATCTTTTTGATTGCATATCTCAAATTATCTTACCTGCGCTTTACGTGTTTCATTTATCTTGACTTATCAGTCATCAAATTTCTGCATCCGTCTTATCGTCAATTGAACTAGAATAAAAGTATTTTACAACTTCGATTACAAATGTACATTACTGTACACCGATAACGATATTGTTATCAAAAATATATTTAAAATACTTGTGTTAGGCATGTATACAGTATGTTCCGCTGTCGAGTCGCCCGCTGCCCGGCGGCCGATGATAGCCGAGCTCCTGGCACTGCGGCCGTCTTGAATACTTTCCATAAGAGCGCGGGAGTCTCATAGCGGCTCTGTTTCAGCATGGTAGTGCTCTGAAGTGCTTCGTATGAAATGTTACTTATGTATTAGTGCTACAAGTGTTACTGTGCTTGGTATTAAATGTGATTTCTGTATTAGTGCTATGAGACAGCACTATATATATATATATATATATATATATATATATATATATATATATATATATATATATCCATCCATAGTAATTCTGCCCGAAGGCAGGTCCTTCACTGCAATCATAGCATTTTTATGCTATGCTTGCAGCTTACTAGGGAATTGTAGGTGTGGTAGGTTCCCGTTGCTTTCCACACCGGTGAAGGGTGATGATGATGATAATGATAAGGATGATCATGATGATGATGGCCCATCACGAAATTCGGTGACCGTTTCGGGCTTAAAGTTTTCCTGACCATTTGTCTTACAGGTGAGGAAAAACCCCGATAAAACCTTGATCCAGATAAACTGCCCGCGACCGGGGATAAGAACCCGGGCCCGCTGCGTGACAAGGCAGCACGCTACCTCGAGACCCACAGCGTGTGCTCCTCTTATATATATATTGGCATGATAAGAAAAATAAATGCATGGACGGTAGATCGAACCCGTACTCTCTGAGTCTGTACCTCAGCGTGATATCCATTACACTACCAGGTGAAACCAACATATATATATATATATATATATGGTATGATAAGAAAAATAAATGCCTGGACGGGATACGAACCCGGCACTCTGAGTCGAACCCGGAACTTCTGATTCCGTACTTCACGTGTTATCCATTACACACACCAGGCGAATCCAGTTCAAACACTTATTTTTCTTATATATGTATTATATTCTCCATTATTACTAGATGTCGCGAGAACTCGGTCTTCACTGCCATCTAGTAGCTGACTATAACAAGTAAGCAAATTAAAGAGAACATTTTTACTTTATAGCAGTGACTCTTTATCGATGTTATAATTAAATGTTTAACATTGAGCAATGCAAGCTAAATATGGTATGATAAGAGAAATATATGCCTGGACGGGATTCGAACCCGGAACTCTGAGTCTGTACCTCAGCGTGTTATCCATTACACCACCAGGTCGAATCCAATTCTAACACTTATTTTTCTTATATATGTATTATATTCTCCATTATTACTAGATGTCGCGAGAACTCGGTCTTCACTGCCATCTAGTAGCTGACTATAACAAGTAAGCAAATTAAAGAGAATATGTTTACTTTATATCAGTGACGCTTATTAATCGATGTTATAATTAAATGTTTAACATTGAGCAATGCAAGCTTAATATGGTATGATAAGAAAAATAAATGCCTGGACGAGATTCGAACCCGGAACTCTGAGTCTGTACCTCAGCGTGTTATCCATTACACCAATAGGCGAATCCAATTCAAACACTTATTTTTCTTATATATATATATATATATATAATATATATATATATATATATATATATATATATACACACACACATAATTAAAAAATAGTTTTAATACCGGGTCCTTTCGTACTAAAGTATCATAAAAGTTAATAGATAGAAACCAGTTCTATCTCCACTGTATTTTTTATACAATCCAAATAATAAATAAAATGTCATCTTCCAAAATTTAATATTCAAGCAATAACTATAAGTAAAGCCTCAAATGCTTGCGTATTACAACAAATAATATCCAAAATCTCATGTGATAAGGTACGTGATTATTTTTCTTTGTAATTCTAACTCAGTGTACGTGGTCATTATGATTGTACATTGTATATTTGTACCGACTCGGCTGCGGGGAATATAATCGGCAGCTATCGCCGGCAGCCGAGCAGAGGGGTTTTTGCTTTCGATTTGCCGGGAACTCGGCTACCATCAGCCGCCACCGTCGGCGGCCGTGGAACGGACGACCTCGACAGCGAAAGGCACTGTATTTCATTGTTCGCTCTTAATATCAACATGAAAATGTGAATTTATAATAGATGGATTAATTTTTAACGTTAGTATTATTTTCTACCTGATTTCAAGGTGATAATACTGTTTTGTGTTTAACATCTCTTTTCTCATGTCTGTAGTTTTCAAAAGCACATTTTGCATTTCCGAATTTTTTTAACGTTCAGCATGTGTTACATCAGGGGTGGGGCTAACGTATTCTGAGCGCCGGAGCGTTCATTCTAAACATTGCCACACTGACAACAGATAAGAGAGAGTACAAACCAGTTCAGTGCTGTGTCTTCCAAAATGCGTATCCTGAAATATTAATGCACTGGTAACGTAAAATGATTGTATTCCACTGTTCATTCTTCATGCCGTTTGTGGGGTCGAAAACTGTACATGAAGAGAGGCTCGCTCACTCTTTCTAGACGCCACCTCTGTCTTACACAATATATAAAAAATTCTTTGAAATGTAAAAATGGATACCGGTATATCTTAATTTTTCTTTACAAGACTAATTTTATAAATTACGTTAAGTTTAGTATAGGCTTATATTTTATAACTGAGGCAACATATTTAAACATCCCTTCCTAAGGAAGTCTTGTTCTAATATTTCTCAGAGAAATATTCTATGAACGATATATGGAAGATCCTCCGATGCAGATCCATGATACAATCATGGACGTAGTCTAGATCTTGTGTTCACTACCGTGGATTTTCAGTCTTTATAGTTACATGCAAATAATAAAAACTGCCCAGTCCTGTGGTCTCTTCGTCACGCAGCGGGACCAAGTTCAAATCCCAGTCGGGACAAGTTTCCTGGGTGAGGTGTTTTTTTCGGTTATTTTCCTCGCTTGTAATGCACGAAATATCAGAAAAATTTTAAGGCCCAAATGGTCCACCGAACATCACATGGCCATCATAATCATCATCATTCAATTTCGCCTTAGATTAAGGACTTTCCTATCGTACCTCTATCATCATAATCAACCATCGTATCTTCGGGGTAGCGTAACCCCGTCATCCAGGCGTCCCAACCTCAGAAATGGGCTACAATTACGCCAATATCAGGAGAGAACATTAGAAATGTTAAAATGACAGCCCGGGGCATTGAATACAAAAGTTAAAACAATGGTCACTACTTCATACATTTGTTTTTTTGCACCATAGACCATGGTGGATATTTTGTTTTTGTAACTGACGGCATAGCAGTTGAAAAGCGGAGAGAAAAACAAATTATTTTAACATTTTCAAATAGTTTGGTGAAAATTACCCCACATTAGTCCTTAAGAATATGGTGAAAATAACAGCAGAATGTACAGGCGAGGAAGCATAAAACATACATTCTGGTCATAATGAAATTTTACCTGTAAATAAAGGATATCTATTGATATCAGTCCTTAAGAATATGGTGAAAATAACAGCAGAATGTACAGGTGAGCAAGCATAAAACATACATTCTGGTCATAATGAAATTGTACCTGTAAATAAAGTATATCTATTGACATCAGTCCTTAAGAATATGGTGAAAATAACAGCAGAATGTACAGGCGAGCAAGCATAAAACATACATTCTGGTCATAATGAAATTGTACCTGTAAATAAAGTATATCTATTGACATCAGTCCTTAAGAATATTGTGAAAATAACAGCAGAATGTACAGGCGAGCAAGCATAAAACATACAATCTGGTCATAATGAAATTGTACCTGTAAATAAAGGATATCTATTGACATCAGTCCTTAAGAATATGGTGAAAATAACAGCAGAATGTATAGGTGAGCAAGCATAAAACATACATTCTGGTCATAATGAAATGTTACCGGTAAATAAAGGATATCTATTGACATCAGTCCTTAAGAATATGGTGAAAATAACAGCAGAATGTACAGGTGAGATGTTACCGGTAAATAAAGGATATCTATTGACATCAGTCCTTAAGAATATGGTGAAAATAACAGCAGAATGTACAGGTGAGCAAGCATAAAACATACATTCTGGTCATAATGAAATTGTACCTGTAAATAAAGGATATCTATTGACATCATGGAAAAAGCTTAAACATCTAATTAGGTAGGCCCGTATATAATTCTTTGCCATAAATAAATAAATAAATAAGAAATGGAGGAAATACCTAATTATTGGAACCGTCTTATGGTCTTATTTTTCGTAAAATACGATATTGCCTAAGAAGAATATTTTTATCGTACACCGTTCAGTCATGCGACGGTTAGAAGTAGCACCACGGTCCCTCCAATAGACAGTGTCTGCAAAATAATACTTTTTTTCAAGTTTGTTTACGGTACAACTGGAATTAGTAGGCCATATCGTCACCTTGCAGTTTTAGTCTAGAATACACCAAGAGTAACTTCAGAGGTTCTGTTTAGAATTCCTTTATTATGAGTAGGGAATGTACGTGGAGATAGCTAGTTTTGGAATGGAGCTCGGATGTTGACATCCTCTTTAACCAAGAGCGGCGCGGCGTGTGATGGCACGACTAAACATGGCGGCCGATCGAACGCATCCCCCCGCTACTCTCACTTTCTTCAGCCTCTGCAGGACTGCAGCCCCCAGATGGTCTTACCTGGCTCCTCCAGGCCACGGCCATATCGGGACATATCTTGACACAACTAACTCACTCACTGACACTATCGAACCCGTAGGTTCATAGCCGCACGGACACAAACATTCCATATATCCCTATCCTCAACTAATATTTTTCAATCATCCCCTCTGTAATACTATATAATGATAGATGATTTCGGGCTATAAGGCCATGGTCCATATCTGGCGTTTCTCCCACACGTTTCTCACTCTACTACGGAGGGCATCTTCAGTGGCGAGTTCTTCTAGGTGGTGTTCCCGGCTTCCGTGGCAGGAGAAACATTTGAGAAAAACACCAGTTATGGACCGTGGCTTTATAGCCTGATATCTTCTAATAACATGATTTCCGGTTATGAAAGCCTGCATTCTACATACTATATCATGTCCTAACACTCCTTGTTCCTAGGAACATGTCCCTCTGTTAGAGTCTTTGACACGGATTCCCTGAAATAGTCCCCGCCCGGAGAACCGAATGGTGGACTATTTTACCTCCGGAAAATTTTACCCCAGTGGAAACCGTGTCCGCGTTTCTTGACGGTTGTATTTTTATAGTGAAAAATGGTATGTTAAAATTTTACTTAAAATGTTTCAATTTTTTTTACTTTAAAATCTTACTATAATGTTTTAATTATTAATATTTATTATATATTATAAGTCCTATATATTCCTAAAATATATAAATGATTATATAATAAAAAAATATTTAAATTTAAGTGGTTTATATTTATCTTCTTCTTCTTCTTCACGGTTTAGGCTTATTTACTAGCCTGTTCAGGCTCCAAATTGCTGCTCTTTCCATCTTTTCCTTGGTCTACCCAAACTTCTTCTTCCTCGTGGTGAATACTTGTATGCTGCACTTTGAGGCAATGTGTTAACCACATGACACCAGTTGGCATCTTTAAGGACATATCCATAACTAAATTTGCTTGGTTAAATAACTCCATCAAGAGAGCACTCTGCTGCATATGGGGATGGCACGGGAATAGATAGGAACTGAAAATTGTCTTCTCTTTAGGAACATATTTAGTATTTTTAGAACATAAGTCTGCGTATCAGGCAAACTTATTCTTGTACACAAATTGTGAATATTGATTGCCTTCCCTTTAGGAACAAATCAGGGTATTCATTGATGGGACCAACTTACGTAACTCGTCTGTACAGCGGTGAACATTGATTTTTTTAAGTGAGGGCATTCATCATTTACTAGACAATTCCTAAGTTACTGTGGATACAATATTTGTACTTTAAAGTTATTATAAAATAGTCAATCTTTTCTGTTTTAGAGCTCTTTGGAATAATTTGAAAAATGTTTTATGACATGTCAACACTATTTATATATCCATCCATAGTGATTCTGCCCGAAGGCATGTCTTTCACTGCAATCATAGCATTCTCATGATATGCTTGCAGCTTTACTAGGGAATTGTAGGTGTGGTAGCTTTCCGTTACTTTCCACACCGGTGAAGGATGATGATGATGATGGTGATGGCCATATGATTTCGGGGACGGTTGGGCCTTAAAGTTTTTCTAACATTTGTCTTATTGGATTCAAGTTCGGCTTCTGGCCAATGATTCCGACATTTCGGCATGATCCCACATGCCATTATCATTATTCCTTGATAATGGCATGTGGGATCATGCCGGAACGTCGGAATCATTGGCCACAGGCCGAACTTGAATCCAAGACGCGGAAAACCCAAGAAAACTTCCATATCATACTTATATCCGCGAAAATCTGCAATATAACATATATATATATATATATATATATATATATAATATACGTAATTATAATGGTTAATGAAAATGTGCAAAAAAGTGCAAAACAATTCAAACATCACTGAATCATATTCCTCACTCGGACTATGATTAATTTAAGATTCTTTAAATGCTAACTCATTGGCACTATCGAACTCATAAGCTCTCCATTCGTCTCTATCCTGAACTAATGTTTCCCAATCATCCCCTGTAAAATCTACTTCCCTCAAATAATGGATAATGTTGTTCTCCCACCTCATTCTTGATCTACCAACTCGGTGTTTTCCTCTGGTTTTCCTACAAGAAGTTTTCATGTACCTCTTTCATTCCCAATTCGTACCACATGCCCTGATAATCGCAGTCTACGTGACTTAACTGTTCTTATTATATCTGGTTTCCTATAAAGACAATGTAGCTCACTGTTATGTAGTCTTCTCCATTCAGCGTCCAAACCTTTTCCTTAGAAATTTATCCTCGATTACTCATATTATTTTTTCCTCCCTTAAAGTAAGAGTCCGTGTTCAACATCCATATAATATAACTGGGAAAATGACTGTTCTATATATATTTTCAGTTTAACGTTTTTTGAGAAAAGTTGGGACAAGAGTCTCTGTAATCCATAATAGCATGCATTTCCGAAATTGAGTCTATGTTTAATTTATTTGTGCATGTTTATCTTCTGTTTGTAATTATTGTTCCTATATTTTGTCATATGGAAGTGAAACTTGGCCTTTGACGGAACTAAGAACAGTTGAATTTGATTATTTTAGAAGAAGCCTCCAAAAAACAAAACAGGATAAAATAAGAAATGAATTCCTTTGGAGAGAAATGAATGTCACCACGTCTGTTGTTAAGAGGATTGAAAATCAAACGCTTAAATGGTATGGCCGTGTACAAAGAATGGAAAATGAAAAATGGCCAAAAAATATATACCAATGGTCATCCCCTGGAAGAAATAAACGTGGCAGACCAAGATGGAAATGGAAAACCTACGTCAGAACTATAATGGATGATAGGAATTTGGAAGAGGGAGGGAATGATAGAGATAAATGGAAACTGAAGACGGCAAACCTATGAGTGGTGGAAAGCCGAAGAAGAAGAATTATTGTTCCTAGGTATTTGAATTCAGCCACTTCCTCAAAATTCCCTCATTTGTCATTAGCTGTTCATTTTCGTTATATAATGCATTTCTATGTGTGAACATATATTTAGTTGTATTGATGTTTACTTCCAAACCAAAGTTCTTAGTGTATTCAATAGTGTGTGTGTGTGTGTGTTGGCCCATAATATATCCCTGCTATCGCCTAATAATACTATACAGCATATACATAGTAATGGTATTTTTATTTTGTAATTTTGCCACAATGTCCTTAACAGTTGGCAACAAAATATAATTGTGGAATAATTGACTGACACGTGTAGTAAGATTATAATTGAGACATAACAGTTTAATTTTGAGGACTCCGCCTCCGAGTATAGTTTCACTTTTTTTTTATTTGGGGATTGGACAATATAAGTAAAATGTGAGTCCTTCAACTTTATTCGCTGCTTTATTTGTTGTGCTCATTTTCATGTCTGCAAAGAACAAATACAATTCTCTTTTTATTCAATGCCAGACTGCATAAAAACTGATTTTCCATGGCCTTGCAGAAGGTAGCGAGCTAAGAGCGTAAAGTCTCGCTGAAATCATTCAAGCTCGAACCGCTTAGAATTTGTGTTCCTGGCCCAGCCAGCAGCACGGACACATGCTACCAGCATCGCACTACTGTACAAAACAAAACTTATCAACAGACACACGCGGTTAACTATATGGCAATTACTAAACTGGGACAACTACAATAGTCCAATTACTGTAGCTTTGGTCATTAACTAACTCACTGGCACTATCGAACCCATAGGTTCATGGCGCACGGATATAAGCTGTCTCTCCATACACCCCTATCTTCAGCTAATGTTTTCAATCGTTTCCTGCATAAATCTACTTCCCTCAAATCATGGTTGTTATTCTTCCACCTCATTCTTGGCTTATCAACTGGGTTTTCTACAAGGTCCTTCCATGTCCTTCTTTCATTTCCTATTCGTGTCATATGTCCTGCACGTTACATTTTACGAGACTGTTCTTATTATATCCGGTTTTCTACAAAGATCATATAGCTAAGTGTTCTGTAATGGTCTCTATTCTATTGTCTGTTCATCATTCTTTGGCCCAAAAAAAAACCTAAGAACTTTATCCTCAAATACTCATAATATTTTCTTACCCCTTAAAGTAAGAGTCCATGTTTCGCATCCATATAATATAACTGGGAGAATAACAGTTTTATATATTTTCAGTTTGACGTTTTTTGAGAGAAGTTGGGACAAGAGTCCCTGTAATGCATACTATCATGAATTTCCAGAATTGAGCCTATGTTTAATTTCTGTGAAACTTATTCTTGTTTGTAATTATCGTCTCTAGGTATTTGACTTCAGCCACTTCTTCAAAATTTCCCTCATTTGTCATTAGCTGTCCATTTAGATTATATACTGAATTTCTACGTGTGACCATATATTTAGTTTTATTGATATTTACTTCCAGTCCCAATTTCTTAGTGTCACTCAATAGTGTGTGCGTGTTGGCCTTTAGTATCTCCTCGCTATCGCCTAATAATAGTACTACATCATCAGCATAAACTAACAGCTTATTAATACCATTGAGTTGTAGGCTTTCTTCGTCCGCTTAAAGATTTGATGACATGCTCTAGTACAAAATTGAATAGTAGAGGAGATAGTGCATCTCCTTGCTTCAACCCATTCTGAATTTCAAAAGTATCAAAAAATTGTTGGCCTAAACGCACACTACCGTTTGATATAAGTCTAACTTTTTAGGAATTCCGAACTCCAGCAGGATACTATATAACTTCTCCCTCTTAATTGAATCGTATGCTTTTTTTGAAGTCTACGTATAGTTGATGTACAGTACCACTATATTCCCATTTATTTTCTAAAATCTGTCTTATACTAAAAATAAGATCTGTTGTTGATCTGGAAATATGTGTTCTGTTCAATTAAAGACAAATAATTAAGAACAAAATAGGTAGGCGTGAAACAATTTAACTGCGATCTTTTTCAAATCACATAATGAACATAGAATTGTAATGCAAAATTAAGCTCTATTAGGAAGTGTTAATATATTAAAATAAGTACCTGATACAAACTGTCCTCAACTAAAATGGATTTCTGTTTAAAAAAAACTTCAAGTTTTTAAAACCATGTAGACTTTTAAGAAATATGTTCCATCTTCTGCATGTCATTTGGATGAAGATGGAACATATTTCTGAAAGGCCTACATCAGGTATAATAGTCTAAGTAATTCTACGTATTTGCTATAAGATAGACTTGAAAGATAAAGACTTTTCTGTTTCCAACACATGTGTTTCCGAAAGTTCATTCTACTCATCCTCTTACTCAAAACATGGAGATATCACATTCGTTTTAAGAAACACCCAGCCCACATTTTTATTTATGATTCTACCTACCGCGCATCACTTTGAAGTATCCGTGCATTTTTGACCGCGCGGTTACTACTTTCAAAGGCGAGTGTGTTCCAGATGTTTTATTGTTGTTACATTTTGCACATTTCAAGTTAGTTTCAAGTTTGCAGTTGTTCGCTCATCTTGTAGTGTTAGTGTTAGTGATAGGTTTGAATTATATAATTAATTCTGTCAGTTTTATAAGTCTAATTATGGCTTCTAAGTGTAGCGGCAAAAATATCGTTCAATTTAGATTTTATAATTAGATTATACATGAAAAAATATACATTTAATTTCTTCTTCTTCTTCTTCGCTTTTCCCATTTATAGGTTTGCCGTCTTCAGTTTCCATTTATCTCTATCATCCATTATTGTTCTGGCATAGGTTTTCCATTTCCATCTTGGTCTGCCACGTTTATTTCTTCCAGGGGTGACCATTGTTATATATTTTTTGGCCATCTTTCATTTTCCATTCTTTGTACAATTAATTTAATTTTGAGAATAATTTAACTAATATATGATTAATATTTTAATAAAAATAATATATCATTATATTAGCTATTTTATCATCATCATCATCCGGTATCATGGCAGCTGCCGCCGTCTTCCGGAAACTAAACACCATTCCTCTCCGTCCATCCATTGATCTTCCTCCATTCCTCTGATATTCATAGCTGCTTGTACCCCTTCTATCCAAGTTTTCTTCGGTCTTTCTCTCTTCCTCCTTTCCATTGGGATCCATTCCATAACAATTTTTGGCAATCTTTGCTCTGGCATTCTTTTGACATGGCCACACCACTGTAATCTTTTCTTTTCTATAATATCTATGATCTCTGGCTCCTCTTGTACACCCATAATTTTCCTTATTTCGTATTCTATCCATTCTAGATTTTCCAGCTGATCTTCTTAAAACATCCATTTTATATTTAAATTAATTGGTTTATCTTAGATCCTATTTAATATGATTAAAATATCGGATCATGTGGCCCGCAAACCAATTCACCTTAACGACAGTGGCCCTTTTCCAAAAAAAAAGTTTGGACACGTCTGGTCTACATGATTTTAACTACAAAGCTGATATACCAGCTACTTATTTTAATATTTTACTACATAACATCAACTGTGCTTTACAATGAATTCTAGAAGTATTGGTATTATGAGACCTTGTAATATAATGTAGGCAACTACTGTATAATCTGGTCTCTTTAGAGGTTTGTTTGGTTAGTGGAAGGAAGTGCAGATGTCTGTTAACACCTGCCTCCGTCCCTTACCCATCCCGAAATATAGCACATGCCATTCAGTTTATAGGAAATCTATCTCAGAATTTAAAGAAGGCAACCCTAACGTATGCTTATTGGATTGAGTACTTTGAAGAAACAAAGGATGTTGCGGACCGCGTTTTGAGAACACACAAAAGCGGCAACATCGCGACTGTGAATGAAATATACATAAGCAGGAAATGGTGTGTACACAATTCGCTTATCGACCGCTCCGCGTCGTCGTCGTAGTGACTAACATTTCGGCACAGCCTATGATTACTCATCTGTTTAATGACGTCATCTTTAACTTTCTAATTAACCGACAATTACGTGACGACAGTTCCCACAAATTAATAATTCTGTTTAACACATACTTGATGATGATGATAATAATAATAATAATAATAATAATAATAATAATAATAATAATAATAATAACTCACTGGCACTATCGAACCCGGAGGTTCATGGCCGTGTCGATATAAGCTCTCCATACATCCCTATCCTGAGCTAATGTTTTCCAATCATCCCCTGTATAATCTACTTTCCTCAAATCATAGTTAATGTTATTTTCCCACATCATTCCTGGTCTACCAACTTGGGCGTTTTCCCTCTGGTTTTCCTACAAGAAGCTTCCATGCACCTCTTTCTTTCCCCATTCATGCCACATGTCTTTCCCATCTCAGTCTTCGAGACTTAACTCTTCTCATTATATCTGGCTTCCTATAAAGACCATTTCGTTCACTGTTATGTAAGTCTTCTCCATTCACCTGTATGTTCATCTCTCTTTGGTAAAAAAAATCCTAAGAACTTTATAGCCTAATAATAATAATAATAATAATAATAATAATAATAATAATAATCTTGTATCTTGTAAGCCCCTGTTTTCCCTTAACAGAGATTTAGGCGCTCTGCCCCTACAGGGAAGAATTTGAACCATACTAATTTAGTTATTTGTTTTTTGTATAGACGTCATTTGAGTGGTCCGTGGTCAGCGTTCCGCCTCATACTGACATCTAGGAAACCAAGGTAGTACTAGGACGGGAAAATTTGGTAAATTTTGCTTAAAGGCCTTTTCATTCAGGCTTAAGAATCTTTTACGAGACTGAAAATCTTCAGACTCGGGACCCACGGCTTAAAGTCTCTCCCGGAGGATTTACTCCTTCGATTTTTTTGTAAAAAAAGTAAGAAAAATTTCTGTCACGTTGTTCAGATATATTTTGAACAAAACTTACATTTTCTGACAGAGCTGTCTTATGATTTTTGAAAATTTTTTATAAGATTTAAAAGCGTTATGGAAAAAGCGAAAATTTCTTGATCACTTTTCTTAGCTATGAACGTATAGATACTCCCATGACGAAGGGTCAGTACAATCTCGCATATAATGTAGACTGAGAAAACAGTTCGCGTTAGATGGAAGGAGTTTCTATAATAGTTCAGCATTAACAAATATGGGAGGCACTTTTAATTGAACTCGTGAATGTATTAAAAATTTAATAAATTAATGATTCTATGTATTGATCGATTTACCATTGATGAACGAATGAATCATCTTCTTCATCCAAACAAGTAATAATAATAATAATAATAATAATAATACTTTATTTATTCTGGCAGAGTTAAGGCCATAAGGCCCTCTCTTCCACTCAACCAGCACAAATACAAATAAATATTTGACAAATATAGATATACACTATACTAATTATAAACAGTTAAATATACATTAAATGTAGCAATGTAAATTTCATGTACAAACAACATTTTATACGATAATAACAATAATAATACGAACTATAATATAATAATAATGATAATAATAATATAGATATGGTAAATTAACGAGAAACATCATTTAATATATATATATATATATATATATATACCTTACACTGGGTAATGCTGAAGTCTAGGTTAAAGCAAATATAAATTTAGATTTGTTTTAAAAGAATTAGTATAGTGTACATCTATATTTGTCAAATATTTATTTGTATTTGTGCTGGTTGAGTGGAAGAGAAGGCCTTATGGTCAGAATAAATAAAACATTATTATTATATTATATTATTATTATTATTATTATTATTATTATTATTATTATTATTATTATTATTATTATTATTATTATTATTATTATTATTATTATTATTATTATTATTAAAAGAAGCCAATGTGCGACAGCCCCTTATTTCTCGTGGTAGGGAATTCCAGTTGCGAGAAGTGAAGATGGTATATGACATGGAGTGATGTGATGTCTTATGTTGCGGTATATTAAGCAAGGGACTATGTTGTGATCTTGTGTTTAGTCTTAGGCCTATAGACATGTTAAGATCTCACTAATGGGTTTTTTATGCAACGCTCCCTTGGACGGCACAGAGATCCTTTCCTGTTGGACAACAACGAAGCATGGCCTTGAGAACTGTATCTGAACTCATTCGTCGCAAATGATTCATTCAGTTGTTCTGGTATATATGCATGTATTTTGAACGAATGGGTAAATTATAGAATGCCGGTAGTCATAGTAATTAGAATATTGCGGGTTATAGGGCCGTGGTCCACAACGGGTGTTTCTCCCAGACGCTTCTCTCTTGACTATGAAGGACCTCTACACAGCCGAGCTTCCTACCAAGAGATACCCACCTAGAAGAGCTCGCCACTGAAGATGTTCTCCATATTTAAGGAAGAAATATCTTGGAGATGTGGACTTTCACCGGTGCTTTTCATTATATACATGAATAAATTAATAAATGAATGGAGGAAAACACAACGGGGATATATACCCATCAATAGGAACCCCAAACTCGATGCTATTCTTTTTGCAGACGATTTAGCTCTCCTGGCACTTTCCGAAAATGATTTGCAACGATCAATTTATAATTTACAAAAAATAGCTGCTAAATTTAATATGGAAATATCAATTAACAAAACTAAAATTATGGCATTTCATGGGAAGGACCCCATACAAAGTAAAATCTGTCTCCAGAATAAAATTTTAGAGAGATCTAATCAATTTAAATATCTGGGATGTAAAGGATATCCCTGAAAAAAATACTAGTTATAATGAAAGTTTGGGAATTGTTAATCAAGTTATGAAACCATCCCTTGTTAAAAAAAACACCAGATTACGTTTATAAAACACTTTGGCTAGACCAATGTTGACCTATGGTAGTGAAGCATGGACACTAAAAAGACAACATGAAAGCAGAATAACCGCTTGTGAAATGAGATTCATGCACAGAACAGCGGGTTACACCAGATGGGATCGGAAAAGGAACACCGATATCTTAAAAGAATTGAAGACTACGCCAATTTTGGAATATATTAAACAGTACCAACTAAATTGGAAACACCTTCTTGAAAGAATAAGTTCAAATCGGATCCCCAAAGCTGTTTATAATTATATACCAAGAGGACGAAGATCTCTGGGCCGTCCTAATACTTGGAAGGAAGAAGAAGACATCTTGGAGAAACGCCACTTACGTACCACTGTCTTATAGCATGGCATCATTCTAATAGCATGAATAAATTGTTTGCTTGAATAAGAGAGGAGCAGATAGATTTAATAAATTATTTGAAAGCTGTACAAGCAAACTCCACGGTGCGACAGATCGAAGGACTCTTGGCCTATCAGCATACTGCTGGCCTCTCATCCACATGTGTTAATCACAGAGGTAGACGATGATGATGATGATGATAATAATAATAATAATAATAATAATAATAATAATAATGTTATATTTATTCTGGCAGAGTTAAGGCCATAAGACCTTCTCTTCCACTCAACCAGCACAAATACAAATAAATATTTGACAAATATAAATATACACTATACTAATTATAAACAGTTAAAGATACATTAAATGTAGCAATGTAAATTTCATGTAAAAACATTTTATACGATAATAACAATAATAATACTTACGATAATAATAGTAATAATAATAATATAATAATAATAATAATAATAATAATAATAATGATAATAATAATAATGATAATATTATACAGCCAGTGTAGGGGTTACGTGGTCAGCATTTCGGGTCCCCATGAAAGCAACGGGAAGCTACCACACCTACAATTCCCTAGTAAAGCTGCAAGTATAGCATGAAAAAATGTTATGATTGCAGTGAAGGACCTGCCTTGGGGCAGAATTACTATGGATGGATGGATATTTTACAGCTGGTTTTCTCAACCCGGAACCGCTACTTATTGTAGCTACCCAAATACTTCACGATCTGGGTGGGCACCGGTCCCACACTGGCCGAAATTTCATGAGAACATTTCTTCTGCCTTGGAGATCCGAACCAGCGCCGGTGGAATGGGCAAAGGGCCTTGTAGGCCTGTCGCGCCATAAAGTTTATTATATTGTGCACATCCAGCGATTAATATTATTTGATGAAAATATAATTAAAAAGAATTAATTAGCATCGAAAGAGCACAGCTCGTATTCTCTGCAGTTTTAACTTGATTTAGTAATCCCACTACCTAGAACGAAATTATCGATCCATTGTATAAATGAATAAGTAAAAATATATTTTTCTGAATAAATGTGAGATAGAGCTGATGTATGAATGATTATTTAAAATCCCAATGTTATTCTTGTATTTCCTTCAATACTTCATGATTATTCATGACTGTTATCAGCGTAAGGTTTTCCTTGTTATTTAGTTTCTTTCCTTACTCAACAGTTTTCATAGAAATTCCTCCCTTTCCTGTAAACCGTGTTATTGTAGAATGCAGGCAGTCGGTAGTCATGATATTAGAAAATTCTGGACTGTAAGCCTGTGGTCCTTAACTGATGTTTATCCCTCGACTGCGGAGGGCATCTTCAGTGGCGGGTTTTTATATTCACAGCCTAGCATCCGACCAGGGAACGCTACCTAGAAGAACTCGCCACTGAAGATGCCCTCCGTAATCGAGGGAGAAACATCTGGAAGAAACGCCAGTTTTGGACCACGGCCTTAGAGCCCTGAATCTTCTAATACCACGTATTATTTATTATTCATTATTATTTATCACCATTAGCCTCAAGGATTAGGCCCTCTGACCTGTTCCGTCTCGAAGTAGTTGTTCACGCCATCTGTTCAATGGACGACCTATTTTTATTTTTCCTCTCCATACATCCCTATCCTGAGCTAATGTTTTCCAATCACCCCCTGTATAATCTACTTTATACAGTTTTCGAGATATATATATATATATATATATAGATTAGAAGCAAATGGGTCTATTTGGTGAATAATTACATTCTTCAAGCATACTTTTATTCAGTAGCAAAGGGATATAAGTGTGTATATATATATATATATATATATATATATATATAATTTATTTGAGGATTGTTTCTGTTATTTGCACAGGTATCCTCAACCAAAATATACAATTTTTCTTCCACGCGTCCCGGTCTTTCATGTCTGCTTCTGTCATATTTCTCTTCTTCATGTTGTCTTGAATTCCCTTTAAATACGTTGGCATTCGTCTACCACGTTTCCCTTTTCCAGGAGGTATCCATTTCAGTACTTCTTTGTTTGTTTCTGAGTCCCTTCTTCTCATTATATGTCCATACCATCATAGTTGGGTTATATATATATATATATATATATAAACGGGCACGCCGTAGAGTAATTATTTAATGCAAAACGCTACAAGCCAGAAGGTCGGGGGTTCGAATCTCGGGGGAGTTAGGATTTTTAAACTGTCCTAATGTCTGACGGCACTATGGCCCTGGGGTCGACTCATTCTCTAATGAAAATGAGTACCAGACTCTTGTTCTGGGTGTAAAGGCGGCGTCAAGCTGGACTGATAATTCAGTTGACATCTCGTGTCTATTGTCTAAAAAAGGTGGGGGGGGGCTTAACCTCCTATTAATCCAAGGACCTCTTGAGGCCTGTAGTAGGATCACTTTACTATATATATGTACACACACAAATAAATCACCTTATTTATCAAGTCTAGTTTTATTCCTGATTTTACGAAAATCCAAAAGCATTCAAGATTAAAAGTGTATAAAACACTGGCTCTTCCAACTCTTTTGTATGGTAGCGAAGTATGGACGTTGAAACAGAAGGATATACAGAGACTTAGATCTGCTGAAATGAGATACCTTCGGAGGACTGCAGGATACACACTACTAGATCACAAAAAAATGAAGACATCTTAGAAGAATTACACATGGAATCTTTAGGAAACAAAATGTCTGATTATAAGTCAAGATGGATGCAACATGTTCATCGAATGGAAGATCACAGAATACCCAAACAAATGTTAAGATATCAACCTGCAGGAAGAAGAAGACCAGGACGTCCACTCAAAAGACTTCTGGATGATGTTTCTCTTGAGGCCAAAACAGGTCACAAATGGCCTAAATTCGTGAATGTACTATGATGATGATGATGATGATGATGATTTTACGAAATATACTGTATTCATTTCAGCTGTTTCTAATAACTGAATTGAACAATGTTATGCATCAACCGGCTAATCGACATTAATTAAAAAATTATATTTTTGTGACATTTGTTGCACCTGCTCATGAAGTAAGTGCACGCACACTTTTATCACCAAATATTTAAATATAGCCTCATTATTAAAGAAAATTGTAAACTCCTTCAGTCCTATCAGAGATCCTATGTTTTGCAACAAACAGCTACGATCATAAATGCTAATCTAAATTTTGCATTATACAGCTAGGCATAACTGTCAAACAAGGAAAATAACTTGCAAATATCCAGTATTGTTAGTTTGGCTCTACAATAAGTAGTGAACATTGATTTAAATTTTAAGTATATTTTTCTAGAAACTTGCATAATGGCGTATAGTCGGTTGATGCATATTTCCGTCCAATTGTTCTACGTGTATATGCTCTTGTTTCAGCGTTATAAGTTAACGTTAGTCTATTATTTCTTTGATTGCCCTAAGTTTTTTTTTTCTCGTTTCTTTTGTTTTTCTATATTGATCGTTTCTTGTAGCATTTGTTTTTCCACATTGAAGTATTGATGCGCCCAGAAACTGTTAAATGTTAGTTGAAAAAAATTGCTACACGTGTCACTTGATTTTCTTTTCTTGATTATAAAATAGGCTCTGTATGGTCTCGTGTTTGTGAAAATTATGCATATGGCGGGGAGCTCATCTGTCTTGTAAAATAATGGAACACGGTGCAAGTAAAAATATAAACACAATAATTTAGATTTACATGAAAAAGCAATTTGGAAAGCGGGCTGAGTCTGGGAACCATTACTTTGGCTTATGCAGCCGTAAATTCATTACTGAGACTTTGTCCAGTGCGCAACTGCAGCTTGGGGTGTCGCGCACTCAGGGGTTTCACAACCTCAACTCTCCTTAAAAAATGTGAGTTACTCAATATTCGAACAAGTAAGAAATAATTAAAAGTTCTCAATTTTAAAACAGTGTACTCTTTTCTTAACTCAGCTTTCTTTTTTGTAGTTACTTTATAGATCCGTCTCCTCAACTTAACTTTTTTTAAAACTCTGTAGGCCTTTCGGGACTAATCCCATCATCAGCATAATGCATTAGGTATGTACTTGTTGACCTTTGTTGAAGCACTGATGATGGGACTAGTCCCGAAAGGCCTAGGCAGAGTTTTAAAACAACTTAAGTTGAGGAGACGGACCTAGAAGGTAACTATTTTATAGTTTTTAACCGTATTTTATATTACTGTGAACTAATACCCGAACGGAAACTTACCATGAATTTTACTAGTATCGATTCTTTTTGTATCTGCATACAAACCATTTATTTTAATATTGTCTGTCATCTGATGTATTTTTCTGCCTCTAACTTTCTTTCCGTTGACCATTCCTTCTAGGGCATCCGTCAGCAGGCAGTTTCTTCTTAGCCAGTGGCCAATTCAATTTATTTTGCTCTTCTTAATGAGTTCCAACATTGTTTTTACTTCACCCACTCTGCCTAGCACATCTTTATTTTCTATTTTGTCTGTCCATTTTATACCTTCCATCCTTCCCCATATCCACATCTCGAAAGCTTCCAGTCGCTTTTCCTCATTCCGTCGTAATATCCAAGTCTCTGTAATATAATGTACGGTTAAAAACTATAATATAGTTACCTTGTAGGTCCGTCTCCTCAACTTAAGTTCTTTTAAAACTCTATAGGCCTTTCGGGACTAGTCCCATCATCAGCAGAATGCATTAGGTCCGTTCTTGTTGACACTTGTTGAAGCACAACAAGAACGGACCTAATGCATTCTGCTGATGATGGGACTAGTCCCGAAAGGCCTATAGAGTTTTAAAAGAACTTAAGTTGAGGAGACGGACCTACAAGGTAACTATATTATAGTTTTTAACCGTACATTATATTACTGTGAACTAATACCTCAACGGAAAATCACCATGAATTTTACTAGTATCGATCCAAGTCTCTGCACCATACAATGCCGTACTCCACACAAAGCACTTCACTAGCCTCTTCCGTAATTCTTTTGCCAAAGGTCCACAGAAAATTCTTCTCTTCGCGTTAAAAGCTATAATTAAAAGGAAATAGTTTTTGTTTGTCGGGTATAGTCGACTGGTGGTTTATGTTCCCTGCTTCTAGCCCAAAGAACGTAATATACAGGGTGTAACAGGACCTCAACGACAAAATGATAGGCCATGCAGAGATGATCATTTTTTGTGAAGGAACATATAGTCGCAAACACGTCGTTTATGAGTTATGCGCAGATGAAGGTGTTCACCCGTAAGGGTCGGAATTGAATACAAACAATTGTACGCGTATCGTTTTATTGAAAAATACATGTTTTTAAAATAAGTGTTAAAACAGTCGATCCTGTGCCTCATTGCATTATATTGATTGCAGCAATGATCGTCCAGCACGATCCATCATGGCAGGATTCTTTTTGACGTCGTCAAAACACTTATTGTTTGAACACTTATTGTAAAAACGTGTATTTTTCAATAAAATGATTGTTTGTATTCAATTCCGACCCTTACGGGTGAACACCTCCTGCGCATAACTCATAAACGACGTGTTTGCGACTATATGTTCCTTCACAAAAAATGATCCTCTCTGCATGGCCTATCATCCCTTTCATTTTGTCGGCGGGGTCCTGTTACACCCTGTATATTGGACAAACCAACATTTATACAGGGTGATTCAAAATTGACTTTACAACTTTACAAGCTTATAGAAATTTATGTAGAAGACCTACAGAATTGGTTTTAATGTCATATGATAGCACAACTCATCAAGTTTTCATCGACATAGTTTTATAGTACCTAGTTCTCTCACCGCGTGCGCTAACGTAGTTCATATCAAAATGGCTGCTTTCACAGGTGCCGAGCGTGCTCGTTGTGTGTTTTTGTTTTCGAAGAAACTAAATCTGCGACAATTGTTCAGCGTAGATTTCGTACCCAGTATGGTAAGGATCCTCCTAGCAGGCCAACAATTTATTCTTGGCACCAAATATTTGTTAGGACTGGCTGTTCTGTTAGTCATTCCAAGCATACTGCCCGTCCACGTACGGCTGAAGCTGTGGTTGAACAAGTGAGGGATAGCTTTGCTCGGAGCCCTAGGATATGACATTTAAACCAATTCTGTAGGTCTTCAAAACTTGATGAGTTGTGCTATCATATGACATTTAAACCAATTCTGTAGGTCTTCTAAATACATTTCTATAAGCTTGTAAAGTTGTAAAGTCAATTTTGAATCACGGTGTATTTCATTCATCTATCCTTGACTTTAATATTCCTAAGACTCGAACCAGAAATTGTCATAATATTAAGGTATAATCAATAGTTAAGATTTAGGCATTTTATTAGCCTGTTCCTGTTTCCCCAGATGAGTCTGCAGGCAAGTAGAAACTTTAACACAATATACAAGGAACGCCTCAAAGATTTTATGTACGCTGATGGTAAATCAAGCTATGCCAAACATATCATTAACGCCGGTCACCGAATGGACCCAATAGAAAACACTCTTAACGATAGTTCACAATGAAAAACTTCCAAGAAAGATAAATATATTGAAAGATCTTGAAATTATAAAAGAAGTAAACAACATCTTACTACTCAATGAGAACACGCCGCAGTCGTGAGATTGTCAAATGCAAGTCAGTTGCTACTAAGACACTTCAAGTCTACAACGTTGTAAACAACAATAACGAGTAGCAGATAGTTATCCTGCTGATGATGGAAGTTAACTTCAGAAAGGCCTCCAGATAACATTTTAAATGTAATATTCTAACACAGTTGAGGATGGCGGCACCTGCCAAAACGTGCATATTTTGGCACATAAAATAACTTAAATTGTGAAAGGAGTAGCCACTGAAAAAATATATGTTGCTCTTTTCACACCCACATTTGTATTGCTTCTCTAATGGCATGATGTGTCAACGAATGAACATTAAATAAATAAAAAAAATATATGCAAGTGAAAATCTGGCAGGAAAACTACCATTAAGTTGTTAAGTTACTTGGACAATTACTTGGACAACTTAATGATCTTATAAAAATTAAATAACGCAGAGATTTATCTAAGAACTATCAACCTCATTATTATTATTATTATTATTATTATTATTATTATTATTATTATTATTCAAATCTACTGATTTTAATAATAAATTGAGTAACAGTAAGAAATTAGGACTGGAAGTAAATATCAATAAAACTAAATATATGGCCACACGTAGAAATTCATTATATAATGGAAATGGACAGCTAATGACAAATGAAGGAAATTTTGAGGAAGTGGCTGAATTCAAATACCTAGGAACAATAATCACAAATAGGAATGAGATGCACAAAGAAATTGAACATAGGCTCAATTCCGGAAATGCGTGCTATTATGCCCTGCAGAGACTCTTGATGTCCCAACTCCTTTAAAAAACGTTAAACTGAAAATATGTAAAACTATTATTCTACCAGTTATATTATATGGGTGCGAAACATGGACTCTTACTTTAAGGGAAGAAAGGAGATTACAAGTATTTGAGAATAAAGTACTTAGGAAAATTTTTTGGACCAAAGAGGGATGAACAGACAGGTGAATGGAGAAGACTACATAACAATGAACTACATGGTCTTTATAGGAAGCCAGATATATTAAGAACAGTTAAGTCTCGTAGACTGCGATGGGCAGGACATGTTGCACGTATGGGGAATGAAAGACTTGCATGGAAGCTTCTTGTAGGAAAGCCAGAGGGAAAACGCCCAGTTGGTAGACCAAGAATGAGGTGGGAGAATAACATTAACTATGATTTGAGGGAAGTAGATTATACAGGGAATGATTGGAAAGCATTAGCTCAGTATAGGGATGTATGGAGAGCTTATGTACGCGCGGCCATAGACCTACGGGTTCGATAGTGCCAGTGAGTAAGTATAATAATAATAATAATAATAATAATAATAATAATTGTAAATTTGATGTTTATTGATTTGTTAAATGTGTATGATAGTGTTTCGCATTGCCGTGCAAACTGAGCTGTGTTACATACACTATTTTGTCTGTATTTCAGGTCAATACGTTATGTTTTTAAAGTGTGCATGTAAAACCCTTACACTGCGTGAGAAAATTCAAGCTTGTAATTTGGGAACCCTTTATAAGCAGGAAAACTGCCAAGACGGAATTATATTTAAGGAACCGTCATGTTTCTTTATAGACATGTTTTACTGTCTTATAATATCATTGTACTCAGAGAACAAACGCCAAATTAAGATGGGAAACAGACTTTGAGAAAAATTCCAAACATCATAAGGTCTACTACAAGGATGTTGCTTATCATTAACGTTGTTAAAAAAATATATATTGATAATTGTACAAAGAATTGGTGAAGACACTGCAAATATATGGAAATTCAAGTAGAAGGTAATTATTACCTCCACCATTTACTATTCGCAGATGATCAAGTGGTGATTTCTCAGGATCCTGATGATGCATCTGTCATGTTAAGTAAATTAGAGATAGAATACAAAAAATGGGGATTACAGATAAATTGTAATAAAATAGAATATATATCATCAGATACAACAGATGAGCTAAAATGTAATTCAGGAAGAATACGTCATATCAAAAATTAAAAATATTTAGGATCTGTTTTAGATAAAAATGAGAATTCAACTACAGAAATTGAAAGAAGAGTAACTGATGGAAGAAGAATCGTCTGCATGTTGAACTCAGTGCTTTGGAATAGAAATATAATACACATAAAGTGATCCCACTACAGGCCTCAGGAGGCCCTTGGGGTAGTAGGAGGTTAAGGCTCCTACTTGTTCTAGACAATCGGCATTTGATGTCAGCCGGGTTGTCACCCTGCGTGACGTCCGCCTTTACCCCAGAACAAGATTCTGGTATTCATTTTCGTTAGAGGCTGAGTCGACTCCAGAGCCATAGTGCCGCCAGAAGGTTTGGGTCAGTTTAAAAATCCTGACCCCACCGGGACTTGAACGCTCGACCTTCCGGCTTGTAGCTCAGTGCCTTAACCTCTACGCTACGACGTGCCCCAATATAATACACACAACAAAGAAAACTATATTTCAAGTTCGGTTACAAGGCAAATTATTATATGGGTCCGAAACCTGGACAGTAAGTAGAAAACAAGCCAACAAGCTGTTAGCAGTAGAAATGGATTTTTGGAGGCGATCGACAAGAATTTCAAGAAGGGATAAAGTCAGAAACACCACAATAAGCGCAATTATGCAAGATTAAAAAAAAACATCCCCTCAGGGGTCCTCATCTAGGGGATATGTGGATGGCGACCACAAGGTGCCCAAGCTGTGCAAAACATTTCTTCCACTTACTTGTGTTTTGCACTCTTTTAACTTTACTATCTAACCTCACTTGGTTAACTCTTGTTTTTTTCGACCCCGACGCTATTAGGTCATCCGAGGGCTAGGGAGTCTTTCCTTTCTTCCATTTCTTCTTTCCTTTATTTTCTTTTCTTCTCCAGAAAAGCCTGACCAGAGGCTATAAGATGGCAGCCCCATCACTGGTCTTGCCTTCCTTTGGCCAGCAACCAATCGAAGGGACTATAATTATGCTTTCAAGTCTTATACGAGAATTTCCCTCAAACGCTGGAGGGACAATTTTCTATAGGATCGTAACAGGCCTTGGCCTAATACTTGGAAGGAAGAAGAAGAAAAAAAACATATTAGAAAAAATAGAAGAAAAACGTTTGAAATGGTATGGACACCTCATAACAATGGAAGAAGATAGGATACTAAAGAAGATCCTTGATTGGAAAGCTAATGGAAGAAGTGGAAGAAGGCAGACCTAGAGAACATTGAATGGATGGAGTGAGAAGTATGGAAGCTAGAGATTTGGGGGAAGAAGATGCTTTAGACAGGAACCTCTGGCGACAAATCACTTTGGTATTTAATTTTAGGAAGTTATATTTTGAGGTTATTTTAATTATATTATTTTTGGTCTGGACATCTTACCTCAATATTAATGTTGATTTGTTCTTGAACATGTTTCAAAACAATTCTGTTTTATCTTCAGCTTTCCCAGACTGGTTTTATTTATGTTGCATTATGTTGCACCACCTGGATGTCGATGTCAGCTCCATCCTGTGGTTGGCCAAAGAACCTCCAAACAAGGTCACCCTCCATCGGAATATCAAAATTCATAACTCTGTTTCTGTTCTTCTGAATATAAATTTTTTCCCAAATAGTCAGCTCGTTTGTATTTTCTAACTGTTTTAATAATTTAGTGTCTGAATTGATATTATGTTTTTCAGACCAAACATGAGCAGCAACTGCAGATTTTTCAATTTCTCCATTTTTAATATTTCTTATGTGTTCTTTGGTTCTAATTTTTAGGTTTCTTTTTGTTTTCCCTATATATATCTTTTCACAACCCATGCATTCAATTTGATATATTCCTGACTTTTTATTTTTATCAGTTTTTTCATTTTTGTTGGTTTTTATTAGTTTATTTAAACTGTAGTTATTTTTTGGTGCTAATTTAATATTAAACTTCTCAAATATATTTTGAAATTTATTATGTACCCAGGGGTGATATGTGAATTTCCTATATTTTTTCATAGGTTGTTCTTCTTTTTCAAGATGGCAAAAACCAATGGCTATAATGAAGAATTCATAGATAAGCTCGTAAAAAAACAAAAAAGGAAGAACAACATAACCAACATAACTAAACTAGAAAAAGAATCTGACAACAACAAGAAAACATGGATAACACTTACATACACAGGAAAAGAAACAACAAAATTAGCCAATGCACTAAAGAAAGCCGATAAAAACGTAAAAATAGCATACAGAACCAATAACAAATTAAACAACATAATAAACAATAACATTGAAGAAAATAACATTTTCAACAGCAAAGGAGTTTATAAACTGACATGCAAGGACTGCAACAAATTTATATAGGAAGGACAAACAGGAGTTTTAACATCAGATTCAAAGAACATTTTCGAGACTTCATTCACGCAGAAGGTAAATCAAGCTATGCAAAACACGTTATCCATGAAGGACATCGCATGTTAAATATTGAAAACACCCTAACAGTAATGCACAGAGAAAATAATCCAGCGAAGATAAACGTACTCGAAGAGATGGAAATCATGAAAGCAGCTCACAACGACAGCCTGATAAACGAAAACGAACCAAATACATGCAACCCCCTCTACCAGATCTTCAGTGAAACACCAGTTTTGAATCCTGCCGATGATGGGACAAGTCCCGAAAGCGCTACAGTTAAATGATAATTAAGTTGAGGAGACGGACCTTTCAGGTGAATATTCTATAATTTTATATTAATTTTGAATAAACCTCAACGGAACACATCATGAATCTTATAAAAGTTGAAGATTACTTCTGTTTATCATTTTTTGTTTTTTATACTTTTCTATCCTTCTATGTACCATTATGGTACATTGGACATAAATTAGCAGCATTTAATAGTTTAACTCATAGATTGGTAAACTTACCCTTAAACGAAGAAGATTTCAAACATGAGAAAAAACACATAATCAAAGTAGCAAGAGAAAATGGGTTTGATGAAAAAATGGTACATAAAAGGATAGAAAAGTATAAAAAACAAAAAATGATAAACAGAAGTAATCTTGAAAAAGAAGAACCACCTATGAAAAAATATAGGAAATTCACATATCACCCCTGGGTACATAATAAATTTCAAAATATATTTGAGAAGTTTAATATTAAATTAGCACCAAAAAATAACTACAGTTTAAATAAACTAATAAAAACCAACAAAAATGAAAAAACTGATAAAAATAAAAAGTCAGGAATATATCAAATTGAATGCATGGGTTGTGAAAAGATATATATAGGGAAAACAAAAAGAAACCTAAAATTAGAACCAAAGAACACATAAGAATATTAAAAATGGAGAAATTGAAAAATCTGCAGTTGCTGCTCATGTTTGGTCTGAAAAACATAATATCAATTCAGACACTAAATTATTAAAACAGTTAGAAAATACAAAAGAGCTGACTATTTGGGAAAAAAAATTATATTCAGAAGAACAGAAACAGAGTTATGAATTTTGATATTCCGATGGAGGGTGACCTTGTTTGGAGGTTCTTTGGCCAACCACAGGATGGAGCTGACATCGACATCCAGGTGGTGCAACATAATGCAACATAAATAAAACCAGTCTGGAAAAGCTGAAGATAAAACAGAATTGTTTTGAAACATGTTCAAGAACAAATCAACATTAATATTGAGGTAAGATGTCCAGACCAAAAATAATATATATAAATCACTTTGGGTTGAAGGAGAAACACTGTATTGTGGAATATTCCTAATACAATTATTATTATTATTATTATTATTATTATTATTATTATTATTATTATTATTATTATACTTACTCACTGGCACTATCGAACCCGTAGGCTCATGGCCGCGCGGACATAAGCTCTCCATACATCCCTATCCTGAGCTAATGTTTTCCAATCATTCCCTGTATAATCTACTTCGTTGTTATTATTATTATTATTATTATTATTATTATTATTGGATTTACGTGTAAAATTGAGGAATGTGGGCGAAAAACGTGACGCAATGGTAGGTTTGAAATAAGAACAAAAGCTAGATATGGAATCAAACGTTTGGTGTCTTGTTGCCAAGTCGCTCGGTGACACTTGATAGTGGTGGATAGGGTATCTGCTCTGCATTCTCTTTGTTCTAGGAACTCAATTTACCTAGACCCCTGCCATGAGATCCCCACAGCGCAGCCATGGGGTTGATTGTCAGCCTCGCGCAGATTATGCTGGACCATAAATTGTAGACGTTTGAAAGGGACAGCCCTGGGCGCGTGAGTCACCCCCAACAATGTGTTACAGATCACCTTGTACTGTGTCGTCATACTGCTTCTTCCCTTAAACAACCCGAATCACTGAGCAAGTGATTTTTATTAAATTTAGTACACTCTGAGTCACTGCATAATGGCGTTTCTCTACCCCTAATCTCAGTCCCACTCTTCTATTCACCTGGTGAACTAGTATTTACCACGCTCGCTTTGATTCCGAGATTTGCAGATTCCCACACGATATGTAATCGTTTATGTATATTGTAATGTAGATATAAGACTATTTTTTGTATTTTTTTTAAAAACCTGGTTGAGTGGTAGACAAGGCCTTAAGGCCTTAACTCTGCCAGGTAAAATAAAGCTATTATTATTATTATTATTATTATTATTATTATTATTATTATTAGTATTATCATTATTAGTATTATTATTATTATTATTATTATTATTATTATTATTATTATTATTATTATATTCTAATTCACTAGCAGTACCGAACCCGTAGGTTCATGGCCGAGCTCTCCATACATTCCTGTCCTGATATAATGTTTTCCAATCATTCCCTGTATAATCTACTTCCCTCAAATTATAGTTTGTTATTCTCCCACCTCATTCATTGTCTACCAACTTGGCGTTTTTCCTCTGGTTTTCCTACAAGAAACTTCCATGTACCTCTTTTATTCCCCATTAGTGCCGCATGTCCTGCCCATCGCAGTCTACGAGATTTAACTGTTCTTATTATATCTGGTGTCCCGCGCCGTAGCCGAGTGGTTAAGGCGCAGAGCTACGGGACTTGCGCTGGTTCGAGTCTCCATGGGGGAAGAAATTTTCTCGTGGTATTTCGGCCAATATGGGACCGGTACCCACCCAGCATCGTGATGCATTTAGGTAGCTACAGTAAGTAGCGGCTCCAGGTTGAGAAAACCAGCTATAACGGCTGGGGGACTGGACATGCTGACCACGTGACACCCCTACGCTGGCTGATTATCATCTACCTCTGTGATTGACACATGTGGATGGGAGGCCAGCAGCCGGCTGGTAGGCCAAGGACCTTGTAGGCCTGTCGCGCCAAGAGTTATTACATCTGGTTTCTTATAAAACCCATGTAGCTCACTGTTATGTAGTCTTTTCCATTGCACCTATCTGTTCATCTGCTTTGGTCCAAAGATTTTCCTCATTCATTCATTTTGAAAATTTTTGTCATGATTGAGGGTTTTCTCCAACCAATCTTAATAATTGACATGAGTTTTAAAAAAAATACATAAATGACCTTGGACTTATAGACTATCAGTTTGCAACAAACATTCGCAAATTTCCCTTAATTAAAGTTCTCCATCGTTCTCTGTCCTCTGTCTTCGTCCATTATACCAAATTTCCTCATTGAATTTTAAATTTCCTTCCAGGTTGTTCTTGGTCATCCTTTTCTGCCGCTCCTTTGAATTTTCCATGCATAGACGGCCTTTGGTAGTCTTCCATCGTACATTTTTCTTACGTGTCCATACCATTTTAGCCTTCTGTGTTCAATCTCATCCATTATATTAAGAACTTTATTCTCAAATACTTTTAATATCCTTTCCCCCTTTAAAGTAAGAGTCCATGTTGCGCATCCATATAATATAACTGGGAGAATAGAAGTTTTATATATTTTCACTTAAATTTTTTTGAAGTAAGTTGGATTTGGAACGAAAAAAAATATATATATATAATTTATAAGCAAGATAGCCCCGGAGTTTAACAGTTTCGGACTCCATTGCTAGAGTTCATTGACTCTCGGCCACAAAACCACTCTCGGCTGTTTATTACTATTAGCTGAAATGACTGTTGAAAATATGATTTGGAAACGAGAGACTGATTCGTGCAGCGGATTGGGGATAATTGTGTGGCACACCCGGTACCGCTTGCGTGCTGCTGGTCAGTGCGTGGCGCGTGGCAACTCGGACAGGCGCATCACGTCAATTGTAATCCCACGTGCTGGTCACCACGTGTTTACATTACATCTTCTTAGCGACGAGGCCTGACTTCATATCCTGCTCTTTTCGTTCCTGGAATTAAACTTAAATCCCCTTTAAAAATGAAATATATTCCTCTTAGTTTATTTTTGTTTTGCACAAGAATTTACTTTCAGATTCTAGATTAGCTCCTGGTCAACAACTTAAGTTTAGGAAATTTTTAGTTTAAAAAATACCGCATGAGAAAGTAGTTACAGCAGTTACCCTGGGGCCCTGATTCCATGTAACACAATACAAATAAGCCGACATGAGGAATTTAATATTACTTTCAACCCTCGACGAAACGAAAACCGGATGTACGTCATCCTACCTAGCCTGTAACATCTCCTTGGGGTAGTAGGAGGTTAAGGCTTCCACTTTTTCTAGACAATCGGCACTTTATGTCAGCCGGGTTTTCAGCCCTGCGTGACGGCCGTCTTTACCCCCAGAACAAGCTTCTGGTATTCATTTCCGTTAGAGGCTGAGTCGACCCCAGGGCCATAGTGCCGCCAGAGGGTTTGGGTCAGTTTAAAAATCCTGACCCCAACGGCACTTGAAACTTCGACCCTCCGGCTTGTAGTCCAGTGCCTTAACCACTACGCTACGGCGTGCCCCATTAAAAGTAAAGTGATCCCACAACAGGCCCGGAGGCCCTTGGGGTAGTAGGAGGTTAAGGCTCCCACTTTTTCTAGACAATCGGCACTTCATGCCAACCGGGTTGTCAGCCCTGCGTGACGGCCGCCTTTACCCCAGAACAAGCGTCTGGTACTCATTTCTCCTATCAAGGCGAAAACGATCTTAATTTAAAACTCACATTTTTTTACAAATATTGTGCTTATAAATAAAATTTTAAAACCACATCTTGTACAAAAACATTCAAGACTCAATTTATATAAAACTGTCGCCCTCCCGACTTTCCTGTGTGGAAGTGGAATCTGGGTTGTAAATAAAGGCAGACATTACCAGATAAAGAGCTGCAGAAATGAGATTTATGCGTTAAACTGCTTGATATACTCTACTTGACCATCAGAAGAATGAAGGAACTTCACATGCAAAGATGTCCACCTACAGAGACAACATGTATCACGAATGTCACCAACTGGGCTCCCTAATGTAGTTCTTCGGTATCGCCCACGAGGAAGTAAAAAAAAACAACGTTTAAACCCTGTCTAGTTGAGACCGAAAGAGGTCAACATTATCTTGTATTCATGAATGGTGTATGATGATGGTAAAAACAACCCTAGATTATACAGCCTATTAATTTTAGCCAATATTCGTCGTGCGCTGCTATGCCTAAATAAATTAAATATTTTAGATAAGTAAAAGGAAAATCAAGTCCCCGCGCCGTAGCCGAGCGGTTAAGGTAGGAAGCCTTGGCGCAGAGCTACGGGACTTGCGCTGGTTCGAGTCTCCATGGGGGAAGAAATTTTCTCATGGTATTTCGGCCAGTATGGGACCGGTGCCCACCCAGCATCGTGAGGCAATTGGGTAGCTACAATAAGTAGCGGCTCCAGGTTGAGGAACCAGCTATAACGGCTGGGGGACTCGAAATGCTAACCACATGTCACCCCTACACTGGCTGTTGATCATCTACCTCTGTGATTGACACATGTGGATGTGAAGGGCCAGCAGCCGGCTGGTAAAAGGGCAACCGCTGAAAAGTGGAAAGACCCTCAATCGGAAAAGGAAAATCAGAGGTTAATTAAATTCTATGGTATGCATGGCGACGAAGGGAATATGACGGTTGCTAGAGTAAATGTTTAATTTCGGATTTCAAGCAAACCCCCCACTTCTAATGGTCGATGTCCAAAACATGGAATTCCCTTCCGTCCTATGTCAGAGACTGTCAAACTATAACATCCTTCAAACACAAACTAAAGAATATTTAATAACAAACTAACTTATACACCTCACTGATAATATTCTTTTAGCAATATTAATATATTTAATTATTTATGAAAATAATATTAAGAATAGCCTAACATATTTTTATTTGTTTTTTTAAATATTGTATAATCGTAAAATTAGTTTTCTATATCTCATTATTTTCCTTTGTTTTTATATACACTAGACAGGGACAATTTAATATGTCTTGCTTGTATACATTTTATTATTAGTTTTAGTCTTAATTTTAACTAATATTAACTGGTTGTATTATAGATCGTAATATGTATATTAGATATTATCTTTTGATCAAATTTTTACTTAGTGTTTAATATTAGAGTTAATTAAGATTGTTATATTCTGATGTAATATATGTTTGTCCTGGTGAGTGGAAGAGAAGGCCACATGGCCTTAACTCCACCAGGCTAAATAAATCTAAATCTAAATAAATCTAAATCTAAATCTAGAAAAATGAGGTGGTGGTTTTGTATTTTTTTATTAATTCAATAAAATTGTAAACAAATTGGATGTCGCTGACCTTTGGATAACATCTACCTCGGTATATTTTAATAGCATGTCGGCCTACTGAGTTTCGTTGTGAATCGTCGAAAAATTAACACTGCTAGAGCGATTTTTAAGATTTCGTCCAGGTGAACTTCTACGCCTTATAGATTTTGGAGCGTAACAGATAGCTTCTGAATGCACGCTGTAACTGAAAACCTGTATGTATAAATTTGCATGAAAATCTATTGAGATGTTTAGAAGTCCGTAAATCACAAACCTACGCAGGTTGAATTCTTGTAAATAAAGACGTAAAATAGTTGTATATGAATATATCTTCTGAACGTACTTTGTCGGACCTTTCATGCATGGGTTCGAATTCAGAGATGATAAAAAATCATTGTTAAATTAAGCTACTCCCACCTATATTGGTATAAAGGAACATAAAACGCATCTATAACGTCATTAAGAGCAGAATCATCATAAGTAATGCCACGAGTGAGTTCCAAATTATCGATAAATTCACGACTCACAAAGTGAGGAGTGAATTTATCTAGAGAATTTGGAAATCAAGAGTGGCATTTGTTAGGACTATTTAACGAATAAAATTAAGCTGTTTACTCACAAATCATTATTTAGCTATAGTTATTTTAATATTTATATATTTAATGTAAACTGCGATGTTTGAAAACAAATGAGAAACGATTGGTATGCTTCATTTATTTCTTTTCTTCATCACTGCAACCAGATCATATTATTTATTGCCAAAGGATCGCAATATTGTAAGAATACACCCTAGTGGAGAAATTTATAACCAACATTATAGGTATTAATTAATTCTGATGTCCTGTGATGTAAATATGTCAATTATATTTTTTGCAACGTCATTTCCTGGAAAATAATTCCTTTAAGAAAGTGGAAACAGTGTTTTTTTTGTGGTATATTCAATTGCTACAAATGTTTTTATATTATCTCCTGCATGCTCTATCTGCTGACATTCGTGCACTATATATACAATTGTGGAAACAAACGGGGAGTTTCCATACCTACAATTCCTGCCTTCGGGCAGAATTACTATGGATGGATATATACAATCTGGTAGCCGTATTTCTTAGAGGGTCAGTCACTGCAAAATAATGCTATGACCTATTCAGAATGTTACAAAGGAGTTGCTTTCTTTAATATGATAAACTTAGGTTGGTAAATTCTAGGTGAAACACGACTGTAATTGGTTGTAAATAAAAAAATCATTGAAATGTGATTGATCATTTACTGCCATTTGGGGCATGAGTTAAATAGCCGTAAGTAATGCCACGAGTGATTTCCAATTTATCTAGAGAATTTGGAAATCAAGAGTGGCATTAGTTAGGACTATTTAACGAATAAAATTAAGCTGTTTACTCAAAAATCATTATCTAAATATAGTTATTTTAAAATATTTATATATTTAATGTAAACAGCAATGTTTAAAAACAAATGAGAAATGTTTAGTTATGTTTCATTTGTTCATCCACTGCAACTTGATCATATTATTTATTGCCAAATAGGATCACAATATTGTAAGAATGTACCCTAGTGGAGAAAAAATGAAACACATCAAACTGTAGCCTTATATTATAACGAATATTATAGGTCATTAATTCATTTTTTTAGGAAACAACTCAGTAAAATCATTATTTAAAAACACAATTATTGAACATGCAATTATCAAATGTGTAGTTCGAAGGAATCTGTTCATTATTTGCTATATTCAATGTATTTGTTGGAGAGTCAGTCACTGCGAAATAATGCTCTGACCTGTTCAGAATATTAAAAAGGAGGAGCTTTCTTTATTTTGGTAAACATAATTTGATAAACAGCGAGGTGAAACACGACTGTGATTGGTTGTAAAAGAAAATTCATTGAAATGTGATTGGTCATTGACTACCACTTGGGGCATGAGTTAAATAGTTTATGAAAAGAAAATTTGGTTTTAAGAAGATCAACCACACTTAGTTACAACTGAAATGGATATTTGGTAACAAGTATTCAGTTTGAAGAAAGAACAAAATTAAATAAATTATGGGAGAAAAATCTACAATTTATTCAGATGACATTACAACCAAACTATTGCGGTGCGTTGCTTTAAAAAGGATGCAAGTATACAGGATGCTGGTACCAAGAATGTTACACTAACAGCATTGAATAAATAAAATTCAGTATAGCACTTGTTGAAGGAACCTCTTTTCTCTACTTCCTAATAATTAACTAAAATATTTAAATTTAAATTTAATTAGCGGTCTTCTCATTGCAGTTTTTTTTTTAAATTCTTGGAAGTACTATAGCTATTGCATGTATATTAAATTTTGGAAGATGAAATTTTATTTATTATCTGGACTGTATAAAAAATAGAGTAGAAATAGAATTAATTAGTTTATTGGTTGTTTTGGCTGCTATAACAAAAAGAGCCCAAATCCCTTTTTCTTATTGATTACCGGCGGCAAGGCAGCACGCTACCTCGAGACCACAGCGGTAGGGACAAGCTTCCTGGGTGAGGTTTTTTCGGGTTTTTCCTCACCTTTTAAGACAAAAGTCAGGAAGTTTTGAGGCCGAAAAGGTCCCCGAAAATCATCTGGCCATCATCATCATTATTATCATCACCGGTGTGGAAAACAACGGGAAGTTGCCACACCTATAATTCCCTAGTAAAGTTGCAAAAAATGAAAATGCTATGTTTGCAGTGAAAGACCTGCTCTAGGACAGAACAATATAAATAAATAAATAGATCAGTATTATTATAATATTTATATGATAGCAGGCAGATAGTTAAGATAGCAGTTGTTTGTCAAAGACATAATTTGTTGTGTTGGGATTTATATTTTGTATCAGTTTTGAGAATACACAGGTTGAGAAACACTGTGTGAAGGCTGGACCGCGCAAGGTGAAGGTTATCCTGATCAACTGGTTTGCTTCCGTCCACATTCTCTGCCTACATCAGTTTCATTTTCTCTCAATCGTTGAGAGAAATTTTGTTATACAATTTCTCAGTAAGGTCGTCATCCATTTTCCACAATTATAACTCACGAATAAATATATTTAAATTTTTGTTTTAATATTCAGGATCTTCTTGGTGATGTATATTGTGCCATGTTTCATTAAAATCGCAATCACCAAACAAAAATATAATAGTGCTATTGAAACGCGTCAACATTTTTTTTAAAAAATAATTCTACTACAAGGTTTAGGCTATGCAGCCTGTTCCGGCGAAGTTAAAAGTGGAGTCCATCTTCTACGTGGTCGGCCAACATCTCTTGTTCCTCTGGGATTATACAGGAAGGTTCTTTTTGGTATTCTTTCGTTGTTCATTCTCATCAAGTGTTCTGTCCATTTCTTATTATTTTCGCTGATTTTATCTTCAATTTTATATATATTTAATTCTTCTCGTATAGTTTCATTCCTTATTCTATCCGCTCCTGTGCATCCTTTCACATTACGCAAAAACAGCATTTCCGCAGTCTGTATCCTGCTTTTATCCCTTGATTTCATTATCCAATTTTCACTTCCATACAACAACAAAGGAACAGCCATTGTTTTATATAATTTAAGTTTCGTATCTTTCCTTGTTTTCCGACCTAAGGTTCTTTTTATGGTTCCACAAATAGCCTGAAATTTATTTACTTTATTTTCTATATCTTCATTTTCTCTATAAGTTATATCACATCCTAATATTGGGAATGTGATATCTGTTCTATTATTTTGTTACCCAGTACAATTTTTATCTAATTCCATATTTACCAATAAATGCCATTACTTCTTCTACTTATTCTTTATTTGTAGGATTTTCATCCAAATCACTCCTCGGAGGAAGAAATGTGGATGTGCAGTCACTGTCAACTCATCTCTAGGTTGGTCTTCCTCTTGCTCTTTCTCCCGTCCATTGGTCTAGCTTCAGCTCGTTTTGCAAGTCGGTTGTCTTCCATCCTGTCTACATGATTTTTCCAATATTTTCGTCTGTCTATAATAAATTTGGTTATGTCTTGAATATGACATTTGTCACGACAACACCACATTAGGACCAGCAGCATCAAATATCATACTAGATATTGTTGCGAAGAAGAACCTGCTGAAGATGGAACGGATGTTCTGAAAGGCCTGCAGGCATAAAGAATACATATTTTATAAGTTGAGGACGACGGATTTTACCTAAGAAGGTATATTTTAACTTATTTTATTTTATGACTCTCCACCTCAACGGTTTTAAAAATGCATTTTATTAGTATTAACTCTAGGGTCGTCGGTATGAACTTATATGAAGTCACTTTTACAATATCTATAATAAATAACTGTAGGCATTTCCCTAACATCCGGTCCTAGTCATGACTATCCATCTCAACGGAATTTGATATGACTTTTATTAGTAGTAACCTACTCCTCCTGGCGCGACAGGCCTACAAGGCCCTTAGCCTACCAGCCGGCTGCTGGCCTCACATCCACTTGTGTCAATCACAGAGGTAGATGATAAACAGCCAGTGTAGGGGTGACGTGTGGTCAGCATGTCGAGTCCCCCAGCCGTTATAGCTGGTTTTCTCAACCTGGAGCCGCTACTTATTGTAGCTACCCAAATGCATCACGATGCTGGGTGGGCACCGGTCCATACTGGCCGACGAGTACCATAAAAAAATTTCTTCCCCCATGGAGACTCGAACCAGCGCAAGTCCCGTAGCTCTGCGCCAAGGCTTCCTGCCTTAACCACTCGGCTACGGCGCGGGACAGTAGTAACCTACACCCTTACATTTTGTTCAAAGGGTGACTTAAAAAATATATTTATTAATTTTTTTCTGTGTACTGTCTTTCCTGGCAGTGGGGGGTGAATTTTTAATCAAACCGTGACTTAATAAAAAACAACTTTTTTTTTCTGTGTGTTTGCTTTACCGATGGGAGGTGCACACCTTGCACCCTCCTGCTGGCGCCCATGGTTCAAGTCTTCCATTAAGGCCCTTACACAAGGAAAAGAGGAGGCAGTGGAGTAGTAACATTGATTTTTAATATCACGGAAATAATAATCACTGCCCATTCTTTTGTAAGTTGATTTCTTACAATGTAAACTGCTCTTGTTACACTCTTCAGTTAAATACGTTCAACTTGCCATTTTGGAGTGCATCATGGGAGGATGCGTTTTATAAAAACAAAACAGAGTTGGGAGAGCGCAGTTTTCTGTGCGGTCCACGACATGTGCCTGGTGCACTTGATGTTTATTATGATGGGAAAAGAGGGGCGGTGCGGTCGGTCGATACTTGCACCCTTACAAGAGCAGGGGTTCGTTCCCCACTCGTGCCCTATTTTAATCTTGTGTGAATCAATATGAAGGTGCAGGCCCTCATCCGACCGGGTTGACCTCAGTTGTAAGGAAAACAGATCTCACTCTTCACATTTATTTCACTATCTGAAATCCATACTTACCTACGGCTTCATGGCCGAGCGGACATAAGCTCTCCATACATCCCTATCCTGAGCTAACCCTTTCTAATCATTCCTACATTATCTACTACCTTCAAATCATAATTAATGTTATTAGACCACCTCATTCTTGGTCTACCAACTTATTGTAGCTACCCAAATGCAACCTACAAGAAGCTTCCATGCAAGTATTTCATTCCCCATACGTGCCATATGTCCTGCCCATCGCAGTCTACGAGACTTAACTGTTCTTATTAATATCTGACTTCCTATAAACACCATGTAGTTCACTGTTAAGTAGTGTTCTCCATTCACCTGTCTGTTCATCTCTCTTTGGTCCAAACAATTTCCTAAGTACTTTATTCTCAAATACTTGTAATCTCCTTTACTCCCTTAAAGTAAGAGTCCATGTTTCGCACCCATGTAATATAACTGGTAGAATAATAGTTTTATATATTTTCAGTTTAAACGTTTTTTGAAAGGAGTTGGGACATCAAGAGTCTCTGCAATGCATAATAGCACGCATTTCCAGAATTGAACCTATGTTTAATTTCTTTGTGCATCTCATTCCTATTTATGATTATTGTTCCTAGGTATTTGAATTCAGCCACTTCCTCAAAGTTTCCCTCATTTTATCTGAAATCCATATCTTTATTATTATCTACTTTAATTTAAGACATTCAGAATTATGGTAGTCCAGCCCCAAAAGCAATAATAATATACAGATCATCGGTTGATTAATGTCTTTGACATCGTCCGATTGCTAATACCCAATTTTGTCGGTTCATCCAATCTCCTGGTTGTAGATGTTTCTCCTTCAAGTATAAATATATTCCCTAACTGCAAAAGGTTTTAGGTCTTTCTCTGCCTCGTCTTCCCTGAGGTTTCCATTCCAAAACACATTTTGGTACTCGATCCTCTTGCATTCGCTGGACATGTCCGTACCATCTTAATTGCTGAGATTTAATATAATCTAAAATGGTGTCCTCTATCTTCATTTTCTCCCTTATAAGAGAGTATCTAATTTTTTCTCTTCTTGAAATTCTTGCTGCCCTTCGTATAAAATTTATATCCGTTGCCAAAATATACTTATTTGTTTTTGTTGTTAATGCCCGAAGTTCTGCTCCATAAGTAATTATGCTTTTAACAGTAGTTGCATGACATATATTCATTTTATTTGTATTACTTATATTTTTTTATTCCACAAGCAATTGCTTTCCCTTTATTATTTATATTTATTTCCTCTTCATAACTTCCATTATATTTATTTTTATTTCTAAATATGTGATCTCATTACAATATTTTATTGTTTCTCCAGTCTCCAAATTAAATTTTGTTCTGGTTCACCAATTGATAAATATTTTGTTTTCTTCTTATTCGGAATTAATCCCCGTTTATCATATTCTTCTATTAATTTTCATCAATAATAATAATAATAATAATAATAATAATAATAACAATAACAACTATAATAACAATAATAATATCAATAATAATAATAACAGTATTATAATAATAATCATAAGTAATGCCAAGAGTGATTTCCAAATTTATCTAAAGAATTTGGAAATCAAGAGTGGCATTTGTTAAGACTATTTAACGAATAAAATTAAGCTGTTTACTCACAAATCATTATTTAACTATAGTTATTTTAAAATATGTATATATTTAATGTAAACGGCGATGTTTGAAAACAAATGAGAAACGATTGGTACGCTTCATTTGTTTCTTTTGTACATCACTGCAACCAGATCATAATATTATTTTATTGCCACAGGATCGCAATGTTGTAAGAATGCACCCTACTGGCGAAATTTATAACCAACGTTATAGGTATTAATTAATTTGATGTCCTATGATGTAAATATGTCAATTATATTTTTCTGCAACGTAATTTCCTGGAAATAGTTCGTTTAAGAATATGCAACAGTGGTTTCTTTTTTTGTATAATTAATTGTTATAAATGTTTTATATTATCATCGCATGCGCTTTCTGTTGACATTCATGCACTATATATACAATCTGATAGCCGTATTTCTTGGAGAGTCAGTCACTGCAAAATGATGCTATGATCTATTCAGAATGTTAAAAAGGAGGTGCTTTCTTTATTATGATAAACTTTAGTTGGTAAATTCTAGGCGAAACACGACTGTGATTGGTGGTAAATAAAAAATCATTGAAATGCGATTGGTCATTGACTCCCATTCGGGGCATGAGTTAAATAGTCTTCTTAAATCTTCTTTAGCCCAATAAAGACCTTCACCTCCTCAATGAGTCTCTCCAGACATCCTTCTCCATAGAAAGTCTTTCCCAATGGTTTGACTTTTTTTAAGATCATGGCGCACACAATCCCACCATCTATTCTTAGGTCTTCCTCTTAATCTGGTTCCTTGAGGTTGTGAACAGAATATTTGTTTCACCTTTCTATTATTTGCCATTCTATTAAGATGTCCAATCCATCTCAAACGGCCAAGCCTTATGTTTGTATAAATTGTATTCAAACATAAATATTGTACACAATATTGACACCCGTTGAACAATTCCTCGTGGTCGGATGCAGTTCAGTACAGAATAATACAAATAGAATATAAAGTCTACATTCGAAATTTTAGTTAAAGAGAGAAAAGAAAAACAAAGTAGGCCTATATACATTTATGAGCTAGTTTCGAGATACAAAATAAATTCAGGCACATACAAAAATAATAAACGTGAAAATAAAATAAAGCAATATAGAACAGAGTAACTTCTCAAGAGTAAATGGAAGTTTATTCTGATCTTATTTTACCTACATTATTATTATTATTATTATTATTATTATTATTATTATTATTATTATATTATTATTATTATTATTATTATCATTATCATTATCATCATCATCATCATTATTATTATTAGTATTATTATTATTATTATTATGTAAGGTATAAGTAATTAAATTGGTATGGGCATTTACGACGGCTGCAAGAAGCAAGATTACCCAGAAAACATTGGAATGGTGTCTACCTGGAGAAGAAAGAGAGGAAGGCCTCGAAACTCGTGGTTGCTAGAAATAAGAACTGGAATGAGAACAAGGGGACTGAAGGAAATGGAGTGGATGAATAGAGGCAAGTGGAGAAGGAAAATCAAAGTTTGGGCACAGAAAGATGTGTGAACTTTGAAAATAATAAATAAAATGATTATTATTTTTCATAATCATCTTGAAGGTATGGGCCTATTGGCCCGTTCCGCTCCCCGGCGCACTACATGCCGCAGGCGCAGGTCGTCTTTCCAACGACGTTTTGGTCTTCCTACATTTCTTCGGCCTAGAGGCCTATAATGAAGCAGCTGTTTTGATAAACGATTATTTGGCATTATTTGCATATGTTCAAACCAATTACATTTATTTGTGTGTATTTTCTCGTTAATATTATAGATTTGTAGTTCATCTCTGATATCTTGACTTCTCTTTTGATCTCTTAGAGTTACACCTGCAACTGATCTGAGAAATCTCATTTCTATTGTCTCAATTTTATTTTTATCAGAGATCGTTAAAGGCCAAGTCTCAGACCCGTATGTTAATGTTGGAACGGCTACTGTTTTGTAAATTTTGAGTTTCCCTTGTGGTCTTATTTCTCAAATATCTTCTTATTGAACCACACATCTGTTGAAATTTCCATAATTTCTTCTCCATGTCCAAATTTTGCTGGTACGATATCATGCATCCCAGATAATTGAAAAAAAGTTACTTGTTCAATTATTTATTATTATTATTATTATTATTTTTCTACATATAACTTATTTAAACTTATTTATTATATATTGATAGCATATAATACGTCAACCTAGATTTTCGTTAGAGCATATATATATATATATATATTAAAGGCTTATCTGCATACATACATATTTCAGTTTTTTATGAACTTCTTTGCCCTAACGATATTTAAAAATTAGTCCTGATTGGTATACAACAACAATCATAGAAGCGGTGTGGACCTAAGATATCTGAATAGTAAACAAATAAATCGAAAATGAAAAAAAATTCTATCATAATTTTGGTTGGAGTAAAGAAAATAGGAACGTAGGGGTACCAATATGGTAGCTTGTTATCGCGAAGCTGACGGTCACGCATGTGGCTATCAATATGGGTGTATTTGCATATCAGGGGGAAGACAAAGGCAAGAGATGTGAATTTAAATAACAAAACGATAATCAAAAGATACGAATCCTTTGAGAGCGTTCCTCTCCCCAGAGATACTTCATCACGCATGCGTGTCTGTTCCCCGAGCTCTCGAGAACACAACTGGACTTGGTCCTGCACTTGCTGCTTTCAAATTGGGTTGTTATTAATACGTTATATGGCACAGGTGTAAATGTTAGAGAGGGTACAAATAGTACACTCACTTCATAGTACGTATTTCTAACATTTTTTGTATATATATATTTTGACGAGGTTATATGAAAATTGAAAAAAAATCAAGTCCAATAGGAATACAAATTAATAAGGAAATGTATATGAATATTTTAATGTATGCAGACGATCTGGTAATTATACAGATGTCAGAGGATGATTTACAAAGAGCCATTTACATGTTGAATCAATTAGGACTCTTATAATCTCAACGTCTCAACTTCAAAAACTAAAATTATGGCTTTTCAGGGCAAAGTGCCAGTCAGAGCAAAAATAGTAATCCATAATGAAATAATAGAACAGATAGCACACTTTAAATATCTTGGTTCAGATATAACATATAGCTACGATTGGGATATACATAATAAATTAAACCGATATCAAATTATGTGTGGCACCATAAGAAGAACCCTCCGAAAGACTGGAAGAGAAACTCAGCTCAGTTTTTATAAAATTATGGCTGTTCCTGTTCTTTTATATGGATCTGAATCTTGGATACTTACAAAAAATATATCTCACACATTCAAACCACTGAAATGAAATTTTTAAGATCCGTAAAAGGATGTACACGCATGGATAGATTATACAATGAATCAGTAAGAAATGAACTGGATATATTTTCAATACTCGATAAACTAGACGAGCACAAATATCAATGGAAAGAACATTTAGACAGAATGGACAATACAAGATTACCCAAAAAGATCAACACCTACAAATCACATGGATAAAGATATTTGGGACGGTCAAGGAAACGATGGACTTGAGACTGGAACAAGTCGCATTGACATAATCCTGGAAGGGAAGAAGAAGAAGTAGAAATATATAAATATATATAATTTCTACATTTTACTGCCCAATCTTCTCCTTTCTGTAAGGATTTTATGTATACATTTCGTGGCCCTTTTCTTTAATTTTTGTTTTTCCTGGCTTATGCTATATTTTACATTGGAAATTATGTATATTTTCGAGCCATTTTTTCCTTTCCTTGAAGTATCTACATTTACACAAGGCGGAAGTCATATAAGGAGGTGTTAAATTACAAGAAAATAATTTTTTTACACTTTCATTTTGTGGTTAACCTCGCGGTTAATGAAATAATTGAGACCAAACTTTCTGAAAATCGTTACTGCGCATGTAAGATTCGCGTGATTCTTGCGACGAGACATAAACAGCTGCTCTGTGATCAGTGACCACCTCGTTCTTTAGTTCCCGCTAGCCTCAATTGCCAATATGTTTACTCGTAGATAATAGAATTTTTCTCCCTCCAGGAGTCCACCTTTATTAGTGAGCAAGTTAGGGTAATAAAATGGGTAAATCAGTGTTAGATGGGCAAGTTAAGTGTTAGATGGGTCAGTTAAGTGTTAGATGGTCAGTTAAGCGTTAGATGGGTCAGTTAAGCGTTAGATGGGTCAGGTAAGCGTTAGATGGGCCAGTTAAGCGTTAGATGGGCCAGTTAAGCGTTAGATGGGCCAGTTAAGCGTTAGATGGGCCAGTTAAGCGTTAGATGGGTCAGTTAAGCGTTAGATGGGTCAGTTAAGTGTTAGATTTTAAGCATTAGATGGGTCATGTAAGTGTTAGATGGGTCAGTTTAAGCGTTAGATGGGTCAGTTAAGCGTTAGATTTTAAGCGTTAGATGGGTCAGTTAAGCGTTAGATGGGTCAGTTAAGTGTTAGATGGGTCAGTTAAGTGTTAGATTTTAAGCATTAGATGGGTCAGTTAAGTGTTAGATGGGTCAGTTAAGTGTTAGATGGGTCAGTTAAGCGTTAGATTTTAAGCATTAGATGGGTCAGTTAAGTGTTAGATGGGTCAGTTAAGCGTTAGATGGGTCAGTTAAGCGTTAGATGGGTCAGTTAAGCGTTAGATGGGTCAGTTAAGCGTTAGATGGGTCAGTTAAGCGTTAGATGGGTCAGTTAAGCGTTAGATGGGTCAGTTAAGCGTTAGATGGGTCAGTTAAGCGTTAGATGGGTCAGTTAAGCGTTAGATGGGTCAGTTAAGCGTTAGATGGGTCAGTTAAGCGTTAGATGGGTCAGTTAAGTGTTAGATGGGTCAGTTAAGTGTTAGATTTTAAGCATTAGATGGGTCAGTTAAGTGTTAGATGGGTCAGTTAAGCGTTAGATTTTAAGCATTAGATGGGTCAGTTAAGCGTTAGATGGGTCAGTTAAGCGTTAGATGGGTCAGTTAAGTGTTAGATGGGTCAGTTAAGTGTTAGATGGGTCAGTTAAGCGTTAGATGGGTCAGTTAAGCGTTAGATGGGTCAGTTAAGCGTTAGATGGGTCAGTTAAGCGTTAGATGGGTCAGTTAAGCGTTAGATGGGTCAGTTAAGCGTTAGATGGGTCAGTTAAGCGTTAGATGGGTCAGTTAAGCGTTAGATTTTAAGCGTTAGATGGGTCAGTTAAGTGTTAGATGGGTCAGTTAAGCGTTAGATGGGTCAATTAAGCGTTAGATGGGTCAGTTAAGCGTTAGATGGGTCAGTTAAGCGTTAGATTTTAAGCGTTAGATGGGTCAGTTAAGCGTTAGATTTTAAGCGTTAGATGGGTCAGTTAAGCGTTAGATGGGTCACTTAAGCGTTAGATTTTAAGCGTTAGATGGGTCAGTTAAGTGTTGGATGGGTCAGTTAAGCGTTAGATTTTAAGCGTTAGATGGGTCAGTTAAGTGTTAGATGGGTCAGTTAAGCGTTAGGAGTACCAAACTAACTCACTTCATTGTTAGCGGTTTTTTTTAATAAGTTGATTACATTGTCTCTGTAATGACTAACACATATTTTCATTGTGAATAAGCTGATTTTAGTGCATTTAATATATATTTTTTTACCATTTTTGGGCGAAAAAAAAACATATATTTCTTTCAAGTAATTATTCACATATTGCAACAATAAATTGTGTGTTTTTTCCGTTTTTTTTTTTAATTTATGTCGGTGGCGGGTAGCATAGAATCTCCGGTTTACTTCATTTCAAAGGAGTTCTGTTTCTATGCACTTAAAATCAATCGATCCTGGGTAGATTTGAACCCCCGAACTTCTGGACAGAGATGGGTGTGGTAATAACTGATCTTACAAGTTCGAACTGTCGTATTAAATTGATTTATATTAAAACTTCTAGACGCTGCTATTAATTAGTGTATTTTTTTTGTTGAACTCTGCGAGTTCATAAGTGTAGAGGAAAACTTGTGCAAGGATTCGAACTGGTACTAGCGAGGGATTACAGTTAGATGAGCCCCACATGAGGTGTCAATGAACCTCCGAATTGCTGTGATAAGAAATATAGGATATCTTATAGCTGCGACTTGTTCGGCCGGTTTTAGAATTAATTATAAAGTTTACCTGTTCTACCCGGATGCCATACGAACCGAGTCCAAATTCGAATCCTGTAGTCGTTACTATCCAGTCTCAATAGCATCCGGAATGTCTTATCATCCATGCAAGTATTAGGTCTGTTACTGTCTCAAAGAGGAATTTTCCATCCAGTGGTTTTTTGGACGTCCCAGCGATATTTTGCCTTGGGGGCAGTAACGAAGCATGACTTTTGGAATTCTATGAGACGGCATTCGTTGAAGATGGGCTTTCCAGTTGTTCTGGTAGATTTGTATATGGTGAAGAATGGGTTCTACATCCAACTCTTACATAATTTCCTATTTATTTTATGGTCCCACTTTGTGTGGCCTGCTGTACGGCGCATAAATTGCATCTCATTTGCTGGTATTCGGTTTTCACCTCTCCTTCATTTTGTCCATGCATCACTACCACATCATAATAATGCGAGAACCTTACAAAGCCGTAATCTTGTGTTCTTCTGTACTAAAGATGATTTCTTCTTCTTCTTCTTCTTCTACTACAAGGTTTAGGCTATGCAGCCTGTTCCGGCGAAGTTAAAAGTGGAGTCCACCTTCTACGTGGTCCGTCGGCTTTCTCCTTCGCTTTTAGTAATAGAAGATTAATCTGGCCGCCTTACAAGGGCTGCGCAGATATAGTTGTGTGGTGGGATTCCCACCTTTCAGCCTCCCAACTTGCTTCAGCTTTGTTTTTAGGGTGCATTCCCTTAGATAGATTGCCTTCTCTTCGGCTCTGAGCTCTACCTGCCCATTATAGCTGTCCAATCTGGAACAGATGCTATGCTGATTTTGGGTATTCCATTTCCCCGGTACCACCTATATTTAGGAGGCATTCCCCTATCTATCACCTGGGGAGGCGGCCGATGGGGGATCAGCAACCCCGCACGGGATGATTTCATTATACTGTTAATTATCCCTGTTGTTTTTGTGAGTTTTCTTATTTTTTTAATATATCAGTTTCATCTTGAAATGTTAAATTATAACTCAAATAATTAAATTCATTTACTCGTTATAAAATATTATCGTCCAAAATAATTTTCTTCTTCTTCTTAAACATAATTTGTAGGATTTTCATCCTGTTTATTTCCAAAATCACTCCTCGGAGGAAGACGTATTGGATGTGCATCCACTGTGTATCCATCTCTTGGCTGGTCTTCCTCTTGTTCTTCTCCCGTTCATTGGTCTATCTTCTTTAGCTCTTTTTGCAAGTCGGTTGTCTTCCATTCTTTCTATGTGACCCTTCCAATATTTTCGTCTATCTATAATAGATTTGGTTATGTCTTGAATATGACATTTGTCCCTAATTTCTGTGTTGTGTATTTTATCAAATAATGTTTTCCCCAGAATAGTTCTTAAGATTTTCATTTCACATGTGCTTATTAGTTTTTGTTGTATCAGCCCTAGTTTCTGCTCCATATACTATAACTGGTCGAACATCGTTTTGTATATGCGGGTTTTGCTTTCTATTGACATATGTTAGTTGCGCCAAATTAAATCTTTCATGTATCCTGATATTTGTGCTGCTTTATCAGCTTGTTTCTTTACTTCTTTTATTAAATTTTTAGTGTTTGTTATTAATACACCTAAATAATTAAATTCTGACACTTGTTCTATAATTTTTCTTTCCACTTCTAATTTGCATCTTACTGGTAAAGGTAAAGTGATCCCACAACAGGCCTCAGGAGGCCCTTGGGGTAGTAGGAGGTTAAGGCTCCCACTTTTTCTAGACAATCGGCACTTTTATGTCAGCCGGGTTGTCAGCCCTGCGTGACGGCCGCCTTTACCCCAGAACAAGCGTCTGGTACTCATTTCAGTTAGAGGCTGAGTCGACCCCAGGGCCATAGCGCCGCCAGAGGGTTTGGGTCAGTTTAAAAATCCTGACCCCAACGGGACTTGAACCCTCGACCCTCCGGCTTGTAGCTCAGTGCCTTAACCACTACGCTATCTTACTGGTTCTTTTGATATTGTTAAGCATTTGTCTTCAAACATTCGTTGCATTTAAATGGCGTAAATAACTACCTCTTCAATATAGTTATTCTATAAAAGTGCAAATTGGTCGACTTTTAAAACGTAAGAAATAGTTCCACTTCTGCAAATTTACAAATTTAAAAATACATTCACAATCATTATTTTTAGTGCCCAAACAGCTGTTTTCAAGTTCCTGTATCGTATATTGAATGTAATTGAACTGTTACTAGGACAAATCTAGTTACAGTGAGTATTAGTCTTTTGGTCGACTTATTAGTATGTTGGCAACATTGCTTGATTAAAAATTGTCCACTTTCATCTGCTGGCTCCTGCGCATGATGACTGCTTCGGACTTACAAACAAAAAATCGCGACTCCTGTTTCAAACTTCATTCCGTTTTCACTCTAACTTAACATAGATTTAATATTTGTCGTCTAAGGCCATACTGTTATATACTGAGGTGAACAACCCGCTGTACGGGAGGGAATGAAAACACCAGGTGGGGAAGCTAGTACAACTGCAAGAAGAAATCATATACATTAATTCAGAAACGTAGATATTTAAGTCACCATCTCAAGTCTTATTGTTTACAATAACGTATGTAATATGTTTTGAAAATATATAGTTCCTCTTTCTGAACCCAGTCTCCCCACTCCCGATGTCACTTAACAACTTTTTCGCTTCGGCAATAATTCCAAATCGCTGTGATCTGTGGCATCATATTATACACCTTCAGAGCTTCAACTTTTTTTCTACAGTTTTTAGATGGCAGCATCAATTAAAGGGCAAAAACATGGTTGAGACCAAAATATATCGTGTATTATACCTTGCATAAAAACCCCTCAAATGTTCCCCCAAAAAATCCAATTTTTTATTTCGTTTTTTGAAATTTTTTTAAAAGTAAAGGAATTAAACACAAAGCAGCATAAAGCTATTCACCACGAGGAAGAAGAAGTTTGGGAAGACCAAAGAAAAGATGGAAACAGCAGCAATTTGGAGCCAGAACAGGCTAGTAAAAAAGCCTAAACCGCGATGAAGAAGAAGAAGAAGAAAATTTGTTTTGATATCCAAAATTCCATTAAACATTAAATAAAATTGTAATGTACAAAATCACAATTCAGGAACCCCCAAACAAATCTTATTTGTCTCCCTAGAAACCCATTAAACACAAAGATGAGTACGCTATATATCTTGTTAAACTATTTTTTCTCAGGACGCAGGAGTATAAGCCCCTCCTGGGGCACTGTCCCTTGTCTTTTTCCATCTTAAAAATCCATCGACCGTGGCCATATCCGAACACGCGACTCTCGGGATTAGAGGTAAGGAACATAACCAGCAGATCACTGCGGCCGACTGTAGGAATTTCGCTTTCCTTTAAACTGTTTGAAACGTCCGTACCCTGCAGGCAGATAGAGAATTATTGAAGTTAATAGACAATACATTACTTTTACAAAATAAACGAAAAGGAACGTAGAAGACAGTGTGTGGTGCGCTGCATATTTGTTCGCGTATTGACTGGAAACCGATCGGCCCGCCATCTTGTGAATTATTCAGCGAGTGTGGAAATTTCACTTAAATTAGTGCAAGTACATATAGCCTGAAGTCTGTTTAATTGCGAATATTGCTGTTTACCTGATAACAGATATTTAAGCAAAATAGCACGTGACCAGTTCAGTGTTTTATTATTATTATTATTATTATTATTATTATTATTATTATTATTATTATTATTATTATTATTTACTTACTTACTCACTGGCACTATCGAACCCGTAGGTTCATGGCCGCACGGACATAAGCTTTCCATACATCCCTATCCTGAGCTAATGCTTTCCAATCATTCCCTGTATAATCTACTTCCCTCAAATCATAGTTAATGTTGTTCTCCCACCTCATTCTTGGTCTACCAACTGGGCGTTTTCCTTCTGGCTTTCCTACAAGAAGTTTCCATGCACGTCTTTCATTCCCCATACGCGCAACATGTCCTGCCCATCGCAGTCTACGGGACTTAACTGTTCTTATTATATCTGGCTTCCTATAAAGACCGTGTAGTTCATTGTTATGTAGTCTTCTCCATTCACCTGTCTGTTCATCTCTCTTTGGTCCAAAAATTTTCCTAAGAACTTTATTCTCAAATACTCGTAATCTCCTTTCCTCCCTTAAATTATTATTATTATTATTATTATTATTATTATTATTATTATTATTATTATTATTATTATTATTATTCAACAAAAATTTAGAACAAAAACTTATGCCTATGGAAATGGATTTCTTGAGGAGAGCAGCAACATGTTCAAAATTAGACAAAATAAATACTGTCATAAGAGAAAAAATGAATATTGGTTATTCAATAGTAGATTATATACGGTATAATCAATTAAATTGATATGGGCACGTACGACGAATGCAAGAAGAAAGATTACCCAGGAAAACATTGGAATGGTGTCCACCTGGAAGAAGGAGGAGAGGAAGACCTCGAAACTCGTGGATGCAGGAAATAAGAACTGGAATGAGAGCAAGAGGACTGGAGGACATGGATTGGATGGAGAGAGACGAGTGGAGAAGAAAAATAAAACTTTAGGCACAGAAAGATGTGTAAACATTAAAATTCTGTATATAAATAAAAATATTATTATTATTATTATTATTATTATTATTATTATTATTATTATTATTATTATTATTATTTTTATAAATTGAGAGGCTGGTTATTTTGAATGCTGTCAGAAATATTAAAATAAATATCCCGCGTCGTAGCCGAGTGGTTAAGGCAGAAAGCCTTGACACAGAGCTAGGGGACTTGGTTTGGATGGAGTCTCCATGGGGGAAGAGATTTTGTAATGGAATTTCGACCAATATGGGACCGGTGTCCACCCAGTATCGTAAAGAATTTGGATAGCTACAATAAGTAGCAGCTCCAGGTTGAGAAAACCAGTTATAACGGCTGTGGGACACGACATGCTGACCACATGTCACCCCTACATTGACTGGATGATCGTCTACATCTGTGATTGACACATGTGGATGTGAAGCCAGCAGCTGGCTGTTAGGTCAATGGCCTTCTAGGCCTATCACGCCATGGAGTAAAAAAATATATTTAAATAAATTAGGGTAATAAATGTTTTTTTTCTACTTTATGGTAATGAAATGCGTCAATCTATTCATGAAACTCCTTGCTCCCCTGTTGTCATCTGCTAATCAGTGGCAGCAACCACTTAAGTTGACTTGGTTCATCAGAGTTGTCGTGCCAATGATTTATTATTATATTTAAACACAAATCTATACCCTTTATTATACAGATTTCGTAAACTATAGAATTATTTTTAATTATTCCACTCCATAGTTACTTCTGTTTATTCCCGAAAGTAAGTATCTTCTTGAATCAATGGCATACTCTCCCTTATAAATTTTTGTTGGTGTCCCTTGTTCACTAGATTTTTGTAAGTAATGCCACGAGTGAATTCCAATTATCGATAAATTCACGACTCATGAAGTGAGGAGTGAATTTATCTAGAGTGTCATTTGTTAGGACTATTCGTCTTCTTATTCTTCTTCTTCCTTTCATGTGATAGATCTAGTGGTCTGTTACGGTCTCAATCCAACGTTTGAAGGGTCTGCCCAAAGATCTCTTGCCTGGTGGCTGGTAATTTAAGATCTGACGTGGTATTCTTGTTCTGCTCTTCTTCGTACGTGATTTCCAGTTGTTTCTGTATTTAGGACTATTTAACGAATAAAATAAAGCTGTTTAATCACACAATCATTATTTAACTATAGTTATTTTAAGATATTTATATATTTAATGTAAACGGTAATGTTTGAAAACAAATGAGAAACGATTGGCACGCTTCATTTGCTTCTTCTGTTCATCATAGCAACAAGATCATATTATTTGTTGCCAAATGATCGTAAATAGTGTAAGAATGCACCCTAGTGGAGAAATTTATAACAAACATTATAGGTATTAATTAATTAATTTCTAATGCCCTATGATGTGAAATATGTCAATTATATTTTTCTGCAACGTCATTTCCTGGAAAATAATGTGTTTAAGAAAGTGCAAAGTGGTTTGTTTTTCTTTTTTTGTGGTATAATCAATTGCTACAAATGTTTTTATATTATCTCCCGCATGCGCTATCTGTCGACATTCATGCACTATATATACAATCTGGTAGCCTTATTTCTTAGAGGGTCAGTCACTGCAAAATAATGCTATGACCTATTCAAAATGTTAAAAATGGAGGAGCTTTCTTTAATATGATAAACTTCAGTTGATAAATTTGAGGCGAAACACGACTGTGATTGGTCATTGACTCCCATTTTGGGCATGAGTTAAATAGTCATCCTAATGATCTAGCTTCAGCTATTCCTACTATCGAAATTATTTTGCAATATTTTATCTGTGAATATCTGATTTCTCAATGTTGTAATTTTCTTTTATTTATATATAGCGTTGTGGTTAAGGCACTGCGCTACAAGCCAGAAGGTCGAGGGTTCAAGTCCCGGTGGGGTCAGGATTTTTAAACTGACCCAAACCTTCTGGCGGCACTATGGCCATGGGGTCGACTCAGCCTCTAACGGAAATGAGTACCAGACGCTTGTTCTGGGGTAAATGCGGCCGTCACGCAGGGCTGACAACCCGGCTGAGATCAAGTGCCGATTGTCCAGAAAAAGTGGGAGCCTTAAGCTCCTACTACTACCCGAAGGGCCTCCTGAGGCCTGTTGTGGGATTACTTTACTTTATATAAAATAATTACTTAGATGGTTAATAAATTATGCAATATTAATTTCGTTTGATTATCAATATTGATTTATGAAATCAAGTATTGTTTTTATTAGTAAGTAGCAGATCGATAACTTATCGTTCATTTTAGGGCGTTAAGTATCATTGACTTTTCGAATCGTACACTCCTTGCTTGTTTAATTCTACGGAATTTTGTTTTTAAGACACACGACACAGGTTTGTAATATTATATTGAATAGCTTCCATTAACTGAGTATTGTTTTTGCATTGACTTTATAAACACTTCATAAAACGATACAATGGAAGCTAATAAATATATTTTTTAAACAAGTTTTAAATGTATACATCATATCCTGTGTCAAATATTGAGTTTTGATTCCCTTTCTCCATCATCATCATAGTACATTCATGAATTTAGGTCATTTGTTGACCTGTTTCGACCTCAATACAAACACCATCCAAAAGTCTTTTTAGTGGACGTCCTGGTCTTCTTCTTCCTGCAGGTTGATAGCTTAACATTTGTTTGGACATCCTGTGATCTACCATTCGATGAACATGTTACATCCATCTTGACTTATAATCAGAAATTTTGTTTTCTGAAGGTTCCATGTGTAATTCTTCTAAGATGTCTTCATTTTTTTGTGATCTAGTAGTGTGTATCCTGCAGTCCTCCGAAGATATCTCATTTCAGCAGATCTTTCCCTTTTATATTCAACATTTATTTATTTAAATGCAGTGGCTTTTGAAATTTTTCATTAACCAGTAATGACTGAGGAAAACAAACAATAACAATAACAAACCATAACAAGAAAGATTATAAAATGTGTTATTGTGCAATTCAATATGGCTTGATTTATTTTTTGTTAATTTTATAATGATTATTCTATAATAATTATTATTTAAATAAAATCTTAATTTTTTTTCCCTGGCTTCCCAGTATCTGTCCACGAAACTGCTGGCTGTTAGGGTTGGGCAAGTTCGGATGTGATCAGCATCCATATCTGCCATAATGTTGCAGAGGATGTATTGTTGAGTTGGTAGAAGACCGAGGCGATGAAGGTGTTTACCTAGGCAGCTGTGTCCTGTTGCAGTACGGAATGATGCAACTCTTCTGGACCAATCTGGCAGTGTAGTTTGGATGGATGCTTTCCAAGGTTTGTCAGTCATTTGGAGTTATACGAAGGTTCTGAAGGCTTCTCTCACTCTGAAACGGATGTTCATAGCTGCCGTAGAGTAAGATATAATGTTCGGTGATGTCTAAAGAATGTGGGTTCCTTTCTTGGCCAGCAAATCTGCCATTTCGTTCACTGTAATGCCAGCATGGGCTGGTATCCATTGCAGAAAAAACATTTTTTCCTGCTATATTGAGATTTCTGATGATCTGTCTGCCCTGTAATATTTCTTTGTTAGCAGGAGATGCTGGGTAATGTGCTATTGCTGATATGGCTGCCTTAGAATCGCTTAAGATGACAGCATTCAGAAACGATTTAGATCTGCATGTTAGTTGACTCAGGGCTGTGAATATAGCTCTGACCTCTCCGTCAAATGATGCCTGATGTCTTCCAAGAGAGAGGTGCGTGGAGAAGATTTGGCAGTGGATTCCTGCTCCGGTATTTCCACTCTTATCTAACTGGGAACCATCTGTGTAGACATGGAGCCATTTGTCTTTGGGGTATCGAACATGCAATGTCTCCAGAGCTATAGTTCGAAGTACCTCATCACAAACATCGTTTTTCTTGTGTATTTCCAACAGGTCTAGGTTGTAATTTATGTGATATAGTTCAAGAGGGTTGTTTATTAGGAGCAGTTCAGATCCCTTCCAGGATATATCTAGTTGTTTTCTTTTAATTGATGTTTTTTTGTAGGAAACCTTCTTGTGTTTTGAATATTCAGCATTAAATCCCTAAAATTAATTTCGGTTCTTTGTGCCACCTTCCCAGATGTTTCTGTGTTTGCAGGGAATAAAATGACGACGATGCATGTATGCAGAGTTCATAAACAGGCTGTAGCGAGAACTCGCCGTGTGAACTCGGCTGTTAATAAACAGGAGGTCAATGGGTGAAGGATCTTCGAGGAGAGTGGGCGGTGGATTCAAATCCAGTCGCTGTCAAGTTTAAAGAAATAAAATTTCTCATGATGTTTTTAAACCATTTATCAATTATTGCAAAACAATATCAACTACGGCCATGACTTTAAGTACATTTGTTTTGTTTCCATGATCATTCAGTTCCAGTGAGGCACTGCAAATCCTAATTTATTTTTTATCTCATTTATAGACCTATATATTCTACTATTTCCTACCATCTGTTGCGCTCTCCAACATGAATAAGAAACTAATAGTTCTGGTAACATTTGTAAACACTGAGCAACAAAAAATAAACTATTTTTTGTCTCAGAAAGAAATATATGTGATTCTGATAGTATTTTTTCTCCTGAATTCAAATATGATATCGGTTTTTCTCCATCGCGCAAGGTTTCCGAGAGAATAGGCATTTATAATTTCAAACACTTTAATACTACACAATATTCGAACATTCGGACTCACCTAGAAAGTAAGAAATGATGATTTTAATAAATATGGAAGGTTCACCCGAATGAGTATTATTAAAACGTGCTTGAGAGGACAAAAGATAATTAATTGACATGCCTCCAAAATAAGAAATGATGATTTTCTGCTATATTTCGCCTGTGAAACATCCCTCTTGATGGTCCAACAATAATCGGCCAGCATATTAGGATTCCATTTGCCTTGATATCTCTTTTCCATAGGTGAAATCTCTTGATGAAAGTGTTCCCCGGCCTCATCGCTCACTGCGCCAAGATTTTCCGGGAAGAAATCTAGGTTTATTAAAAAAATAATTATTTAAATTCATTAATTGAAATTGAAATAAAAAAAACTGTGGGTGATGGAGAAATTCCGAATACATATTTGAAAACACGATAAAAAAACTGCATTAAGTACAACTGTTGGTACTCATGAGACAAAAATCATGTTGATCAGTGTTGTTAGAAGTATTCAGACGAAAGGAGAAAACTACATAACATGATCTTTATGGGAAATCAGATATAATATGAAGAGTTAAGTCTCGTAGACTGCGATAGGCAGGACATGTAGCGCGAATGAGGAATGGAAGACGTGCATGGAAGCTTCTTGTAGGAAAACCAGAGAGAAAACGCCCAGTTGGTAGACCAAGAATGAGGTGGGAGAATAACATTAAGTATGATTTGAGGGAAGTAGATTATACAGAGATGATTGGAAAACATTAGCTCAGGATAGGGATATATGGAGAGCTTATTTCCGCGCGGCCATGAACCTACGGGTTCGATAGTGCCAGTGAGTTAGAGTTAGGAAAATAATTTGGAAAATTAAACTCGAAGAACCAAATTTGATAGGAGCTTATGAAGGAATTAAAAAATTCGCGTCAAATGTTGTTAAAATTAGCCTTTAATTTGTATTTATGACCTTCGTCTGATAAAGGTACTGTGTTAATTATATACTTTTTTTAGCTGGTAAGTCAGTCGTCCTCAACCAAGTTATTAAACTTCAAGTTATTCTAATATGGAGGCCTTTCGAATACAATGTTTCATCTTCCGCGTTTTCGAAATGCCTCCATATTAGAATGACTTGAAGAAATTTAATAATTTAGTTGAGGACGACTGACTTACCAGGTAAAAATGATATAATTAACATCTTGTTACCAGGCTATTTATGGAACCATAAAAAGAACCTTAGGTCGGAAAACAAGGAAAGATACGAAACTTAAATTATATAAAACAATGGCTGTTCCTTTGTTGTTGTATGGAAGTGAAAATTGGATAATGAAATCAAGGGATAAAAGCAGGATACAGACTGCGGAAATGCTGTTTTTACGTAATGTGAAAGGATGCACAAGAGCGGATAGAATAAGGAATGAAACTATACGAGAAGAATTAAATATATATAAAATTGAAGATAAAATCAGCGAAAATAATAAGAAATGGACAGAACACTTAATGAGAATGAACAACGAAAGAATACCAAAAAAGAACCTTCCTGTATAATCCCAGAGGAATAAGAGATGTTGGCCGACCACGTAGAAGATGGACTCCACTTTTAACTTCGCCGGAACAGGCTGCATAGCCTAAACCTTGTAGTAGAAGAAGGAGGAGAAGAAGAAGAAGAAGATCTTATTACATAACCTCAACGGTGCTTTAACATGAATTCGAAAAGTGTTGATTAAAGACACAGTATATTGAAACAGCTGTTATGAATGTTAAATAAAATGCATATTTATGAAAATATATGAAACTATGATAGTCTTCTTTATTAAATTTATTAAGTACTAATTTTTACGGAATATGAAAATTGCTTGGAAAAAAATGAAAACTACTTTAAAAGCCAAAAAGTTAGATTTAATCGAATCCCTGATTATTAAGGTGTGGAGCCATCTAATTTTGATATTAGATTATTGGTATCAAGGTAAACAACTTGAACGCCTGATAACACTGATATTTTTCTTCTGATACCTTAGGTTTTCTATCTCAAATTGCTTGCCTGCGATTTCTCTATAACCAGGGAAATATGTTCATTTCAATCACTCTACACTCTGTACAAAAATTGACATTTACCCATCCAACTTCCAAACAAATCTAGGTTGATTGATTGATTGATTGCCGTTCGTTCCGCTCGGTGACATGGGTGCTCCCCTAGTGCAAAGTTTCTTAACAACACTAATTTACTTACATATATTTCCCTATAGGAGAAGTATGCGAATATCCAAGCTACAACATATTCGAAATACATGTATCAGAGAAGAAATAGATAAATCATATTTGAAAAGAAAAATATACGCCTAGACTGGGGTTTGAACCCAGGACCTTTGACTCTCTATGTCAGTGCTCTTCCATCTGAGGTACCTAGGCCTCCAATCTAAACGCATATTTTTCTCTTATACTTAGTTAATTCCCTAACCCCAAACGCTACGAGCCGTTGCTACGATTTTTTTTTGTAAATGGCGGCTTCTTTACTAAGAAGACTTTTTATTGGGAATTTAAACATTACTTATAAAGCCAGTAGTGCTTCTTTCAATTTTAATATTATTCGTTCTTAAACATCTTAATGATGTACAAATTGTATTTGAAAAGAATGTTTTTTCTTTTCAAATATAATTTGTCCAAGGCGTATATTTATCTTTTCAAATATAATTTGTCCGTCATTAAGATGTTTAAAAACGAATAATATTAACATTGAAAGAAATGGATGCACAAGAAACTGTTATCGAAAGAATAACAAAGAGAGCTTTACAGTGGTATGGACATGTACAACGGATGTCGGAAGACCAGTGGCCTAAACATGTGTTAGATTGGATGGTACCAGGCAGAAGGAAGAGGGGGAGAAGTAGAAGAACAAGGTATGAGGGAATATATGATGCCATGATGAAGAGGAGTAAGGAAGAGGGACAATAGGAAGATAGGAATCTCTGGAAAGCGGGAATCAATGGCGAACTGCTGTAAAGTGGAAAACCTGTGTTAACTATTAAATAAGTATATTTCCCTATAGATGTCAGCGAGGGACATTCGGTTAAAGCATCGACTCCAAGAGACATCTAGTAGGAAACTAAGGTATTACTTGGTTGAAAGAAGATCTGTTAAATTTCGCTCAAAGGTCTCTTTTTCAGACTTGAGGTTCTTTAAAAAAACTCCATAACGTGACACGCCTAGAAGACCCTTGGCCTACCTTCCGGCTGCTGACCTCTTATCCACATGTGTTAATAACAGAGGTAGACTATCATCCAGCCAGTGTAGGATGACATGGGTAGCAAGTTGGGTCCCACAGCCGTTATAGCTGGTTTTCTCTACCTTGGAGACACTTCTTATTGTAGCTACCCAAATTCCTCACGATGTAGAATGGCACCGATGCCATATTGGCTAAAATTCTATGAGAAAAAATTTTCCCCATGTAGACTCAAACCAGCGCGCTGCAGCGCAAGTCCCATAGCTCTGCGCTAAGGCATCTTGGCTTAAGGGGGGGGGGTGATGGGTGAAATTTCTATTTTCTACATTTTTTGAGCTAGATACTTGATTTTTTGTACAAACATTCACAGCATGATACATAATGATGTGTTTAAGTTTCATTCTTGTGAGACATTTATTTTATTAGTTATTAAATATTATATTTTAAAAAAATGCATATATTATAATTAAATGGGTTACACAATTTTTAGTAAAATGTCTGATTTTTTTACAAGACCCTTAAAATATTTAGAAAAACATAATGCATTAGAATTCTTATAATGTGAATACAAAAGCAGAAAAAAATATTGTTGTACCTCATGCGTGGAATTACAAAAAAAATTAATAATTGCATACATTTTATTTTTTATTTATTAAAATACTAGTTCAATCATGAAACCCATGCACTACTTTGTTACCCATTGTTTTTAGGACATACAGTAAAAATTTTAACCTTCTAGGACAAAATTTCTGAATTCCATTCAATTTTGAATGTAAAAAAATACAGTGAAAATAGAAGTGTGGAAAAACAAGTTTAAAGATATGCATGCAGGTAGTATTTAAATGGCGCAGCCTTTTAACTCTGACGTAATTTAGGGCACTTAGAAGCGCCATAGGCCTCTGAAACTTTGCCAACATATACATTAGAGTATAGGCTATTTTTTAGTACAAAAAACAAAAAATGCCAATTTTGATCTCAAATGGTCAATTTTTCACCCATCATCCCCCTTAACCACTCGGTTACGGCGCGGGTCTGAGCTTCTTTTACCAGCCTGAAAATCTTCAGACTCGAGACTCACAGCTTAAAGTCCATCTCGAAGCACTTGTCTCTTGGCTTTTTCTAACTTTATTCCATCGATCTCGGTCGGGTATGAGTCCCGAACCTTGGGAGTAGAGGCAAGGAACATAACCGCGGCCGACAAACATAGGTTACTGGACTAAATGTAACGATTTATCGATATTTGACAATAATTATAATGGAGGTAGTTCGTTGTTGCACGTACAAGGTGCACATAATTGGATGGACGCGGGAGTCTTCTCTATCAATATTAGACTTGCACTCAACACCGCTGCTCCTGATACATACACCTACGCATGCGCAGCGTGTAAGTGTGCTTCAAGAAAATATGCCTTGTTTCCATTTAAAAAATTATCTCAACTTCCTTTACAAGTTACTTGAACATTGCTTTACTTTACTAAAAAATGCTCCACAAATATGTTATCATACACAAAGTGGAATAAAAACGCGAATGTTAGACTATTTAGCTCAACCGATAACGTGTCTTCTTCTTTATTCTTCCATTATAGGTTTTAACTTGCTCTTTCTTCAATTCTTATTGTCTCAGCTTAGGTCGACACAGGGATCTATGAGGTGGACATACCACCGCTTTCTGGGAATCCCTGTTGTCAGATTATCCCTTGCAGTCTTGACAATTCTATTGCTGTCAATCCTGCTTACATGCGCATCCCATTTTTGTTTTCTTTCTCTGCCTCACACCTGGTGCTGAAACCTTTAAGGGACTGGCAATATTATTTTTGATATTAGTAACACTAAATTTAAATGAAAAAAAAAACACAAAAACACAAATGAAAAAAATTACTCGCCACTGAAATGGACTACTGGAGACGTGCTGCAAGAATATCCAGGAAGGATAAAATTAGAAATTCATATATAAAAGAAAAAATGCAGGTACAATATTCAATATTAGATTTTATAAAGAAGAAACAATTAAATTGGTACGGACACATTAGAAGGATGGAAGAAGGAAGACTACCTAAGATAATCATGGATTGGGAACCACAGGGAAGAAAAAGAAGGGTAGACCAAATATTACGTGGATTCAGGGAATCAATGAAACTAAGAGGGAATGGGAAATAGAAGAAGATATATGGATGAACAGACAGGAATGGAAAAATGTGTTGAAACAAATGTGTAGTTAACTGTGAACATGGGTACCGGAAAAATGTATATTCATTGTAAAAGCCGGAATAATAATAAAAAATTTTGTCTGTAGTCCTCATTCACAGTCAGGTGCTTCAAAGACGAATTGGTGCGACGAACATAAGGCTATAAAAATGTATGCTGTCCATTTTTTGCAAGAGCCTATTCTGAATTTTTTAAGTGCTTAACATCCGGATTCTACGCGGGACATATGGGATATGTACATACATGCAATCACATGAGACAAGGTGTACCTATGGCGCGAAATTTGATGTCACAGGGACGTAAGTTGCTAGTTATAGTGTAGTCTATTTGGATTGCAATAATGAAACTAGAGATTTCTGAGAAAACCGAACACGGAATGTAGGTTCACAAGATGTAGTGTGGTGTGACCGGGGCGCTAGCAGCGTTCTATTGATTTTTTAAACTGCGAAAAGAGTGTACCTGGTGTTGTGCCTATCCCGCAGCCAGCAAGGTAAATTATATGCATATTGTTACTACAGTACGTCTTCCTGAGGAAAATATATTCCAGAACATGTCAGTATGTTCCCGTTACTGTTATTGCGTCATTAGTAGAGACCGGATGTTAGAGAAGATGCCTACAGTTATTTATTATAGATATTGTTAAAGTGACTTCATATAAGTTCATACCGACGACCCTAGAGTTGTTTTCCATGAAGTTAATTTTGTCTATAAATGCCTATTTCAGTTTACAAAGCCTATAAATGCCTATTTGGCATTTTTCTCGAAATTAACTTAGTATTTCAATGAAATTAATTGAAATGGACAAACTTTATGACACATATCATCGCATAGAAAACTTTAAGTGACTGGCAATATTATTTTTGATGTTGGTAACACTGAATTTAGTCCGTAGTCCTCGTTCACAGACAGATGCTTCAAAGACAAAGTGGTGCGACAAGTGTATGTGTTTTTTTTTTTTTTTTTTTTTTACCTTTAGAACAGTTGTTTTACGATGCCTAAAGAACGGACAACAGTAAACAGTAAGAGAAACTGACCAATTTTGTGAAAGAATTTGATGCAGAAATATTCTCAAGTGACATTGTTTTGCAAAGTGTGTAAAATTTCAGTGAATTGCGCGAAGTGCCATGTTTCGCAGCACGTACACACTGCAAAACATAAGTATGCTCTTTGTAAAAAGGCAGAACAAGTTCCAAAATCATCTCTGATATCTGCGTATTCTATTGATAGCGTATGTTTATATTCTGTACGTAAGACTGTAAAATTTATGTTGTAGTCCATTTTTTGTAATAGCCTATTTTGAATTTTTTAGTGCCTATATTAATGCTTTTTAGTGCCATTTTGCCTGCCTATTTTGAATTTTTTAAGTTCCTAACATCCGGACTCTAGTCATTAGAAGTGTGACGTAATTATTAACATTTAATAAGAGAAACATTTGCTCCTGGATCGTGATTTGAACATCTTCTCGTTTCCTTCAACTCGATGAAGAAACTTTGTCACTATGATTTTTTTTCTCACAAAAATGAATAGTGACTTGAGCAGTTGAATTACAGGCCCTACAATTAAAATCTTCTATCAGTTATTTTTTTGAAACTTGTAAAAAAATATATTCAATCTTCCATTCCCTAAAAGTTTGAAAAATGTCCTTCCTTCTTCATTCAAAAAAATACTTGTGTCAACTTTGATTATGCCGCATTTAGATTATTGTGACTTACTCTTAACTGACATGAGTATCACAAGACTGCAACGAGTTCACAATGCTTGTCCACGTTATATAGTCAACCTCCGTAAATCAGACCACGTAACTCCAGTATTTGAAATGTTGTCTTGGCTCCGATTGGAAGACAGGCGAGAGATACATTGCCTTTGCTTCTTATACAACACTTTGTCCACCTCATCACCCTTTTATATTTCTACTCGCTTTCATTCGCTATCGTCCTACCATAACTTGAACACACGATCGAGAGAAAATTTAACCCTAGCTGTTCCTCTACATCAAACATTTCACTATTCCTCATCCTTCCTTGTTTCAGCCACTCGACTCTGGAATTCCCTCCACTCGTATATCAAGGACTGCCCGACTCAAAAACAGTTTAAAAAGAAACTCACTTCATACTTCCTTAGACAATATAATATTTAATCGTGTTCCATGTATACTTTTATTGTTTCTTTATATTTTAAAATGTCTTTCCCAAGCCATCTACTTAATCTAATTGTAAAATATTTTTGTTATTATTATTGTTATTATTATTATTATTATTATTATTATTATTATTATTATTATTATTATTATTGAGCCTTTAGCATGGGTTCCCTGAAGTAGTCCCCGCCCGGAGAACCGAATGGGGGACTATTTGACCTCCGGAAAATTTTACCCCAGATGAACCCATGTCCGCATTTCTTGACAGTTGTATTTTTACGGTGAAAGATCGTCACTCTTTCGGCCAAGGTACTTTTTTCGTCTGGCTTATCACCTTCGACCAGTCCGGCATGGGTAACCCTATCGGCAACAATGCTACCGCCGGCATAGCTCGAAACATGGACTCTTACTTTAAGGGAGGAAAGGAGATTACGAGTATTTGAGAATAAAGTACTTTTTGGACCAAAGATAGATGAACAGACAGGTGAATGGAGAAGACTACACAACAATGAACTACATGGTCTGTATAGGAAGCCAGATATAATAAGAACAGTTAAGTCTCGTAGACTGCGATGGGCAAGACATGTTGCGCGTATGGGGAATGAAAGACGTGCATGGAAGCTTCTTGTAGGAAAGCCAGAGGGAAAACGCCCAGTTGGTAGACCAAGAATGAGGTGGGAGAACAACATTAACTATGATTTGAGGGAAGTAGATTATACAAACAATGATTGGAAAGCATTAGCTCAGGATAGGGATGTATGGAGAGCTTATGTCCGTGCGCCATGAACCTACGGGTTCGATAGTGCCAGTGAGTAAGTATTATTATTATTATTATTATTATTATTATTATTATTATTATCATTACTATTTTTCATTCTTTCCCTTGTCAACTTTATATTGTATAGTTTATAATTATCTACTATGTATAATTTATCATAATTGTTATTGTATGTATAATTTAACCCTGGTGAAGTGGAAGAGAAGACCTTTCGGTCTTAACTCCATCAGGTAAAATAAATAAATACATACATAAATTTGGTTATTCCTGTGGTTGTCCGTGGTCTGAAATTTAGGTTAAGTTTAGGTTAATAACGTCCCGCGCCATAGCCGAGTGTTTAAGGCAAGATGCCTGGGATGCAGAGCTACAAGACTTGCGCTGGATCGGATCTCCATGGTGATGAAATTTCGGCCAGTATGGGATCGGTGTCCACACAACTTCGTGAGGAATTTTGGTAGCTACAATAAGTAGCGACTTCAGGTTAAGAAACCAGCTATGCGACTGAGGGACCCGACATGCTGACAACATGGATGATTGTCTACACTGGTTGGATGGTTGTCGATATCTGTGATTAACACATGTAGATGTAAGGCCAGCAGCCGGATGGTAGACCTAGGGTCTTCTAGATCTGCCAGGACTCTCCTGGCGCTTCATTATCATTTATCGGTCATCATATCGGGTAACGCAAATCTGCCTTCCAGGTGTACCAACCTACGAAATGGATGACAATTCCGTCAATGCCAGAGGAAAAAGCCAGAAATGTCATAAGACAAGCTGGTGGCATTGGACAAAAAAAAAAAGAGAGAGAGATGAACATACAGGTGATTGGAGAAGACTGCTTAGCGATGAATTACATGGCTTTTATAGGAAGCCGGATATAATGAGAACAGTTAAGTCTCGTAGACTGCGGTGGGTAGGACATGGGGAACGAAAGACGTGCGTGGAAGCTTCTTGTACGAAAACCAGAGGGAAAACGCCCCAAGAATGAGGTGGGGAAATAACCATGATTTGAGGGAAGTAGATTATATAGGGGACGATTGGAAAACATTGGCTCAGGATAGGGATATATGGAAAGCTTATGTCCGCGCGGCCATGAACCTACGGATTCGATAGTGCCAGTGAGTTAGTTATGTAGGAAATCCAGAGGGAAAGCGTCCAGTTGGTAGACCATGAATGAGGTGGGAGAATAGCATTAACCACGATTTGAGAGGAGCAGATTATACAGGGGATGATTGGAAAACATTAACTCAGGATAAGGAAGTATGGAGAGCTTATATCCGCGCGACCATATATCAACGGGTTCGATAGTGCCAGGTACGTCAATAAAGCAAAGCAATTATTCAATTCGACTATTCCATGTTTCCTAAAGTGCTCAGGCCAAGTGGCAATTAAAACATTTGCTGGTGCAAGAATGTTCAGTCACGTGTTCCTAGAACTGCACCTCTACTTCCTGCAAGATAGTTAAGTACTTGGAACCCGTGTCAGATTTTAAACAGAAGACATGTGGCATTTGGATTTCAAACGGTTGTTTTTCCGGACTTAGATTCTTCATCATAACTAAATATCTTCTACAACCCCCAGATGGGTATAATGTGAATTCTGAATCACTCTGTAGGCCTACAATTTGCCTCTTCTTCTTCTTAAACATAATTTGTAGGATTTTCATCCTGTTTATTTCCAAAATAACTCCTTGGAGGAAGACGTATTGGATGTGCATTCACTGTCTATCCATCTCTTGGCAGGTCTTCCTCTTGTTCTTCTCCCGTCCATTGGTCTATCTTCTTTAGCTCTGTTTTCAAGTCGGTTTTCTTCTAATCTTTCTATATGACCCTTCCAATATTTTCGTCTATCTGTAAATAAATTTGGTTATGTCTTGAATATGGCATTTGTCCCTAATTTCTGTGTTGTGTATTTTATCAAATAATGTTTTCCCCTGAATAGTTCTTAAGATTTTCATTTCGCATGTGCTTATTATTTATTTGTAACCTACAATTTGTGAAACATTTTATTTATTTATTTATTTAGCCTTCTCTTCCATTCAACAGGACAAACATATGTTGCATTCAAATACGAAAATCACAATAGGCCTAATGTTAAATACTAAACGATTATCTGGTCAAACTGATACTTACTTACTCACTGGCACTATCGAACCCGTAGGTTCATGGCCGCGAGGACATAAGCTCTCCATACATCCCTATCCTGAGCTAATGCTTTCCAATCATTCCCTGTATAATCTACTTCCCTCAAATCATAGTTAATATTATTCTGCCACCTCATTCTTGGTCTACCAACTGAACGTTTTCCCTCTGGCTTTTCTACAAGAAGTGATACAAGATCTAATAACACTGAGCAACAAAAAATAAACTTTTTTTTTGTCTCAGAAAGAAAAATATGTGATTCTGATAGTATTTTTCCTCCTGAATCCAAATATTATTCTAAAATTATGTTTCCAAGATAGGTAAAATTATATACTTTGTTTTTTTGTGAATGCCCCAGGTTGTTTCCACATTCCTGGTGTTCTCTCCTGGCATGGCGTACTTGTAACCCACTTTTGAGATTGGGGCGCCTGGAAGGCGGGGTTACGGTTGCCCCGCTCATATGTCGGGTGATGATGATGATAATGGTGCGCCAGGAGAGTCCCTAATCTTAACCTAAGATGAATATGAATGATGATGATTGCGATGGCCATATGATTTCGGGGATCGTTTGGACCTTAAAGAGTTTTCCTGACATTTGTCTTACAGGTGAGGAAAACCCCCGATAAAACCTCACCCAGAAAAACTGTCCCGATCGGGGATCGAACCCGGGCCCGCTGCGTGACAAGGCAGCACGCTACCTCGAGACCACAGCGGTGGACGTAAAATTATATACTTGTTCTATTATATGTTCATTTATTTATATTTTAACCCTTTGTATATCTTTACCCAAAATTTCCATTGATTTTTTGAAGAAGATATCTTAATGTATTTCTGAGCTATTTTCTATCGCTTATATATAGGCCTGAATAAGACATTTGGTAGAAATATTGTTAAATATTAATAATATTATTTTAAATAAAGGAAAAAGAAATGATCAATTCTTTAAAAAAATACTATTAGTGAGATATTTCTGTTGTTAATAACATTTTATTTTTCAGTTTATTTCTGAAAGATGTTTGGCAACCTCTGACATTAGGTGGAAGATAGTTCCATGTTCTAGCAAGAGAATCTGTAAAAGTTTAGTTGATATTGTAATAGTGTGTGCTGTATGAATGAGAGAGAAGAGCATGTTTGTGCTCTTACATAACACATGCTTTTAAATGACAAGATGTGGAGCGATGTTTTCAGCAAGGTCCGCACTGTTGTTAGTCTGGATTCTATGGCGTCCGTTCCAAGGTCTTGTATAATACGTACACCTTGTTGTGGATTCAATGACCTCCACACCCCCACAACATTCTTTTCCTTCCCTATATCTGCGTTTCTTCACGTTTTACCCTACTGTAGGTTATACATGGATTAAACCGAAACAACTTACCTACGTGTACAGAAGGCAGCCATTGACTAAAAGTCGTAGTTCCTTTCGTTGTTCTCCCACCAAACTATTGACTAAATACTCACAGGCACTTTCGAATCCATATAAAACTATTATTCTACCCGTTATATTATATGGGTGCGAAACATGGACTCTTAATTTAAGGGAGGAAAGGAGATTACGAGTTTTTGAGAATAAAGTTCTTAGGAAAATTTTTGGACCAAAGAGAGATAAACAGGTGAATGGAGAAGACTTCAAAACAATGCACTACATGGTCTTTATAGGAAGCCAGATATAATAAGAACAGTTACATCTCGTAGACTGCGATGGGCAGGACATGTTGCGCGTATGGGGAATGAAAGACGTGCATGGAAACTTCTTGTAGGAAAGCCAGAGGGAAAACACCCAGTTGGTAGACCAAGAATGAGGTGGGAGAACAACATTAACTATGATTTGAGGGAAGTAGATTATACAGGGGATGATTGGAAAGCATTAGCTCAGGATAGGGATGTATGGAGAGCTTATGTCCGCGCGGCCATGAACCTACGGGTTCGATAGTGCCAATGAGTGAGTAAGGTTCATAACCTCCATATATCCCTATCCTGAGCTAATGTTAAATCATCTCCTATATAATCTATATCCCACAAATCATGGTTAATATTGTTCTCCCAACTCGTTCTTGGTCTTCCAACTAGGTGTTTTCCCTCTGGTTTTCCTACAAGAAGCTTTCATGCACCTCATTCATTCCCCAATCGTGCCACATGCCCTGCCAATTGCAGTCTACGAGATTTAACTGTTCTTATTATTCTGTCTTCCTATAATGAAGTTATAGTCCTGTATTTGCATTGACGACTGAAGGAAGTCAGAAAAAAAGTGCTGTCAAGATGGGGAGTTGGTCGGCATCAGGCGTTGAACCCAGGACTTTCCGAATACAAACCTCAAAGCAAACCTGAGTCAATTTGCTCTGTGGATTAATTATTCGTGAATTTTTAACGGAACTAAATAAGAATAATTAGAAATGGAAGCTATCAATTCAAGAATGCATTGATAGAGAACAAGATGGTTTGGACATGTTAGAAGGATGCAAGATACCAGACTGCTAAAAATAGCTTATCAACATGGTACTAAAGGAAAGAGAGATGTAGGGAGAGCGAGAAGGAGATGGAAGGAGACGTAGTGATGACGAAACAGGCAGTTAGCCTAATCCATGACGTGTAGAAGTAGTCTATTCTATTCTATAGTGTTCTACCCTAGGGCAGTCCTTAACTGCAATCATACCATTTTCATACTATGCTTTGCAGTTTTACTAGGGAATTATATGTGTGGTAGCTTCCCGTTGCTTTCCACACCGTGGAAGATAATGATGATTATGATGGCCAGATGATATTCGGGGATACTTCGGGCCACAAAAACTACCAGACATTTGTCTTACAGGTGAGGAAGAATCCCGAAAAGAAAAACCTCACCCAGCTTGTCCCCGAGCGGGAATAGAACCCCGGCCCGCTGCATGACAAGGCAGAGAAGAAGACTAGGTAAAGGTAAAGTGATCCCACTACAGGCCTCAGGAGGCCCTTGGGGTAGTAGGAGGTTAGGGCTCCCACTTTTTCTTGACAATCGGCACTTGATGTCAGCCGGGGTGTCAGCCCTGCGTGACGGCCGCCTTTACCCCAGAACAAGCGTCTGGTACTCATTTCAGTTAGAGGCTGAGTCGACCCCAGGGCCATAGTGCCGCCAGAAGGTTTGGGTCAGTTTAAAAATCCTGACCCCACCGGGACTCGAACCCTCGACCCTCCGGCTTGTAGCTCAGTGCCTTAACCACTACGCTATGGCGTGCCCCCGAGAAGAAGACTAAGGGATGGAAAATGTAACAGTGCTTTGAAAGATTTGTCGCCTGAGTGCCAGGTGAAACAACTGTCCCTGAATCTTGACCCTCTGCTATGAGATTTGCAGATAGCTTTGTTATTCCTGTTTTCTAAAGTAGAGTAGAGTTGGAAGCAAAAGAGAAACAGTGTAGTGTAGAATATAATAAATTGGCAAGAGCCGATGTGGAAGAAACTGCATTTACACATGAAATGTCCAGGTACCAAGATTTACAAGTGTAAGGGAAATCCGCATTACTTTTGTGTTACACGAGAAACATCCTTCAAGTTTCCAAAAGAAGAAAAAAGTATTTTTCTGTTTTGGACCCTCGTTCAGCTGGAGGCATTCCATTGCTACAAAAAATAAGGATCAGTTCCTATGGAAGGCAGCGTTTTGGTGTCAGTTGGCAATGTGTTCCGCTTCCTTCCCTTTATTCTGCGCCAACACAAAAGAAAGCAGTAATTGCTCTATTGTTCAGTCATTTACAACTTAATTGGGCACGTGTGACTCTACAGTCCCGGCTTCGAGTTGTCCCATAAGGAAGCTAATTTAATAAACTAATTCAAATACCAAGGAACAATGTTCACAAATAGCAATGAGATGCACAAATAAATTAAAGAGGCTCAATTCTGAAAATGCGTGCTATTATGCATTATGGAGACTCTTGACGTCCCAACTCCTTTCAAAAAACATTAAACTGAAAATATATAAAACTATTATTCTACCAGTTATATTATATGGGTGCGAAACATGGACTCTTACTTTAAGGGAGGAAAGGAGATTACGAGTATTTGAGAATAAAGTACTTAGGAAGATTTTTGGACCAAAGAGAGATGGACAGATAGGCAATTGGAGAAGACTACATAACAGTAAGATATATAAATATTTATAGGAAACCAGATATAATAACAGTTGAGTCTCGTAAACTGCGATGGGCAGAACGTGTGTCACGAATGGGGAATGAAAGACGTGCGTGGAAGCTTCTTGTAGGAAAACCAGAGGGAAAACGCCCAGTTGGTAGACCAAGAATGAGGTGGGAGAATAACATTAACTATGATCTGAGGAAAGTAGACCATACGGGGAATGATTGGAAAACATTAGCTCATGATAGGGCTGTATGGAGGAACTATGTCCGTGCGGTCATGAACCTATGGGTTCGATAGTGCCAGTGAGTTAGTTAGTTAGGCATATCAATTCAGCGACTTCTTGAAAACTTCCCTCATTTGTCATTAACTGTCCATTTACATTTTATAATATATTTATATGTGTGACCATATGTTTAGTTTTATTGACGTTTTTCTTCCAGCCCCAATTCCTTAGTTACCCAATAGAGTGTGTGTGTTGGCCCTTAGCATCTCCTCGCTATCGCACAATAGTACTACATCATCAGCATAAACTAACACCTTATTAATACCATTGTTTTTTAGACTTTCTTCATGCTTTTAAAGATGCGATATATTCTCTATTACAAAATTGAGTCCCTCCATGGTATCTTTACCTTGTCGTGGTGGAGTGGCTTGCGTGCTTAAATGATCCTGAGAGCTATGCCGGCGGTAGCATTGCTGCCGATAGGGTTACCCATGCCGGACTGGTCGAAGGTGATAAGCCAGACGAAAAAAGTACCTTGGGCGAAAGAGTGACGATCTTTCACCGTAAAATACAACCGTCAAGAAATGCGGACATGGGTTCATCTGGGGTAAAATTTTCCGGAGGTCAAATAGTCCCCCATTCGGTTCTCCGGGCGGGGACTACTTCAGGGAACCCATGCCAAAGGCTCAAACACAGATGATTTGAGGAAAGTAGATTATACAGGGAATGATTGGAAAGCATTAGCTCAGGATAGGGATGTATGGAGAGCTTATGTCCGCGCGGCCATGAACCTACGGGTTCGATAGTGCCAGTGAATAAGTAAGTAAGTAAGTATTACAAAATTGAGTAGTAGAAAAAAAATAGTGCATCTCTCCTTGTTTTAACCCATTGTGGATTTCAAAAGATGTGAAAACTCGTTTATGCTGACTATTTAACTCATGCCCCAAATGGGAGTCAATGATCAATCACGTTACAATGATTTTTGATTTACAACCAATCACAGCCGTGTTTCGCATAGAATTTACCAACTAAAGTTTTTCATAATAAAGAAAGCACCTCCTTTTTAACATTCTGAATAGGTCATAGCATTATTTTCCAGTGACTAACCCATTAAGGAATACGGCTATCAGATTATAGTGCATGAATGTCAACACATGCCGCATGCCGGAGTTAATATAAAAACATTTGTAGCAATTGATTATACCACCAAAAAAAAACACTGTTTGCACTTTCTTAAATGTATTTTTTCCCAGAAATCTTTGGGCAGACCCATCAAACGTTGGATTGAGACCGTAACAGACCACTAGGTCTATCACATGAAAGGAAGAAGAAGAAATATAATTGTCATATTTACATCATAGGACATCAGAAATGAATTAATATACAGTTTGATGTGTTTCGTTTTTTCTCCACTAGATTGCATTCTTACAATATTGCGTTCTTTTGGCAATAAATAATATGTTCTGGTTGCAGTGATGAACAAAAGAAGCAGTAGAAGCGTACCAATCGTTTCTCATTTGTTTTCAAACATCGCCGTTTACATTAAATATATAAATATTTTAAAATAACTGTATTTAAATAATGATTTGTGAGTAAACAGCTTAATTTTATTCGTTAAATAGTCCTAACAAATGCCACTCTTGATTTCCAAATTCTCTAGATAAATTTACTCCTCACTTCATGAGTAGTGAATTTATCGATAATTTGGAAATCACTCGTGGCATAACTTATGATCATTTATTATTGGCCAATTTAAACGATACATTATTTATTCCAAGTTATTAGGTTTATTTTAGGTTATATTAAAACTAAGCAATTAAAATGGTACGGACATGTCCAGCGAATGGAAGAGGATCGGCTACCAAAATATGTTTTGGAATGGGCACCTGAGGAAGACGAGGTAGAGGAAGACCTAAAACATCTGGAGTCACGGAATATATTTATACATGAAGGAGAAACATCTACAACCAGCAAAATTGGCTGTTAGCAATAGGACGATGTCAAAGACATAAATCTACCGATGATCTATCTATCTATTAGGTTTGCAAGAAGATAATAAACTAAAAGTTAAATGATGCATTTAGAATATTTCAATTCCACTGTTAGTGTATTATTTTGTACTTGGCATCTCCAGCCTGCCTCACGCCTCATATCCTTTACATAAACACGACTGTCGGGAGGGGATTTTAAAACTCCGGATCACATGCTCTTTGGCCACACTAGAACGTGGAGGGCTTCCCTCTATTAATGGACAATTCAATTCGAGTGCCACCTCTGAGACAACACGAACATTTAAGAAACAAAACATGTTATTCACTCGTTGTTGAGACTAACAAAGGGGATATGGGTGGTTATAAAGGCTAGATAGTGTGGACGGACTAATTGAGGCGCGAAGTTTTCCTACATTTCTCTTATAGGTGACAGGAAAACATCTGTTTCCCTACCGGTGTTCTAATCCTGCGCACTGCTTGGAAGGAAACGGCCAAAGTAGTGAATACAACTGATAATTAATAAAAAAATAACCCTAGTTTGCTGAAAGATAAACTTCAATTTTCTGAAAGATAATGCAATATATATAATCATCATCATGATGAAAAAATCCGTTTTAGGCCACGTGGCCTGATACAGTAAACCTAACGAAGATGGTCTTGATCTTTGCACCGATGTTTTGTGGTCTTTCTTGGTCCTTATGTACAGTTGGAGTATATTGGAATACCAATTTTGGAAGTCTATTTCTTTCCATTCCTCTCAGATGATTTTTCCATTCAAGTATCTCTCTCTCTCTCTCTCTCTCTCTCTCTCTCTCTCTATATATATATATATATATATATATATATATATATATATATATACATCCATCATAGCAATTTTCATGCTATGCTTGTAGCTTTACTAGGGAATTGTAGGTGTGGTAGCTTCCCGTTGCTTTCCACACCGGTGAAGGATGATGATGATGATGATGGTCATATGATTTCGGGGACCGTTTGGGCCTTAAAGTTTTCCTGACATTTGTCTTACAGGTGAGGAAAAACCCCGATAAAAACCTCACCCAGAAAAACTGCCCAGACCGGGGATCGATCCCGGGCCCGCTGCGTGACAAGGCAGCACGTTACCTCAAGACCACAGCGATGGACACACACACACACAAACACGCACATATGTATATATATATATATATATATATATATATATCGATGTGATCTCGAGATAGAGTGCTGCCTTGTCACGCAGCGGGCCCGGGTTCGATTACCGGGCGGGACAGGCTCCTGGGTGAGGTAATTTTCGGGGTTTTTCCTCACCTGTAAGATAAATGTAGGAAGCTTAGGGCCCAACGGTGTCAGGAAATCATCCGGCCATCCTCATCACCATCCTTCACCGGTGTGGAAAGCAACGGGAAGCTACCACACCTATAATTTCCTAGTATAGCTGGAAAGCATAGCATGAAAATGCTATGATTGCAGTGAAAGACCTGCCCTCGGGCAGAATTACTATGGATGGAGATATATATATATATATATATGTGTGTGTGTGCGTGTGCGTGCGTGTTTGTGTGTTTGTGTGTGTGTGTGTGTGTGTGTGTGTGTGTGTGTGTGTGTGTGTGAAGGGCATAGGGCAGTTATATGATGAGGCACATTCTGTTAAGAAATGAGATATCTTACTTACTTACTTACTGGCTCTATCGAACCCGTAGGTTCATGGCCGCGCGGACACATCCCTATCCTGAAGCAACGCTTTCCAATCATTCCCTGTATAATCTACTTCCCTCAAATCATAGTTAATGTTGTTCTCCCGCCTCATTCTTGGTCTACCAACTGGGCGTTTTCCTTTTGGCTTTCCTGCAAGAAGTTTCCATGCACGTCTTTCATTCCCCATACGCGCAACATGTCCTGCCCATCGCAGTCTACGAGATTTAACTGTTCTTATTATATCTGGCTTCCTATAAAGACCATGTAGTTCATTGTTATGAAGTCTTCTCCATTCACCTGTCTGTTCATCTCTCTTTGGTCCAAAAATTTTCCTAAGAACTTTATTCTCAAATACTCGTAATCTCCTTTCCTCCCTTAAAGTAAGAGTCCATGTTTCGCACCCATATAATATAACTGGTAGAATAATAGTTTTATATATTTTCAGCTTAACGTTTTTTTGAAAGGAGTTGGGACATCAAGAGTCTCTCTGCAATGCATAATAGCACGCATTTCCAGAATTGAGCCTATGTTTAATTTCTTTGTGCATCTCATTCCTATTTGTGATTATTGTTCCTAGGTATTTGAATTCAGTCACTTCCTGAAAATTTCCCTCATTTGTCATTAGCTGTCCATTTCCATTATATAATGTATTTCTACGTGTGACCATATATTTAGTATTGGTAAATTTTTGAAACATAAAATCCTTATATCTCAGAAACCACAGTATGTGACTTATCATGCTATTGCCCTAAGCCCTTCACACACACACACACACACACACACACACACACACACACACACATATAGTAAACTGCGATTATAACTCTTGGAATAGATTCCTTTAAAGCCTAAAATAAAGCCTAATTTGGATAATTCTGACGTGAAGGAGTTAAAGGCACAAAATTTCGATTTCAAGAGCGATAATCGCCATATTACTTCATTATATGTAGATTGAAGTATCGTATGTATCTTTCTGATATGTATCTTGTTTAATATACGTAATTATCCTTTATAAATAATTTTATTATCTGTGCGAAATTAAGATCTCAAATAAAAGATTAGATATAAATGCCAAGGATATTGGCATAGCACGTGCCTCCAAGGATAATTTAGTTTATAATTAAACAAGATGAACAAACGAGCAAAAATTAAGCTCATCTAAAATAGCTCTTGATAACAGCTTCATGAAGATGGCCTTGTTAATAAAATAGGCTACATTAATTAGGGGGAATGTTAATCTAACAGAGGAATTGAGAAAACAGTGTGGTTTAGGGGTAACATTGTTGTCTAGTTCGATCTTCAGTCATGACAAGTATTTTGATTTTTTTTTGTTTTTCATCATTTGAATGATATGTCAGAAAATGTTATGGAGCAAATAATCATAAGTAATGCCACGAGTGATTTCCAAATTATATCTATCTAGAGAATTTGGAAATCAAGAGTGGCATTTGTTAGACTATTTAACGAATAAAATTAAGCTGTTTACTCACAAATCATTGTTTAACTATAGTTATTTTAAAATATTTATATATTTAATGTAAACGGCGATGTTTGAAAACAAATGAGAAACGATTGGTACGCTTCATTTGCTTATTTTGTTTATCACTGCAACCAGATCATATTATTTATTACCAAAGGATCACAATATTGCAACAATGCACCTTAGTGGAGAAATTTATAACCAACATTATAGATATTAATTAATTTCTGATGTCCAAGGATGTAAATATGTCAATTATATTTTTCTGCATCGTCATTTCCAAGAAAAAATTCGTTTAATAAAGTGCAAACAGTGATTTTTTTGTGGCATAATCAATTGCTACAAATGTGTTTGTATTATCTCCCGCATGCGCTATCTGCTGACATTCATGCACTATATATATACAATCTGGTAGCCGTATTTCTTAGAGAATCAGTCACTGCAAAATAATTCTATGATCTATTTAGAATGTTAAAAAAGGAGGAGCTTTCTTAATATGATAAACTTAGGTTGATAAATTCCAGGCGAAACACGACTGTGATTGATTGTAAATAAAAAAATAATTGAAATGTGATTGGCCATTGACTCCCATTTGGGGCATGAGTTAAATAGTGAAAGAAATCCATTTGTGGTTATCATACCATCATAATCATGATAGGCTATCATATTTTCTATGTTTACTAAGAAAATTAGGACTGGAAGTAAACATTAATAAAACTAAATATATGGCCACACATAGAAATACATTATGTAATGGACAGCTAATGACAAATGAGGGAAATTTTGAAGAAGTGGCTGAATTCAAATACCTAATAACAGTAATTACAAATAGGAATGAGATGCACAAAGAAATTAAACATAGACTCAATTCTGGAAATGCATGTTATTATGCATTACAGGAATTCTTATCGTCCTAACTTTTCTAAAAAAATGAACTTAAAATATGTAAATCTGTTATTATCCCAATTATATGGATGCCAAACATGGAGTCTTATTTTAAGGGAGGAGAAAAGATTAAGAGTACTTCAGGGTGAAGTTCTCAGGTAAATTTTTTGACCAGAGAGAGAAGAACATACATGACAATGAAGAAGACTACATAAGTGAGCTACAGGATCTTTATGGAAAATAAGGTATAATAAGAAGTTATGTCTCGTAGACTGCGATGGACAAGAAACGTGGCACTATTGGGAAATGAAAGAGGGGCATAGAAAATCATTGTAGGAAAAACGCCCAGTTGTTAGGCCAAGAATGAGTTCAGAGAATAACATTAACGATGATTTGAAGGAAGTAGATTATATATATATATATATAACAAATGTAAAAAATTCATTCAAAATTACTAGAATATTATATTGACTTAGGCTTTCACGGCCGGAGTTACTATGATGATCTTGTAGAAGATTTCCGGGCTGTTGACCGTAGTCTTGAGGCTTGTAGTTCTCCAACGTTTCGCCAGAGACTGCGTCCGGCATCCTCAAGACAACCAACAACCGTTGAGGATGCCGGACGCAGTCTCTGGCGAAACGTCGGGGAACTACAAGCCTCAAGACCACGGCCAACAGCCCGGAAATCTTCTACAAGATCATCAAAATAGAGTATTGCATGTTTGGGTGAACTTTCGTGTGGACTATATTAGGAAGTGGATCTATTTTATATTTTTCGTCCTCCCTCCATTTATTCTCATCTGTTATTTAAAGCAGTGTCGAAATTTTCATAAACTGTAGGGTCACCAGTAAATTTGGGAGACTTTTGCTTAGAATGTATATGTCAGATTTTAATCAGTGGACATAGAGAATACAACAGTTCTGTCGTCCCCCTGTTCTGTAGGGGAGCAGTGTCTCCATCCCTTGAGACTCAGCCACTGGTCATGCAGATGGTAAAATATGAAAAAGACAAAATTGATTAGTAAAGAAACATAAAAACAACATTCAGAATTTTCCCTCACAAAAATATGGGGTGGATTCAATTATAGAAGCATATTTATTATTTAAACAACCTTCGTAATTGCCAACTTAGGTGCAATTTGAAAAGTTATCAAACATACTTGCAAATTTAATGTGAATTGAACTTCTTGATTCGATAATAGGTTAGTATTTATGAAAAAAATGTAAACTAATTTATTTATATACAGATTTTCAATGTTTACATATCTTTCTGTGCCTAAAGTTCTATTTTCCCCTCTCCACTCGTCCCTATCCATCCACTCCATGTCCTCCAGTCCCCTTGTTCTCATTCCAGTGCTTATTTCTTGTAACCATTAGTTTCGAGGTCTTCGTTTCTTTCTTCTTCCTAGTGGACACCTACCCAATGTTTTTCTGAGTAATCTTCATTCTTGCATTTATCGTACATGCCCATATCAATTTAACTGCTTAGGCCTATAACAAGTGAATTGATCCAGTATTTCTTTCAAGGTGGTGGAAATAAAGCCCATATTCTATATATACGTTTATATGTATCAGATTCATATTTAATGTCCGAAAACATGATCACATTTCTCCATTTTTTCAAGAATTATCATTGTTCCATCTTAAAGATACAAGACAATTACACTGTCTAGTTCTCTTTTTAAAATTCTACATACTTCGACTTTCAATTATTTAGCCTCTCGTTTCCTCCAACCATAATTTAAGCACACGATCACAACATAACCTCTTGCTTTTCGCAACATAGGACATCCCTTCACTCCACGTCATAAACAGAACTATCTCCAGTTCTCTTAACTGGAATTCTCTACTACAGGAAATCAGGGGCTGCCGGACGTTAGAATCATTTAAAAGGAATCGAAATGTTTATTTACTCTATCTTTTGGTTTGATCAAGAAAGGAGATAAAACTGATTGCAACAACTATAGGGGCATCTCATTACTTTCAACTTCGTACAAAATTCTAACAAATATATTAGTAAGCAGACTTACTCCCTATATTGATGACATTGTAGGAGATCATCAATGTGCATTTAGAAGAAACAGGTCTACAACAGATCAGATTTTTAGTATAAGACGTTGGGCTGATGCAATATGAAGTCGGAACGGGCAATTGCCTAATCCCTGGAGTGATGATGATGATGATTATTATTATTATTATTATTATTATTATTATTATTAATTTACCCTCCATGGTATCTTTACCTTGTCGTGGTGGAGTGGCTTGTGTGCTTAAATGATCCTGAGAGCTATGCCGGCGGTAGCATTGCTGCCGATAGGGTTACCCATGCCGGACTGGTCGAAGGTGATAAGCCAGACGAAATAAGTACCTTGGTCGAAAGAGTGACGATCTTTCACCGTAAAAATACAACCGTCAAGAAATGCGGACATGGGTTCTACTGGGGTAAAATTTTCCGGAGGTCAAATAGTCCCCCATTCGGTTCTCCGGGCGGGGACTACTTCAGGGAACTCATGCCAAAGGCTCAAACACAGGGACATGTTCCTAGGAACATGGAATGTTAGGACTTTATACAATAGCGGGGCACTAGAGATATTAACGCGGGAATTGGATAAATCGCCCTTGGATATAGTCGCTTTACAGGAAGTTAGGTGGCCAGGAGAAGGTAGTCAGGAATCAGGAAGCTTTTCATTATACTATGGGGGTGCAGAAAGACCTGCATTTGGAACGGGTTTTTTTAGTCAGGAGGAGGATCCTATCCGCTATCCGAGATATTAAGTTTGTTAGTGACAGGATATCATACATAATTCTAAAGGGTAAACGACATGATTTTATAATTGTAAATGTACATGCCCCCACAGAAGATAAAGATGACAAGATCAAGGATGAATTCTATGAAGAATTAGAATGCTTATTTGATAGCCTTTCACGATATCATATGAAAATTGTCTTAGGAGATTTTAATGCAAAAGTGGGGCGGGAAGATATATTCAAACCAACAATAGGCAAATTCAGTCTTCATGAAGATAGTAACGACAACGGGGTTAGATTAGTCACATTTGCCACATCAAAGAATCTCGTTGTTAAGAGCACAACATTTCAGCATAAGGATATTCATAAATACACCTGGACGTCCCCAGATGGAGAAACTCGGAACCAGATAGATCATGTATTAGTGGATAAACGCTGGCACAGTAGCATCATTGATGTTAGATCAGTTAGAGGGACAGACTGCAATTCAGATCATCATCTGGTCAGGGTGAAAATCAGACAACGGCTATCGCTTATGAGAGGAACAAACGCTAAAGATGATTCTGTAAAATATGAATTAAAAAACTTGAAAAATGATGAAAATGCGGGAAGAATACCAAACCAAAATTGCTAATAGATTTGAAGTACTGGAATCTTCAGATGACAATGTGGCAAACGAAGAAGAAACTGATATAAATAAAGAATGGGAGGCTATAAGAGATACTATTAAATTGTCAGCATCAGAAAGCATTGGTTGTTTAAAAAAGAGGCAAAACAAGAAATGGTTTGATGAGGAATGTGCCGACATTGTAAAGAAAAGAAAGCTAGCAAAAATTAAATGGTTACACGAGCCAAATGAGGTAAATTTAGAGCAATTGGGTAGTGTTAGACGGGAAACCACCAAGTTACTAAAGAGTAAAAAGAGGGAATATTTGAGAGAGAAGATTAATGATCTTGAAATGAATGCAAAAAATAGGAACATTAGAGAATTTATATCAGGGAATTAGTATAGAGAAGAAAGGGTTTCAGGCTAGAAACAAACATAATTCGGAATGAAAATGGGGATATGATTGCAGATTCCAAGAGTATATTAAATAGATGGAAAAGTTATTTTAATCAGCTATTAAATGTACATACAGAACAGGACATTGAGGAGAATAACTTACAGACAGCAGAAATGCTAGTCGCAGAGCCAAGTGCATTAGAGGTTGAAATGGCAATTGAAAAATTGAAGATGTATAAAGCATCAGGTTCAGATGAGATCCCAGCAGAACTGCTAAAATCAGGGGAGGAAATTGATGGACAAGATACGCTGGTTGCTTAGTATGATTTGGGAAAAAGAAGCTCTTCCAGATGAATGGAAGGAATCAATTATCGTACCAATTTATAAGAAAGGAGATAAAACCGATTGCAACAACTATAGAGGCATCTCATTACTTTCAACTTCGTACAAAATTCTAACAAATATATTAGTAAGCAGACTTACTCCCTATATTGATGACATTCTAGGAGATCATCAATGTGCATTTAGAAGAAACAGGTCTACAACAGATCAGATTTTTAGTATAAGACAGATTTTAGAAAAGAAATGGGAATATAATGGTACTGTACATCAACTATATGTAGACTTCAAAAAAGCATATGATTCAATTAAGAGGGAGAAGTTATATAGTATCCTGCTGGAGTTTGGAATTCCTAAAAAGTTAGTTAGACTTATACGAATGTGTCTAAATGGCTCAACGAGTAGGGTGCGTGTAGGCAAACAGTTTTCAGACACTTTTGAAATCCAGAATGGGTTAAAGCAAGGAGATGCACTATCTCCTCTACTATTTAATTTTGTACTAGAGCATGCCATTAAATCTTTGGAGAATGAGGAAGGCTTACAACTCAATGGTATTAATAAGCTGTTAGTTTATGCTGATGATGTAGTACTACTGGCCGATAGCGAGGAGATACTAAAGGCCAACACGCACACACTATTGAGTAACACTAAGAAATTAGGACTGGAAGTAAATATCAGTAAAACTAAATATATGGTCACACGTAGAAATACATTATATAATGGAAATGGACAGCTAATGACAAATGAGGGAAATTTTGAGGAATTGGCTGAATTCAAATACCTAGGAACAATAATCACAAATAGGAATGAGATGCACAAAGAAATTAAACATAGGCTCAATTCTGGAAATGCATGCTATTATGCATTGCAGAGACTTTTGATGTCCCAACTCCTTTCAAAAAACGTTAAGCTGAAAATATATAAAACTATTATTCAACCAGTTATATTATATGGGTGCGAAACATGGACTCTTACTTTAAGGGAGGAAAGGAGATTACGAGTATTTGAGAATAAAGTTCTTAGGAAAATTTTTGGACCAAAGAGAGATGAACAGACATGTGAATGGAGAAGACTACATAACAATGAACTACATGGTCTTTATAGGAAGCCAGATATAATAAGAACAGTCAAGTCCCGTAGACTGCGATGGGCAGGACATGTTGCGCGTATGGGGAATGAAAGACGTGCATGGAAACTTCTTGTAGGAAAGCCAGAAGGAAAACGCCCAGTTGGTAGACCAAAAATGAGGTGGGAGAACAACATTAACTATGATTTGAGGGAAGTAGATTATACAGGGAATGATTGGAAAGCATTAGCTCAGGATAGGGATGTATGGAGAGCTTATGTCCGTGCGGCCATGAACCTACGGGTTCGATAGTGCCAGTGAGTAAGTAAGTAAGTAAGTATTATTATTATTATTATGTGCTCCAGAAGTAAAATACTCTCCCATCAGGTTGTATCTTTGTAAAGCCTGGGAAGAGTTAGGGCACGTAGCGAAAGGTTAAACAAAACAAAAAAAGATGTAATAGCTTCGTGCTAATGAAATTCCAACCCTGCGTTTATTTTTAAAGATTGAGGATAACTGTGAAAAATCGCAAATACTTTGGTCGAGACCAGAATATGAATTCGGAATCTGATTAGCCTCAGTCGCAATAGGTATTGTTATATTTCTCTCATTTTATCTATGGTTTATATTGTTAAATTAGGATGAACAAAGGTACTGAATAAAACCATGCAAGAACTAGTTTTTGTTTCTTAAAAAGCCATGTGCTTTGTTGTTGCATTACAATAACCATTTGTGTGGCCCCTGGCGAGGCGCTTACACAGCCCGCAGTTAAACTGCAGTTTCTTCGTGATGGGAAAATAAAGAATCGCGAAACTAAGTCTGTAACAAATATCCATCCTTTGTACATTTAATGATAAAAAAATCATATAATTTGCTTTGATGCCTGAAAATTATATGTTGACGCTTTATCTTCTACGGTTATTTTCTTGTTACATTTAACAATTGTCTGGTTATTGGGTTTAAGGGGGGTGATTTGTGAAAAATTGATAATTTGAGATAAAAATTAGCATCTTTTGTTTTTTGTACTAAAATAATATCCTTTACTCTAATCGTCTAATGTACATGTTGGCAAAGTTCCAGAGGCCTATGGTGCTTCTAAGTGCTCTAAAGTGCTGATTAGGCCTGTATGTAAGTAAGTAAAATGATTCCACAACAGGCCTCAGGAGGCCCTTGGGGTAGTAGGAAGTTAAGGCTCCCACTTTTTCTAGACAATCGGCACTTTATGTCAGCCGGGTTGTCAGCCCTGCGTGACGGCCGCCTTTACCCCCAGAACAAGCGTCTGGTACTCATTTCCGTTAGAGGCTGAGTCGACCCCAGGGCCATAGTGCCGCCAGAGGGTTTGGGTCAGTTTAAATATCCTGACCCCAACGGGACTTGAACCCTCGACCCTCCGGCTTATAGCTCAGTGCCTTAACCACTACGCTACGGCGTGCCCCTGGCCTGTATGTTACATATTGTATTTAAACTACATGAAATCTTTAAACTTGTTTTTTCTACACTTTTATTTCCACTGCATTTTTGTACATTCAAAATTAATATAAAATTATGGAATATTCACCTGAAAGGTCCGTCTCCTCAACTTAATCAATTATTTAACTGTAGCGCTTTCGGGACTTGTCCCATCATCGGCAGGATTCAAAACTAGTGTTTCACTGAAGATCTGGTAGAGGGGGTTGCATGTATTGGGTTCGTTTTCGTTTATCAGGCTGTCGTTGTGAGCTGCTTTCATGATTTCCATCTCTTCGAGTACGTTTAATTTTGAATAATACCTCAACGGAACACATCATGAATCTTATAAAAGTTGACATTCAAAATTGAATGGAATTCACAAATTTTTTCCTAGAAGGTTCAAAATTTTACTGCATGTGCTAAAAGCAATGAGTAACAAAATAGTGCATGGGTTTCATGATTGAAGTAGTATTTTAAGAAATAAAAAATAAAATGTATGCAATTATTTTTTTTGTAATTCCACGCATGAGGTACATTTTTTTTCTCCCTTTGTATTCACATTATAAGAATTCTAATGCATGATGTTTTTCTAAATATTTGAGGGGTCTTGTAAACAAATCGGACATTTTACTAAAAAATTGTGGAACAGATTTAATTATATATGTAATTTTTAAAATATAATATTTAATAGTAATAAATGGTAATAAAAGATTCCGGGCTATGTGGCCGTGGTCTATAACTGGCGTTTCTTCCAGACGTTTCTCCCTCAACTGCGGAGGGCATCTTCAGTGGCGAGCGCTTCCAGCTGTTGTTTCTCTGCGAATTCGCAGTCGAGTCTACGACAGAGAAACAACAGCTGGAAGCGCTCGCCACTGAAAAGATGCCCTCCGCAGTTGAGGGAGAAACGTCTGGAAGAAACGCCAGTTATAGACCACGGCCACATAGCCCGGAATCTTTTATTACCACGATTACCGGCCGTGAAAGCCTGCATTCCACTATAATATTTAATAACTCGTAAAATAAATGTCTCACAAGAATGAAACTTAAACACATCATTATGTATCATGCAGTGAATGTTTGTACAAAACATCAAGTCTCTAGCTCAAAAAATGTAGAAAATAGAAATTTCACCCATCACCCCCCTTAAATATTTACAGGTATAATAGTATTAGTTTATCTTTAGTTCTAAGCATGGATTAATGAGAACTCGATTAGATAGAATTCTAAATATATCTAGTTCATGAGCTATGGATCTAACTTTGACCAAAACTTTTAAAGAAAGTAGAACATTGGAGTCGTCTTGATTCAAAAAGAGCTACATCTATTTTTGTCAATTTTTACAGGGGAGACAAAAAAAAAACTAATTTTACATGATGATTTTCTAACAACAAATTCCTTACCTTGTCACATTACAGCTAAAATTCAAACAAGTTCTGAAAATTTGAATTTCCTTTTCTTCCCTTTTTTTAAAGAATTAATGCAAAACTTAGGAGTATTAAAACTCCTGCTAAAATAGGTGTGTCGTATAAGATTGAACAGTTCATAAATTTAAGGAATGGAGAAGACGTTACAGTGAGCTACATGATTTTATTAACCAGATGTAATAGGAATAGTTAAGTCTCTTGGAATTGCGATGAGCAGGACATGTGGCATGAATGGGGAATGGAAGAGGGACATGGGGGATCTATAGGAACACGAGAGGGAGGGTAAGCAGACGAAGAATGAGGTGGGAGAATATTAATTATGATTTGAGGGAAGTAGATTATACAGGGAATGATTCGAAAACATTAGCTCAGGATATGGATGTATGAATAGCTTAGGTCCGCAGGGCTATGAATCTCGGGTTCGATAGTGCCAGTGAGTTAGTTAGAAGACATTCTATTTTAGCTCTGAATTTTGGATTTCATTTCATTCGGAACCTAAACAATGAGAATTTCTATTTAGAAATCCAAATGCCATACCTGATCAGCCACGGAAATGAGCAGTAGCAATCTACAAAAATACAATTTATTAAAATAATTTTATATTGTTTTAGGCCCAATGAAATAATAATAATAATAATAATAATAATAATAGCAGCTTTATTTTACCTGGCAGAGTTAAGGCCTTAAAGCCTTGCCTGCCACTCAACCAGATTTAAAAATAAAATACAAAAATGATTCTTACATCTAAATTACAATAAACATAAATGTATATACATGATACGTGTTTACAATTTAATTATATATCTATCTTCGGGTTTTTAACCTCCAAAGCCTACGATCTTGGGCATCTTCAGTGCTTAGCCCTTTTGCTTGCATTATTGTCTTCATGTTTTCCTTCCATGTTAACTTTGGTCTCCCTCTTTTCTTCTTACTGATCGGATGACATTCATATCGCTCATCTTCCATTCTTAAAACATGCCCTGACCACTTTAATTCCTTCTCCTCAATTCTTTCAATTATGCTTTCTTCTGCTTCCATTATGTTTCTAATTTCCTTATTTGTGACATGTTCTAATTTTGACTTTCTGGCACTTCTCCGTAAATAATCCATTTCTAGAGCTATTAGTCTATTCTTGGAGTACTTAATGATTGTCCATACCTCACTTCCATACATTGCAACAGATTCCACCAATGTTTTACCCAATATATTTTTTGTCTTTCCAAATATGCTTATCCCACCATATGGAATTTAACGATATCATCATCATCATCATCCAGGGATGAAGCCTGTTGGCTCATTCCGGTTTCATGAAAGTTAGAATTGTTAAAACTGTTCAGAGCATCTTCTGTGTGGGCGACCAATATTTCTCCTTCCACGCGGTTTATAATTTAGCAATAATTTTGGAAATCTTCCTTCTGGCATTCTATCAATATGTTCTTTCCAGTCGTTCCTATATTTAATTATTCGGTCTGTAAGTTTGAAAATATTTAGTTCCTTTCTTATTTCTTCATTTCTTTCTTATCCAGCAGAGTATATCCTGCTATATTTCTTAAAAATCGCATCTCAGCTGCTTCCAATCTTTGTTCTTGTCTTTTAGTGATCGTCCAACATTATTTACAAAATATTTGATTCAATCTACAGTTAGCGTTTGAAATATAAAATGTATAAGATAGAAAAGTCAGATAAAAAAACTATTAATGACATAGAATAAATTTAGTTGTTGAGAAAATGTAAATACGTAGGATATAATTTGTATCAGAAGCCAGGTGTTTAGTCTAGGAGACCAGGACTGTTTTCCAAACTCCTCCACAAAATCAAGATTTTACTTTCACCGAAGTGCTCTTTGTAAACAGACACACGGAATAGCAACCACCTCCACAATTCTACTTCTCTTAACAAAGAAGAGTCTAAACCAATGTTTATCAAACTATGGTCCGCGGTCTGTAAGTAGTCCTCTGAAATTAAACATGTATTTTAATACGAACTATGATTCGTTTGGCTCAACTTTGCAAGAAATTTGTAGACAGAGACAGCTGTGCTCGCCTCTCTCACTCGCATCAGCGTTGTCGGAATTTCTTGACCATATGCTAATAGGGGAAAGGGGGAAGACGAAAACTGACAACAAGGTGGGTTTTTTTCTTATTACCAGGGAGAAAGTGGTCAAGGATTTACTCTTATATCTCCATCTCTCTCTTTGCCAAGTTAAGCCAGATATACAATAATAACTAACCCACTGACACTATCGAACCCGTAGGATCATGGCCAAGCGGACATAAGCTCTTCATACATCCCTATCCTGAGCTGATGTTTTCCAATCATCTTCAATAAAGTCCACTTCCTTCAAACCGTGGTTAATGTTATTCTCTCACCTCACCTACTGGGCGCTTTCTTCTGGTTTCCCATGCCCTTATTTCGTTTCCCAATCGTGCCACATGTCCTACCCATCGCAGTCAACGAGACTTAATTCTTCTTATTATATCTGGTTTTTCATAAACGTCATGTAGCTCGCTGTTATGTAGTCTTCTCCAATCACCTATCTGTTCATCTATCTTAGTTCCAAATTTTTTCTAACAATTTTATTCACAGATACTTGTAGCATTTTTTCTGCCTTAAAATAAAGGTTCATGTTTCGCATCCATATAATAGAGTAAAGTAAAGTAAAGTAAAGTGTTCCCACAACAGGCCCGGAGGCCCTTGGGGTAGTAGGAGGTTAAGGCTCCCACTTTTTCTAGACAATCGGCACTTTATGTCAGCCGGGTTGTCAGCCCTGCGTGACGGCCGCCTTTACCCCCAGAACAAGCGTCTGGTACTCATTTCCGTTAGAGGCTGAGTCGACCCCAGGGCCATAGTGCCGCCAGAGGGTTTAATAGAACTGGTAGAATATCAGTTTTATATATAGGGGTATTCAGAAAGAAGGAACAGGCTTCAAACATTCATTTCTTCAAAACTACAAAAAATAGGAACAAAATTCGAACGTTCTTGGAAAGAGAAAAGTTTGAAGTTCCGATCACGGCCGCATTGACGCTGTTATTTCTTATGTTGTTTGTATCAAAATGGCGACACAATAGGCCGTTGGATTGGAAGAGGAGGAGCAGAAAATCAACTTCATCGCCGGTGGCCTCCCAGGTCACCAGACCTAATCTCGTGTGATTTTTATCTGTTGGATTACGTAAAAGACCGTGTTTTTATCCCCCCTATGACTGACACTCTTGAAAATCTGCGACATTGAATTGTTGAAACTGTGAATTCGATAACTAGAGATCAGCTGATTTGTGTGTGGCAAGAAATGAGCCACTGTTTTAATATTTGTCGTGTAACACACGGTGCTCATATTTGAATGGATAAAATAGTGAAATTTGAACTTTTTTCTTCCAGGAACATTGGAATTGTGTTTCTATTTTTTGTAATTTGGAAGAAATAAACATTTGAAGTCTGTTCCTTCTTTCTGAATAGTCTTGTATTTCGAGATTAAGGTTTTTTGAGAGAAGGTGGGACAAGAGTCCCTATAATTGATAATAACATGTATTTCCAGAATTGAGCCTATGATTTAATTTCTTAATGCCATACAGGACAACCTGGTGGCACTGGACAAAAAAATGCAAGCTTTAGATCCTAGATGGTGACATTCAGGATACATGTTATCTCTGTAGGTGGATATCTTTGCATGTGGAGTTCCTTCATTCCTCTGATGGTCAAGTAGAGTATATCGGCGCATGAATCTCATTTCTGCAGCTCTTAATCTGCTGGTGATGTCTTTATTTTTTTAGAACCCAGATTTCTCTGCCATACCGTACAAAATCTTAGAGAGAAAACAGAATTATCATAAGTAGTGCCACGAGTGATTTCCAATTGTTAAGACTATTTAACCAATCAAATTAAGCTGTTTACTCGAAAGTCATTATTTAAATATAATTATCGGTATTTTAGAATATTTATACATTTAATGTAAACGGCGATGTTTGAAAACAAATCAGAAATACGAGGTTATGTATATTCACTGCATCTTGATCATTCGCAATATTGTAAGAATGTACCCTAGTGGAAAAATAATGAAACACATCAAACTGTACAATATAATCAACGTTATAGGTTATTAACTTATATTTCTAATAAACAACTCAGTAAAATCAAGGAATTTGTTCATTATTTGCTATTCAATGTATTTGTTGGAGAAAAACAATGCTCTGAGCTATTCAGAATATTAAAAAGGAGGAGTTTTCTTTATCACAAAAGCAGGAGCTGATAAAGATAAATCGATAAAGCAAAGTGAAACACGATCGTCATTGGTTTAAAACAAAATTAATTGAAACGTGATTGGTCATTGACTACCCTTTGGGGCAAGCGTTAAATAATCGTTATGCATAGTTCCATAGGTAGTGAAGTAAAAGACAAAAGACTAGAGTTAATTACTGTGGTGAATTAAAAGGTGCGCCGTGCTAGTAATGAGGCAGTTTTATGAAACTCATAATAATCAGTGATAAGTTGACAGTTGCCTATCCTCGTGATTAGATAGCGCAATCTAATCGTCCAGCAGTTTACATGTTCTCACTAATTTTTAAATGTAAACCTTGAGAAACATTTCCTGGTAATATTATAGATTTGCAACACCACTGTAAGGATTCACTTCTTAAACATGGCTAATTTGGTCAGGGGAATATTACACTCAAATATATGTTTACATTCAATTTAAATCTATGTTGAGCATGTTATTCCCCCATCTCATCCTTGGTCTATCAACTGGGTGTTTTCCCTCTGGTTTCCCTAGAATAAGTTTCCATGCCCCTCTTTCATTTCCAATTCGTGCTAAATACCCTGCACATAGAGACTTAGCAGTTATTATTGTATCTGGTTTTCTATAATATTAGGCCTATATTTGCGTTTCTCCAAAAATCCATTTCAACTCCAGTTATTCTACTGGCATGTTGTTATGTAGTTTTTTATTTTTTATTTTACCTGATGGAGTTAAGACCGTAAGGTCTTTTGTTCCACTTCACCAGGTTAAATCATACATATAACAACAATTATGAATTATCTACATGTTGATTAATGATAGGCCTTCATAATAGATATAGGCTACATAATATAAAGTTGACAAGGGAAAGAAAGAAAAATAATAATACTTACTTACTTACTTACTGGCACTATCGAACCCGTAGGTTCATGGCCGCGCGGACATAAGCTCTCCATACATCCATATCCTGAGCTAAATGCTTTCCAATCATTCCCTGTATAATCTACTTCCCTCAAATCATAGTTAATGTTATTCTTCCACCTCATTCTTGGTCTACCAACTGGGCGCCTTCCCTCTGGCTTTCCTACAAGAAGATTCCATGCAAGTGTTTCATTCCCCATACGTGCAACATGTCCTGCACATCGCAGTCTACGAGACTTAACTGTTCTTATTATAGCTGGCTTCCTATAAAGACCATTTTGTTCATTGTTATGTAGTCTTCTCCATTCACCTGTCTGTTCATCTCTCCTTGGTCCAAAAATTTTCCTAAGTACTTTATTCTCAAATACTTGTAATCTCCTTTCCTCCCTTAAAGTAAGAGTCCAAGTTTCGCACCCATATAATATAACTGGTAGAATAATAGTCTTATATTAAAAAAATAGTAATAATAATAATAAAAGTAGTAATAATAATAAAAATAGTAATCTATAATTTGATGAAGTAATTGGCTTGGTAAAGAAAGTTTAAAATGTAAAGGAATAATAAAAGTATTCATGGAACACGATTATATATTATATTATCCAAGGAAATATGTAGTTAGGATGGGATGTAATACTGTCTTCCAGGAAAACGTATTATATGGGTGTGGAACGCCACTGAACGGAGGATAATGGAGAACTTCCGTCAGCTGGTGGTGATTTTATTAAGTGGTGCTCAAGGAGACGTTATGGCCAGCTCTTCTCGGCTATATGCCCCTACCCGTGCTGGTTCGAATCCGGTTCAATCCACCCATTTATTGCCATTAAATTGTTATTCTTACATTTAATGTTATTATTATTATTGTCAATATTATTATTATTATTATTATTATTATTATTATTATTACTAGTATGATTTTATTTTCCCATGACACTAGGCTTCTAGCAATAAAACAATTCTAACGAAATATTAAAATTGTACTTTAAAACTTTATGTAGTGTTCCAGTTGTATGGATGCGAAACATGGACTCTTCCTTTAAGAGAGGAAAAAAATATTAAGAGTATTTCAGAATAAGGTCTTTAAGAAAATGTTTGGACGAAAGAGAGATGAACAGTAAGGCAAATGGAGAAGACTTGACAAGGGACTTTAAGCGAAGTTCGTAATGTCAAACGTAACCAAAATAATTTTTGTGATGTTACGTATATCAGTGTTGCCATTATTTATGGAATGCCTAAGTATTATGTACAATATACATTGATTTATGCTAGTTTTAAAGAATGAAATATTTGTTTTTTTTTCTAATGCCACTAGGTTGTCTTTCATGGCATTTCTGCCTTTCTCCCCTAGTATTGGCGGAATTGTAATAAATTTCTTAGGTTTGGGCACCTGGAAGGCAGAGTTGCGTTACCCAGATGATATGATGGGTAATAAATGACAATGAAGCACCAGGAGAGTTCTTAACCTAAATTCCAGACCATGGACAACCACAGGAATAATCCCCTTTAAGGAAAATTCTCATGGTTTGACCGGGAATCGAACGTGGCATCTCATGAATTGTAATCAGACCACTAGCCCGTGAGACAGTATAAAATGTAGAAGATTGAAGAAAAATGATAAAAATACTATTAATTACAGAATCAAGTTAGTTGTGATGGAAACTTAAGTATCTTCTGTACCATATCCGCTTTTAGAGTGAACGTAACATAAAGGCCAATTGTATCCTTCCGCCATTCGCGCCACAATTACTGTCACATTGACAGGGAGCACGTGTGAAGTATATAAGAATTGAATTGAGTAGATTAGAAGAAATTTGGTGAAATTTTTCAGTGAACTTGTGAAATATATTTAAAATAACTTTTTTTACCACTAGCCAGACTCGTTTTTTTTTAATTTAGATGGCGACACAGCAACAGAAAACTCGACACTTTCAGTCATTTTGTTGCATCAGAATCGACTGAAGCATGACTCAAATGTATCATCCATATGTAATAAATTATTTTGAGTTGTAATTTTTGATTAGGTATATTTTAGAATATTTTCCATGTATTGAATATTATTATTTTCATTCACGAAGAATAGGTAAGTATAGTCAGAGGACAAAACATTCAAGACTAGAAGTGTATAAAACAACTCTTTTGTATGGCAGCGAAGTATGGACGTTGAAACAGAAGGATATACAGAGACTTAGATCTGCTGAAATGAGATACCTTCGGAGGACTGCAGGATACACACTACTAGATCACAAAAAAAAGTGAAGACATCTTAGAAGAATTACACATGGAACCTTTAGAAAACAAAATGTCTGATTATAAGTCAAGATGGATGCAACATGTTCATCGAATGGAAGATCACAGGATACCCAAACAAATGTTAAGATATCAACCTGCAGGAAGAAGAAGACCAGGACGTCCACTCAAGACTTTTGGATGGTGTTTCTCTTGAGGCCGAAACAGGTCAACAAATGGCCTAAATTCGTGAATGTATTATGATGATGATGATGATTCAAATGACATTTTTAATTTAATGAAGGGAACTACTTGTTCGCGTACTTACTTACTGCTTCTACAACGTACGTCGGTGTCCATAACCAATGAAAAGCGAGCAGGTCACGTGGTTTTGTTTTGACGAGGATCACTTTAATAGTGAACAACCTTTAGTACTTCCACCCGAAACTTTTGATGACGTAACAAGCAATCATGGCTGTTGTTTCTCTTACGTCATGAACTTGAGTTGTTTGTAAACATAGGAAAGTATTGAATGTCTTTAAATATGGAGTTAATTATGAATATCCCCTGAAGGAGATGTGTTGTGATAAATGAAGTGGGAGAGTTAAAGGAGAGCTTTGTATTGTTGATCCGTCAGCTTTAATGGGAATGTAGCATCACCTAGCAACGTGCGGATTCACTTCCTTATTAATTTTAAGCTGTACAGTCTGTTCCAGAACATGTGTTTACATCTCATGCTTCTTTCAACTCATTTCCCCCTCCATTTTATGCAACCTTACTGACTTTCAATCTTTTTTTATCAATAAATTTTCAAAATATACATAGGAACTGGACAGCTAATAACAAATGAGGGAAATATTGAGGAAGTGGCTGAATTCAAATACCTAGGAACAATAATCACAAATAGGAATGAGATGCACAGAGACGTTAAACATAGGCTCAAGTCTGGAAATGCGTGCTATTATGCATTGCAGAGACTCTTGATGTCCCAACTCCTTTCAAAAAACATTAAACTGAAAATATATAAAACTATTATTCTACCAGTTATATTATATGGGTGCGAAACATGGACTCTTACTTTAAGGGAGGAAAGGAGATTATAAGTATTTGAGAATAAAGTTCTTAGGAAAATTTTTGGACCAAAGAGAGATGAAGACAGGTGAATGGAGAAGACTAATAACAATGAACTACATGGTCTTTATAGGAAGCCAGATATAATAAGAACAGTTAAGTCTCGTAGCCTGCGATGGGCAGGACATGTTGCGCGTATGGGGAATGAAAGACTTGCATGGAAGCTTCTTGTAGGAAAGCCAGAGGGAAGACGCCCAGTTGGTAGACCAAGAATGAGGTGGGAAAATAACATTAACTATGATTTGAGGGAAGTAGATTATACAGGGAATGATTGGAAAGCATTAGCTCAGGATAGGGATGTATGGAGAGCGTATGTCCGTGCGGCCATGAGCCTACGGGTTCGATAGTGCCAGTGAGTAAGTAACATGGACCATTACACTCTAGCGAATATTACATTTTACATTTATTTTAAAAAATCTTAACGTTTTATAGATGTGCAATTTCAAATATGATTTATTTAAAATTAAAAAATCGTCTCATTTTCTCAAAAAAAACGTGCACTCATATTCTAAAAAGCCAATTTTTTATGTTTTCTGCCATATATTAAAAAATTAAATTTCACAACGAAGAAATGGGGCTAGAAGTAAACGTCAATGGAATTAAATATATGTTCAGACATATAAATACATTATATAATGGAAGTGAACAGATTTTGAAGAAGTGGCTGAATTCAAATACCTAGGAACAATAATTACAAACAGCAATGAGGCGCAGGAAGAAATTAAACATAAGCTTAATTCTGGAAATGCGTGCTGTTATCTATTACAGGGACTCTTGACGTCCCAACTCTTTTAAAAAAACATTAAGCTGAAAATATATAAAACTGTTATTCTCTGTTATATTATATGGATGCGAAACATGAGCTCTTACTTTAAGGGAGGAGAAAATGATAGCAGTATTAGAAAAAAGTACTTAGGATTTTTTTTGGAACAAAGAGATGAACAGACAGGTGAATGGAGAAGACTACATAACAGTGAACTACATGATCTTTATAGGAAACCCGATATAATAAGATGAGCTTAAGTCTCGTAGACTGCGATGGGCAGGACATGCGGCACGAATGGAGAATAAAAGAGAGGCATGAACTCCTTATAAGAAAATCAAAGGAAACGCGCCCAAGGAAGGATAACATTAACTAGATTTGAGTTAATAGATTATATAGATTAGCTCAGGATAGGGATTTATGGAGAGCTTATATCCGCGCGGCCATGAACCTACGGGTTTGATAGTGCCAGTGAGTTAGTTAGGGGAAAATATTAGCTCAGGATAGGTACGTGTGGAGAGCTTATGCTTGCGTGGCCATGAGCCTAAGGTTTTGATAGTGGCAATAAGTTAGTTATGCCATTTATATGTCTGATTGAATTGGTATTTGTTATGGATTTTTTTATAATCCACAACAGTGTAGGTAAGAAACTTTCTATTTCAGTAAATGTGTGTCATTTATCTATTTATTTAAAAAAATCTAATTATATTTTTAAATTGTTTCAAAGTCTGTATTTAAAAAAAAAGACACGTGATAGAATTATTTGAAATATGAAGTCCTTAGAATCGAATAAAATTAATTCATGACGGAAAATAAGACAACCTCTCTTGGCTCCGTCTTACTGACAGATGTAAATTGCACTCTCTTTCACTACTTTTCAAGCTTCTGAATTCCTACATCCCTACTTACCTGGCGTCTAGATTTGAGAAGTTATCCTCTTACCACAATATTGACACTAGATCACAAGATAGCAGTCTGCTAACAATTCCTCTTCATAGCACTTCCTCCTATTCTACTTCCTTCACAGTAGCCTCTGCCCGCTCCTGGAATCTCCTTCCTCAAGATATCAGGGGTTGCCGCACACTTGGTACCTTTAAGTCACGCTTATACAGTTACCTGTTGTCTAATAATTAATTTTTCTCTATTTATTTAATTTTATACTATGTCATTAATCTTTTCCTGTTTTTTATATATATATTGTACATATTATATATTTAATTCGTTAAATTTAGAGTAAATCAAAATACATTATAAATATTAATTGTATTGTATTCATAACTTGTAATCGTTTATATTTATAGATATATATTGTAATTTAGATTTAAGACTATTTTTTGTTTGTATTTTTTTTAAACCTGGTTGAGTGGTAGACAAGGCCTTAAGGCCTTAACTCTGCCAGGTAAAATAAAGATATTATTATTATTATTATTATGTTATATACAGTAACATTTGTAGGGGATGTGCCACTTTTGCAGTAAATCTTAGATAATATTAATTATACTCATGATAACTTTTCATGAGTATTTGAGAATAAAGTTCTTCGGAACATTTTTGGACCGAAGAGAGATTAACAGACAGGTGAATGGAGAAGACTCTATAACAGTGAACTACATGGTCTTTATAGGAAGCCAGATATAATAAGGACAGATAAGTCTTGTATACTGCGATGGGTAGGACAAGTGGCACGTATGGTGAATGAAAGACGTGCATGGAAGCTTCTTGTAGGAAAGCGAGAGGGAAAACGCCCAATTGGTAGACCAAGAATGAGGTGAGAGAATAACATTAACTATGATTTGCGGGAGGTGGATTATACAGGAATGATTGGAATCATTGGCTCGGGATAGGAGTGCATGGAAGGCTTATGTCCGCGCGGCCATGAACCTACGGGTTTGATAATGCCAGTGAGTGACTGAGTGAATAACTTTTTTTAATGCTATTTCATCAGTATTGTTGGAACTTTTCAGAACACTCTATAGTCAGGATGATTTTCCACACGGTGCACATCATTAGACCGGTGAAGTGGTACCATGCAAAGTAAAGTAAAGTGATCCCACTACAGACCTCAGGAGGCCATTGGGATAGTGGAAGGTTAAGTCTCCCACTTTTCTGGACAATCGGCACTTGCCAGCCCTGCGTGACGACCGCCTTTACCCCCCAGAATAAACGTCTGGTACCCATTTCCGTTAGAGGCTGAGTCGATCCCAGGACCATAGTGCCGCCAGAAGGTTTGGGTAAGTTTAAAAATCCTGACCCCACCGGGACTCGAACCCTCGACCTTCCGGCTTATAGCGCAGTGCCTTAATCACTACGCCAGTGGTACCATGCTCGTTTGTGATTCCGAGGTGTTCGCGATTTTTTAAGGGGGAGAAAAAAATATTGAGTATGAGTTCCTTCGGAAGGGAAGTAGTCTTAGGTCTCACGTCGTACATTATGGCACGTAAAGTCCAAAATAAGAGGGCTCTTGGTAAAAATTGTTGACTTTTCACACACATTTTTTTTTAATTTCGATGCTGGTGATCTGACAAGGGAACTGTCATCCATGGCATGCTGAAACATACCTTCGAAGTTTCTTGCAGAAAAGCCTTGTGATGTACTAAGACCATGTCAAAAAAAATCTGCCAATTTTAACTGCAAGACAATAAAATCCAGGGCCAAAACTCTCATTTAAACTATAGGGAAGTAATAAAACTTTCGAATTGGTAGATTGGATAACCTTCACTACTTGCCGTCTGCGCCGCATCCCGCCTCAATCCACTCCCCTCTTACTCAAGCAGGAAGTCCATCTTCTTCTCAAAGTGGGTTACTGTTGTTGGATTCTAGCTTCTATTTCTGTAGCTTGTAGTTATAAACAACAGATTTTTTTTGGACACAGCCTTGGTACATCGAAACTTTTCTTTGGGAGAAATTTGAAGTTAGGTTTTAACATGCAATGATTGACATTTCCCTTGTGAGTTACTAAAGTGCGTCGTTAAATATTGTTTGCCAAAATGTGCGACGTGGCCAGTTACTGGGAGCGCAGTGAAGTATTTTCACTGAACTGCCTCGAAACTTCATATTTATATAAATATCAAAATCTTATAACATTTTAATCGGCCGCGGTGGACTAGCGGTTATGCTCCTTGCCTCTGGTCCCAAGGGTCGCGGGTTCAAACCCGTCCGGTGTCGATGCATTTTTAAGGATGGAAAAAACCAAGGAGCAAGTCCTCCGGGAGGGACTTCAAGCCGTGGGTCCCGAGTCTGAAGATTTTCAGGCTCGTAAAAGATCCTTAAGCCTGAATGAAAAGGCCTCTGAGTAAAATTTACCGAATTTTCCCGTCCTAGTACTACCTTGGTTTCCTAGATGTCAGTATGAGGCGGAACGCTGACCACGGACTACTCAAGTGACATCTATACCAAAACAAGTGTAACTAAATTAGTATGGTTGAAATTCTTCCCTGTAGGGGGAGAGCGCCTAAATATCTGTTAAGGGAAACATAGGCTTACAAGAAGAATCAAATTTTAAGTTTAATTTTTATTTAATTAAATTAATACGGATTCTCATCAAGTAAACGCCAAATTAATTGATTATATGGAATTAGGATGGAAACGTATCGGTAAAATATACCTATTTATTGCTTGGCGACTGTGGAAAAAGCAGATTGATAAAGGATACAGTTTACCAAAAACATTTGGTAACCGCTGCCTAATTTTTAAACACTCCTAGAATCTGTGGTTCCGGTACATGGCTGTGGGTAGTCTCTGGTTCGTGCTCAACTCCTTGAAGCACCAGGCGAGACTGGCCGCATATTGATCCCCAGCAATATCTTGCGATAGTTAGACCTGCGGGGGAACACAGTGCTCCCCTCCAACACGCGAGGGACGCCCTGCATGCACTTTACTTCATCTCGTAGAATAAACGTTAATTTGTATTAATTGTAAGTTCACCTCCGATTTTTTGGCTCTAAAGGATGTTGATTCAGGTACATATTTTATATAGCATATATAGGGTGCCGGAATGTACAGGGATTGATGGATAAAATTGACGAAATTCCAAGAGAACTTGAAAAATACAACATGGAGATTGCAGTTTTGACAGAAACGAATAAAAGAAGACAAGGAGAAGAGACATTAGGTAGATATATTCATTTTTGGAGCGGATTTGATAAAGGGAAGAGAATCTAAAGAGAAATAAAACATAATACAATAAGAGAAATTATGAATGTAGAAAAGGATATTGTACAAGAAATTGAAGAAATCCAACTATGATGGTCTTCTTAAATATAATTTGTAGGATTTTCGTCCTGTTTGTTTCCAAAATCATTCCTCGGAGGAAGACGTATTGGATGTGCATTCACTGTCTATCCATCTCTTGGCTGGTCTTCCTCTTCTTCTTCTCCCGTTCATTGGTCTATCTTCTTCAGCTCTTTTTGCAAGTCGGTTGTCTTCCATTCTTTCTATGTGACCCTTCCAATATTTTCGTCTGTCTATAATAAATTTGGTTATGTCTTGAATATGACATTTGTCCCTAATTTCTGTGTTGTGTATTTTATCAAATAATGTTTTCCCCTGAATAGTTATTAAGATTTTCATTTCACATGTGTTTATTATTTGTTTATTTTTTGTTGTATCGGCCCTAGTTTCTGCTCCATATACGATAACTGGTCTAACTATCGTTTTGTATATACGGGTTTTGCTTGTATGTTTGTTGCGCCAAATTAAATCTTTCATATATCCTGATATTTGTGCTGCTTTATCAGCTTGTTTCTTTACTTCTTTTATTAAATTTTTAGTGTTTGTTATTAATACACCTAAATAATTAAATTCTGACACTTGTTCTATAATTTTTCTTTCCACTTCTAATTTGCATCTTACTGGTTCTTTTGATATTGTTAAGCATTTGTCTTATTGGTGTTAATTTCCATATTGTATTTTCTGGCCAGAAAAACTATGATGGTATGGGCATATAATGAGAAAAAGGGACACAGAAGCAAACAAAGCAGTATTGAAACGGATACTTCCTGGAAAAGGGGAACGTGGTAGACCAAAGCCAACGTGGATAAAGGGAAAAATGACAGAAGAAGACACGCAAGACCGGGAAAGAGTGAATATATATATATATATATATATATATATATATATATATATATATATATATATATTATATAATATATATATATACGAGGGCGGATCGGAAAGTAACGTACAATAACTTTTTTCTGCCTTGGTATTACAGCTAGAATGTTGAAATTTCACAGAGATATAGTTTGAAGTTTTCACTACAGATGGTATTTTTTTTCTCAGGTGCCCCTCTTGCGAGAGAAGCTTGAACTGTGCAACAAAGATGGCGCGCATGCTACAGTCGTCCACCTGTGAGGAACAGGGCGGATCGGAAAGTAACGCACAATAATTTTTTTTAAAAAAGTTTAATAGTAAAAAAAAGGGAAAAAATCACAAATGAACTTACATCTTTTACCTACTTTTCGACTTCTTCAACACATTTTTCCCATCGTGTTACCAGTTTCAATATTCCCTGTTCGTAGAAGTCCGTTTGGTTGGAGTGTAGCCATCTGCGCACTGCTGATTTCACTTCCACATCTGTCTCAAAGCGTTTGCCGGCCAGGAATTTCTTCATGGGACCAAACAGATGAAAGTCCGATGGTGCGGGATTGCTGCTGTTGTCGGCCGGCCAGAGCGTGGCGAATCACTAAGGTTGACGCGTCCCTCTTGGAAGAATGTGCACCACCTGGAGACATTGCTACGGTCAATACAATCATCCCCATACACGCCACGCATGTCCCTGTGAATTTCACTGGGTTTATGCCCTTTGGCCCACAAAAATCGAACAACACTTCTCTGTTCCTCACAGGTGGACGACTGTAGCATGCGCGCGATCTTTGTTGCATAGTTCAAGCTTCTCTCGCAAGAGGTGCACCTGAGAAAAAAATACCATCTGTAGTGAAAACTTCAAACTATATCTCTGTGAAATTTCAACATTCTAGCTGCAATACCAAGGCAGAAAAAAATTATTGTGCGTTACTTTCCGATCCGCCCTCGTATATATATTGGTTGAGGATACCTGTGTATATAACAGAAAGAATCCTGGAAAAAAAGAATGAAACCATAAAATGAGTTTTAAAGTAACACGCCGTAGCATAGTGGTTAAGGCACTGCGCTACAAGCCGGAAGGTCGATGGTTCAAGTCCCGGTGGGGTCAGGATTTTAAACTGGCCCAAGCCTTCTGGTGGCACTATGGCCCTGGGGTGGCCCCAGCCTCTAACGGAAATGAGTATCAGACGCTTGTTCTGGGGGTAAAGGCGGCCGTCACGCAGGGCTGACAACCCGGCTGACATCAAGTGCCGATTGTCCAGATAAAACGGGAGCCTTAACCTCCTACTACCCCAAGAGCCTCCTGAGGCCTGCAGTGGGATCGCTTTACTTTACATCTAAATTTGTTTAATACCATATAACATCGCTATTATTAACAGCAGAATGAATGAAATTAAGTTAATTAACCCTAGTGCATCTATGTATTGGCCGAAAAGTAAAATTGTCATTTTTTTTTCAATGTTTCTATTATTATCTCGTGAAAAATTCCAAATATCTCGAGAAATTACCTGAGATTTCGCAACCATGAACTGAGAAGAACTACTAACTAACTCATTGGCACTATTAAACCCGTCGGTTCATGGCCCTCGGACATAAACTCTCCAAACTTCCCTAATATGAGCTAAGGTATTCCTATTATCCCTTATATCATGGTTAATGTTACTCCCCACCTCATTCTTGATCTGTTAACTGGTCGTTTTCCGTCTGGTCGTCTTACAATGTCCCCATACTCTTCTTTCATTGCCCATTCGTGCAACATGTCCTGCCGATCACAATATACGAGACTTAACTCTTACTGCATCTGTTTTGTTATAAAGACCACGTAGCTCACTGTTCTGTCTGTTCATCTCTCTTTGGTCCAAAATGTTTCCTAAGAACTTTATTCTCAAATGTTCAAGTCCCGGTGGGGTAAGGATTTTTAAACTAACCCAAACTTTCTGGCGGCACTATGGCCCTGGGGTCGACTCAGTCTCTATTGGGAATGAGTACCAGACGCTTGTTCTGGGGGTAAAGGCGGCCGTCACGCAGGGCTGACATCCCGGCTGACATCAAGTGCCGATTGTCCAGAAAAAGTGGGATTCTTAACCTCCTACTACCCCAAGGGTCCCGAGGCCTGTACTTTACATTACTAGTAATATTTTCTCCTCCCTTAAAGTAAGAGTCCATGTTTCACATCCATATAATATAACTGGGAGAATAACAGTTTTATATATTTTCAGTTTAAATAAGAGAATCCTAACTATATTTAGACATATATAGCTTATATACTGTATAATCTATCAATTGCTTTGCATTAAATACAATTTCCTTTCTTTTTCAGGTAAGTGGATAATTTGAACGTTCGTAAGATTACCGGAGAATATCTAAAGGTATGGTCCTATGATTATTTTTTGTTATGCTAAGTTTGAAAAAAAAATAATAATTTTAACCTACTCAGTGACGTAGTTACTGGGCAACAGAACCTATATTTTATATTCTAACAAAACACTGTATCAAAACATAAAATACAAGTTAAAAAACGTAAAATTCACTTTAATGATTTGATGGTCGCCGTGCTGTAGTCGGTAGAGTCCCTACCTTCCACTCCGACGACCCGTGTTCGATTCCCGGCGGGGTAGGGGATTTTTAATCTCCACCTTGGGTCTGGGTGTGTGTCCTGTCCTTGTGTCTATATGTGTGAACAACAGAAAGTTAACTAAAAAGGTAAAACAATAAGGGAAAGAGTGTAAACGAAAAGAGAGGGGAAAAAAAAAACAGCCTATTGACCTTCATTTGAAATCCTTCCGATATATCTAATGGACTAGGATTAGATACCCTATTATTTACGAATTAAAAGTTTATACTGGAATAGTAATAGTTATGGTCTTGAAACTTAAAAGAATTTGGCGGTATCTTAGTCCATTTAGAGGAATCTTTGTTTATATATATATATATATATATATATATATATATATATATATATATATATACACACATACACCCACACACATGAGTGATATTGAAAACAAAAATGTAAAAAATGTCATATGAAAGTGATGAAGCAGTGTTTGTGTTTAATTTTTGCTTTTCGGTGAAATAAATTATTTTCAGTTCATTTTTTATATAATAATTGTCACGATTTCCAAGAAACCCGTTCATAAAAAAGTAGAATTGATGCAATAGCGAACTAATATTTTAGCAACGTGTGGGAAAATATGAAAACAATGCCACAAGGTCGCTTTTAATTACTGTTCTGTCAGATAAAATGTGGTCAGTTCTTTTCCGCACTTTTCTTTCTAGAGAAGTGGTTATCTGTAATTTTAACATTTGATAGTGAAACTCTGAATTATCAAAAACCTAACATTTTGAAATTATAACACAGCTTTCATTGGCTGAGGTGGAGAATTTAACATTTAAATATAACGGTTTTAAAAATAACAATGTCTTTGTAATATACTGAGACGAATATTCGGTATTATAGGCCTAAGGGATGAAGTTGGAAAACGGGTTAAGCTTCACAATTAAGAGCTCCATAGCTTATTTTGTTTATATATTTACCCAGTATTGTGAAGAATTTGGGTAGCTACAGTAAGTATCTGCTCCAGGTTGAGAAACAGGCTATAACGGCTGGGGGACTTCATATCCTGACCACTATCACTCTTATACTGGTTAGATCATCCTCCATCTCTGTAAATGACAGTGCTTTAGTACGAAAGATTATGTTTAGAAATAATTGTTGGTCATTAACTATTTTGGCATAAAAAATAAAAAAAAAGTGTATGCACCCTTTATCATAAGTAATGCCACGAGTGATTTCCAATTTATCTAGATAATTTGGAAATCAAGAGTGGCATTTGTTAGGACTATTTAACGAATACAATTAAGCTGTTTACTCACAAATCATTATTTAAATTTTAAAATATTTATATATTTAATGTAAACGGCGATGTTTGAAAACAAATAAGAAACGATTGGTACGCTTCATTTGATTCTTTTGTTCATCACTACAACCAGATCATATTATTTACTGCCAAAGGAACGCAATATTGTAAGAATGCAGTCTAGTGGAGTAAAAATGAAACACATCAAACTGTATATTAATTCATTTCTGATGTCCCATGATGTAAATATGACAATTATATTTTTGTGGAATGTTATTACCTAGGAAAAATTACATTTAAGAAAGTGCAAACAGTGGTTTCTTTTTTTTTTTGGTGGTATAATTAAATGCTACAAATGTTTTATATTAACTCCCGCATGCGCTATGTGTTGACAATGTGTTCATGCAATATATATACACAATCTGGTAGCCGTATTACTTACGGAGTCAGTCACTGCAAAATAATGCTATAACCTATTCAGAATATTAAAAATGAGGTGCTTTCTTTATTATGGTAAACTTTAGTTGGTAAATTCTAGGCGACACAAGACTATGATTGGATGTAAATAAAAAATAATTGTAATGTAATTGGTCATTCACTCCCATTTGGGGCATGAGTTAAATAGTCACAAGTAATGCCACGAGTGATTTCCAAATTATCGATAAATTCCCGACTCACGAAGTGAGGAGTGAATTTATCTAGAGAATTTGGAAACCAAGAGTGGCATTTGTTAGGACTATTTAACGAATAAAATTAAGCTGTTTACTCACAAATCATTATTTAACTATAGTTATTTATATATATATATATATATATATATATATATATATATAATGTAAACGGCGATGTTTGAACAGAAATGAGAAACGATTGGTACAGCCGAGTCTACGACAAGGTAACGTCACCTAGAAGCACTCACCACTGAAGATGCCCTCCGCAGTTGAGGGAGAAACGTCTGGGATAAACACCAGTTATAGATCACAGCCACATAGCCAGGCATCTTTTAATATTATGATTACCGGCCGTGAAAGCCTGCATTCCACAGACATAAAACTGTTATTCTCCCAGTTATATGGATGTAAAATTATTACTTTATGCTTTAAGGGAGGAGAAAATATTACGAGTATTTGAGAATAAAGTTCTTAGGAAAATGTCCCGCGCCGTAGCCGAGCGGTTAAGGTAGGAAGCCTTGGCGCAGAGCTACGGGACTTGGGCTGGTTCGAGTCTCCATGGGGGAAGAAATTTTCTCATGGTATTTCGGCCAGTATGGGACCGGTGCCCACCCAGCATCGTGAGGCAATTGGGTAGCTACAATAAGTAGCGGCTCCAGGTTGAGGAACCAGCTATAACGGCTGGTGGACTCGACATGCTAACCACATGTCACCCCACACTGGCTGTTGATAATCTACCTCTGTGATTGACACATGTGGATGTGAAGGGCCAGCAGCCGGCTGGTAAAAGGGCAACCGCTGAAAAGTGGAAAGACCCTCAATCGGAGGAAAATGTTTGGACCAAAGAGAGATGAACAGACAGGTGAATGGAGATAACTACATAACAGTGAGCTCCATGATATGTGTAGGAAACCGGATATAATAAGAAGAGTTAAGTCTCTTAGGCATGGGCAGGACATATGGCACCAATGGGGAATGAAAGGCATGTAAGCTTCTTGTAGGAAAACCAGAGAGAAAACGCTCAGTTAATAGACCAACAAGAGTTTTAGAGTAACATTAACCATGATTTGAGAGGGTTCAAGGAATCTAGGAAGGCAGTGAAATGATGGACAGAACAACTGTGAGGCGGAACAGGCAATTTTCCTAGCCGTGAAGTGAAGAAGAAGAATTATTTGGGAGAAGTATATTATACAGAGGATTATTGGAAAACATTAGCTCAGGATAGGGATATATGGAGAGGGTATGTCCGCGCGGCCATTAACCTATGTGTTCGATAGTGCCAAGTGAGTTAGTTAATTTGTGTGAAGGTTTGCAGGCGGCTAGGCTAAGGGGCTTCTAGGCGTGTTGCGATATGGAGTTTTGAAATGTATATTGATGAAGGTTCCATTGGAGTCGGGTTTACTTGTAAGAAGTACGACTGTACACGAAGGGAGAAATAATTTACATTTTCCTTTCGGCAGTCTCCGCTCCGCGCGCCCAGTGACCTACCCCTTGTGAAGGTTATTCAGCTCTACAAGCGGGGTTTATTACCCAATCTCCCTCTTTTCTCTCTTTTGTTCTCACTCTTTATTGTTTCAGTATTGTTTTATTTTAATTTATTTAGACTCGTTTTAAAATTGTATGAACTCAAACATTTTCCTCATTTGTGAGTTGCAAACTTACCTTTTATTCATTACAAGAGCATTTTTTTTTTATATTTTTGTTGTTGACACTACTGTGTATTTGTTCTATTTAAGAATCGCTGTGTTGTTCCTGATAGACTAACATAACTTCACAACGATGTAAGAGATCAGGTAAACCAATAACTCCGCCATTACCCAGAAAAAAATAGTTACTATTGACCTCAACATAGCTAAAAATATATACAGTTTCAATATTAAAAGAAGTAACAACAATGAAACATGCAACCGAACGGAGGAAACCCGACAAATGTTCCCAAGATAGACTAAAAATGGCGATTCGCCTTAGAGCCGAAGAAGCTGATTATTTCGATATTAATTTAATTAAATTCAAGCCACTCTGCTAGGGTTTTCGGTGGGTTTCCCTAGCTTAAAGACAAATGTCGGAGAGACTCCACCAGTAAATTATACTCCCATAATAATAATAATAATAATAATAATAATAATAATAATAATAATAATAATAATAATAATAATAATAATAATAATAATAATAATAATTAATAATAATAATAATAAATTATTTTTTATTTATTTTATTTATTTATTTATATACAGAATTTTAATGTTTACACATCTTTCTGTGCCTAAAGTTTTATCTTTCTTCTCCACTCGTCTCTCTCCATCCAATCCATGCCCTCCAGTCCTCTTGCTCTCATTCTAGTTCTTATTTCCTGCATCCACGAGTTTCGAGGTCTTCCTCTCCTCTTTCTTCCAGGTGGACACCATTCCAATGTTTCCCTGGGTACTCTTTCTTCTTGCATTCGTCGTACGTGCCCATACCTATGCAATTGCTTATACCATAAAGTAAAGTGATCCCACAACAGGCCTCAGGAGACCCTTGGGGTAGTAGGAGGTTAAGGCTCCCACTTTTTCTGGACAATCGGCACTTGATGTCAGCCGGGTTGTCAGCCCTGCGTGACGGCCGCCTTTACCCCAGAACAGGCGTCTGGTACTCATTTCCGTTAGAGGCTGAGTCGACAAATGCCGGAGAGACTCCACCAGTAAATTATACTCCCATAATAATAATAATAATAATAATAATAATAATAAATTATTATTTATTTATTTATATACAGAATTTTAATGTTTACACATCTTTCTGTGCCTAAAGTATTATCTTTCTTCTCCACTCATCTCTCTCCATCCAATCCATGTCCTTCGGTCCTCTTGCTCTCATTCCAGTTATTATTTCTTGCATCCACGGGTTTCGAGGTCTTCCTCTCCTCCTTCTTCCAGGTGGACACCATTCCAATGTTTTCCTGGGTAATCCGTCTTCTTCCATTCGTCGTACGTGCCCATACCAATTTAATTGTTTATACCGAATTATTATTATTATTATTATTATTATTATTATTATTATTATTAAGAGGGAGAAGTTATATAGTATCCTGCTGGAGTTCGGAATTCCTAAAAAGTTAGTTAGACTTATACGAATGTGTCTAAATGGCTCAACGAGTAGGGTGCGTGTAGGCAAACAGTTTTCAGACACTTTTGAAATCCAGAATGGGTTGAAGCAAGGAGATGCACTATCTCCTCTACTATTTAATTTTGTACTAGAGCATGCCATTAAATCTTTAGAGAATGAGGAAGGCTTACAACTGAATGGTATTAATAAGCTGTTAGTTTATGCTGATGATGTAGTACTACTGGCCGATAGCGAGGAGATACTAAAGGCCAACACGCACACACTATTGAGTAACACTAAGAAATTAGGACTGGAAGTAAATATCAGTAAAACTAAATATATGGTCACACGTAGAAATACATTGTATAATGGAAATGGACAGCTAATGACAAATGAGGGAAATTTTGAGGAATTGGCTGAATTCAAATACCTAGGAACAATAATCACAAATAGGAATGAGATGCACAAAGAAATTAAACATAGGCCCAATTCTGGAAATGCATGCTATTATGCATTGCAGAGACTTTTGATGTCCCAACTCCTTTCAAAAAACGTTAAGCTGAAAATATATAAAACTATTATTCTACCAGTTATACTATATGGGTGCGAAACATGGACTCTTACTTTAAGGGAGGAAAGGAGATTACGAGTATTTGAGAATAAAGTTCTTAGGAAAATTTTTGGACCAAAGAGAGATGAACAGACAGATGAATGGAGAAGACTACATAACAATGAACTACACGGTCTTTATAGGAAGCCAGATATAATAAGAACAGTTAAGTCCCGTAGACTGCGATGGGCAGGACATGTTGCGCGTATGGGGAATGAAAGACGTGCATGGAAACTTCTTGTAGGAAAGCCAGAAGGAAAACGCCCAGTTGGTAGACCAAGAATGAGGTGGGAGAACAACATTAACTATGATTTGAGGGAAGTCGATTATACAGGGAATGATTGGAAAGCATTAGCTCAGGATAGGGATATATGGAGAGCTTATGTCCGTGCGGCCATGAACCTACGGGTTCGATAGTGCCAGTGAGTAAGTATTATTATTATTATTATTATTATTATTATTATTATTATCGATAGTAGTAAAATTCATGATAAGTTTCCGTTGTGGTGTTAATGCACAGAGATATAGAAGAGCACAAATACCAATGGAAAGAACATTTAGACAGAATGGACAATATAAGATTACCCAAAAATATCAACACCTACAAACCACATGGGAAAATATCTTAGAGACGGCCAAGAAAACGATGGACTTGAGACCGGAACAGGTCACATTGACCTAATCCTGGAAAGGAAGAAGAAGAAGATATATGATTAAAAACTATAGGTCCGTCTCCTCAACTTAAGTTGTTTTAAAACTTTGTAGGCCTTTCGGGACTAGTCCCATCATCAGCAGAATGCATTAGGTCCGTTCTTGTTGACCCTTGTTGAAGCACTGACTTGGTTGTGAATATTTTTAAAAAGATCTACAAAGTTTTAAAACAACTTAAGTTGAGGAGACGGACCTACAAGGTGACTAGTTTATAGTTTTTAATGATACATTATATTACTGTGATTGTTATTATTTTACATTTTCTAAATTCAAAATTCCGCACAATCAGCTTAACCTTAAAAGGGCCTTTTTATTTTCTTGAAATGGAGCCCGGTTGGGCGCTCAGCGACATCTTCTCGGATATCCATTACCACTAAATTTAATTGACCAAAACGACCCAGCCTTTAAGGGCGGCTTGCGCACAAAGCTCCACGACCTAAGGCGACGTACTTTTGAACAATAATTCATTAAACTTCGTCGACGAACCGCCCCACATTGATCCCTCCGGTGGAAATACCAGGTAGCACAGTAGGAAGCCATCGTAATTTCAACCGAGCCAGAAAAGGCTATAATGGGTAAAGAGGGCAAAAAAACGTAAGTCCCTATATTATCAGGGTCTGCTACGGCAGCCCCTAAAGGTTGTTGATAGACCAGTCTCATGGTAACAGCTCCAGTAGACTTGGACACAAGAAGAAGTTGCGTGAACTGGTTGTACAGCTCAGAACTTCCTCTTTGCTTATGTATTACAGTGAAACTCTTGGCAGTGTATCCCATAAGATACATTTCCTTGAAATCTATTAACCAGGACCGTGAAATGTTTATTGATTTGATACATTTAATATATTGTTTATAAAAATGAGAAAGTAAACTCAAATGAAGTTCTACATGGTGTGAAAGCAATACCAGTTCTACTATATGGATCAGAAACTTGGGCCATGACACGAAATGATATTAACAAATTGTAGACTACAGAAATGAGGTGTTTGAGATCAGTTAAGGATTGCATTAGGTTGGATAAATTTAAAAATTATGATATAAGAAAATAATTAAATGTAATATGTGAAGCCGAAACAGGCCTAAAGCCTAATCCCTGATTGAAGAAGGGAATATCTGAGTAATATAGTTTTGTTACATATGAAACAATTAAAATACAGTAAAACCTGTCTATAAAGGAACATGACGGTTCCTTAAATATATTTCCGTCTTGGCAGTTTTCCTTCTTATAAAGAGTTCCCAAATTACAAGCTTGAATTTTCTCACGCAGTGTAAGGGTTTTACATGCACGCTTTAAAGACATAACGTATTGAACTGAAATACAGACAAAATAGTGTATGTAACACAGCACAGTTTGCACGGCAATACAAAACAATTTTATTACACAAAAACGAGAAGGAACTCAACTACAGGAGGACTGAAGAGTTTCCCAACTCCCTCGCAGATTACTTAAGCAGGCAAGGAAAAGCGAGGGATTCTCGCTATCACACATAACAAGGATATCCCTGCTATACAATGACAACACAAGATGGTGAACCGATATAATGCAGTAGCGTCAGATGCATAATTTTCACGTGTGGTCATTAATACTGTAATTAGAACGTGCTTAAGAATGATTTTCCGTCTTACTGAGGTAAAAATTAACTATTGGTACTTTAAAAATCACTCCGTTTCCGAGTTATGATGGTTTCCGGCCTACATAGGCCGATTTTACATATAAAATCGTACCGTTCTGGAGATTTCTTTCCGCCTCCACAGGTTTCCTTCTTATAAAGGTTCCGGCTAAGACAGGTTTCACTTTATATAAACTGTGGTGGTATTCATACTTCGTTTCTGCAATTGACTGAATGTTTTAGACCGATCCTGTCGTTTTTCCATATTTACATTAATGGTAAACGCATTTTGTGGATATATAAACAAAACAAATCACAATAATAGTAACACTTTGTTCCATTGTTATTTAAGGACTTTATAATGTTTATCCAGCCTCATGAGCTAGTGGTCAGCGTTTCTGATCACTGTTCATGAGGTCCCGGGTTCGATTTCTGGTCAAAACGTAGTAATTTTTCCTTAAAGGAATAATGCCTCTGGTTGCCCATGGTTTGGAATTTAGGTTAAGTTTGGGTTAAGAACGGGGACACGCCATAGCGTAGTGGTTAAGGCACTGCGCTACAAACCGTAAGGGGTTGAGGGTTCGAGTCCAGGTGGGGTCAGGATTTTTAAATTGACCCAAACCCTCTGGTGGCACCATGGTCCTGGGGTCGACTCAGCCTCTAACTGAAATGAATACCAGACACTTATTCTGGAGGTAAAGGCGGCCGTCACGCAGGGCTGAGAACTCTGCTGATATCAAGTGCCGATTCTCTAGGAAAAGTGGGAGCCTAAAAACCATCTACCGCAAGGGTCTCCTAAGGCCTGTAATGGGATCACTTTACCTTTTTTAGGTTAAGAACTCAAGAGTGCTAGATCCAGTAAAGGAAGATGGAATTTGGAGGATAAGAAGGAATAACGAATTATACCTCAAGAATAATAAAGAAAATATAGTTAGTTTCATCAAATCCAAAAGATTGCAATGGTTTGGACATACACTAAGAATGCCAAAAGGAAGATTGCCGAATGATATTTTAAATTGGAAGCCACAGGGAACAAGACCAAGAGGAAGACCTAAAGATCGATGGGAAGATGACGTAATTGAAGATTTGAGAGAGATGGGGATTTTTGATTCGAAATCTACTGCACAAGATCGGAAGAAATGGCGTAAACTAGTTGAGAAGGCCAAGACATTCCACTGGAAGTCGCAGAGCCTGACGAAGAAGAAGAAGAAGAAGGTTAAGAACTCTCCAGGCGCTCCATTATCATTCATGATCCATCATATGAGTGCCTCAGTGCCATAGGTGCCTAACCCACAATATAAAATGTATGCTTTTCCTTGTAAATGCACTAGAAATAATCATCTCTGTCAGAACCACATCTGCCTATAACATTATGGATCGGTTAAAATTAACACAAAAATGTTATAGACAGATGTAGCTCTGACAGGGATGATTATTATTTCTAGTGCAATTGCAAGGAAAAGCATTTTTTTAAATTGTGGGTTAGGCACCTACGGCACTGAGGCAGTCACATCATCGGGGTAACGTAACTCCGCCTTCCAGGTGCCCCAACCTAAGAAATGGATTACAATTCCGCCAATGCCAGGGGAGATAACCAGAAATGTATAAAAGACAACCTGGTGGCATTAAACAAAAATATGTCATACCGCGACTATACATATATTTTTAAAATAATACTATCATTGATTTTTCAATCATTATCTTCCTTCGTTGAAATGGATAGTGACTTTAGAGACACCCTGTATTTCTTGTTTACATCTTGAAAATATTAAAATACAACTTTCTTGGTGGATGTTTAAATGTTTCAAAAGCCAGAGGGACTAAAGATAAGAAGAACGGTTTAAATGAAGAATATATAATATATTGTGGGTGCGCACCCCTAGTGCTGCACCTGACGAAAAAAAAAAAAAAAAGTGGATCAATGTGGACTTGATCCCTGAATCTGGAGATAGGGCTGCGCCCCGCGTATTGATCAGAATGTGACGTCATGACGACTTATGAATGATCCAGTGCTCGGCCCGTACATTCTCATCAAATTTAAACTGCGACAGGAAGCCGGCAGTTTAATTTCCGGGTACATTTTGTCATTAAAATTAACTTTACACCGTCCACAAGAACAATAAGCTGACCACATATTGTAACAATTGCTTTCATTGACTTTTGATATCGCTTCATGTTAATTATGAACGTATGAAGTCAGTATGTGAACAAGTGTACAAAATTAAAGCAATGACGCACTTTGTTTGTTTACGTCTTTGCTTATCAGTCATTTGTTTTTCTTTGTTTACAAAGTATCTATTGAATAAAATATAATGTTAATTTCCTAACTGAATAAGAACTTGAAATTAATGCTTTGAAAATAAATAAAAAATGATTTGGAAATAACAAAAAAGAATAGTTAAAGGTGGATATGCAATAAGAATTTTGAATGGAATTTTGTGGGATAAACAGATATTCAAAGAAACGAGAATCGATATTTATAAATCAATAGGTAAAAAAGGTAAAGGTATTCCACTACAGGCCTCAGGATGCCCTTGGGGTAGTAGGAGGTTAAGGCTCCCACTTTTCTGGACAATCGGCACTTGATGCCAGCCCTGCGTGACGGCCGTCTTTACCCCCAGCACAAACGTCTGTTACTCATTTCCGTTAGAGGCTGAGTCGACCCCAGGGTCATAGTGCCGCCAGAAGGTTTGGGTCAGTTTAAAAATCCTGACCCCACCGGGACTCGAACCCCCGACCTTCCGGCTTGTAGCGCAGTATAAATCAATAGAAAGAAGTTTAATTACCTATTGAGTAGAAACATGGACTATCATCATCATCATCATCACTCCAGGGATTAGGCAATTGCCCGTTCCGACTTCATAATGCATCAGCCCAACGTCTTCTAGGTCTTCCAACATCACGTCTTCCTCTTGCTTGATAATTTCTGGCTAACAATGGATATCTCTCCTTACTCATTCCATCCATATGATCAATCCATTTCTGTCTGTAATTCGTGACTTTATCCAATAAAGATTGTACTTTCAATTCTTCTCTTATATCCTCATTTCTTATTCTATCAAGTCTTGTACATGGACTATAAATGCCAAATTAAAGTCAAAATTGCAATCTACAGAAATTGACTTTTTCAGAAAGTATGCACGTGCTCAAAATTAGAGAGGAAAAAAAAAAAAACTTTAACGAAACAATTATACAATTTGTGGGAAATGGACAATAACAATCGTTTGGACACATGAAGAGGATGTATGAAGAAAAATTATCAGTTCGGAGTTTGGAGTGGGTTCTTAATCACAGGAAAAGAATAGGGAGACCTAAGAAGACATGTATAGAGGAAATTATGAATTTGATTAAGGACAGGGGACTGCAGAATGGTGCTTGGACGGATAGAGATGAATGGAGGAAGAAAATCAAAACTAAATATTGGGCTCAGGAAGATGTATACATTTAAAACCTGTTAAATAAATAAATTAATTAATTAAAAAATATATAAATAAGGATGTTCATGAGTTTAAATTGAATAAATATAAAAGCCTATATAATTACATACTGGTAAACATAAAACTGTATTTGATATATTAGAAATAAAACAACATTTTACTCTCAAGACGGTTGACTCTGGTGTTTTTGAAGTATATACCCTATCGCGTAACATTATATAAAACTTACGAATCATTTGCATAATCATCGTTTACTCAAAAATTAAAACTATTCCTACCTTTGTCCGAATTCTAAAGTTCGCAAGTTCGATTCCTATTAATCTACGATATAAAACCTAACTTTTAATTTGGCAATGCATCTTGTAAGATTCCTGCATTAAATTGTCCAGCGCTCCAATACTATATAATGCATAACATTCCATGTTCCTAGGAACATGTTCCTGTGTTTGAATATTTGATGCCCTGAAATAGTCCGTGCTCGGAGAACCTAATGGGGGACTATAGAAAAAATGTAGATTAAAGAGAATTGAACAGACAGGTGAATGGAGAAGACTACATAACAATGAACTACACGATCTTTATAGGAAACCAGATATAATAAGAACAGTTAGGTCTCGTAGACTGCGATCGGCAGGACATGTGGCACGAATGGAGAATGAAAGAGGGTATGGAAACTTATTGTAGGAAAACCAGAGGGAAAATGCACAGTTGGTAGAATAATACTGAGGTGGGAGAATAACGTTAGCTATGATTTGAGAGAAATAGATTATACAGAGGATGATTGGAAAACATTAGCTGAGGATGGGGATGTGTGGAGAGCTTATGTCCGCGCGGCCATGAACCTACGGATTCGATAGTGTTTTATGTTGTAAGATTAGTTTCGTTATTTAAAATTGAAACAATAGCAATAGAATGTATATTATCTATCGTTCTGTGCCAAATTACGAGATAATATTCTACAATCATAGCCTACTATGGTTATGCATTATTTCTTTTTTTAAATGTGCATTAGACATATTTATGAAAATGGCTTGAGAAACTGATTTAAGGGTGTATGGAGATGATATGAGGATGCTGAAGTTTTTAATTCTTAAAACTTCTATTCTAGGTAGCGTAAAGTCACTAAAACCGTTAAAATAACTAACTCACTGGCACTCTCGAACCCGTAGGTTCATGGCCGTGCGGACGTAAGGTATCCACACATCCTTATCCTGAGCTAATGCCCTCCAATCATTCCCCGTACAATCCACCTCCCTCAAATCATAGTTAATGTTATTCTCCCATCTCATTCTTGGTCTACCAACTGGGCGTTTTCCCTCTGGATTTCCTAAAAGAAGCTTCCATGCAAGTCCTTCATTCCCCATACGTGCAACATGTCCTGCCCATCGCAGTCTACGAGACTTAACTGTTCTTATTATATCTGGCTTCCTATAAAGACCATGCAGTTCATTGTTATGTAGTCTTCTCCATTCACCTGTCTGTTCATCTCTCTTTGGTCCAAAAATTTTCCTAAGTACTTTATTCCTAAATACTTGTAATCTCCTTTCCTCCCTTAAAGTAACAGTCCATGTTTCGCACCCATATAATATAACTGGTAGAATAATAGTTTTATATATTTTCAGTTTAACGTTTTTTGAAAGGAGTTGGGACATCAAGAGTCTCTGCAATGCATAATAGCACGCATTTCCAGAATTGAGCCTATGTTTAGTAAGTAAGTAAGCGTTGGAATACTTGGGTAGCTCAGTTGGTTAGAGCGCTAAACGTACCGAGTTTAGAGACTCGGTTCAAATTCCGACTCAAGCATTCATTTTTCTTTTCATATCATATATATGCGCGTGTGTGTCTGTGTGTGCGTGCGCGCGTGTGTATCTCCAATAACTATCGTCACAAAATTATCAAACTTTATCCAGTTGCTTTTCATATCAGAGATTTTTTGTTAGTTGCCTTTTCTTGGAATGCTGTCCCTATTGACTTTCATATCGTAATTTGGAAATTACATGAATATATTTAACAGGATATTATGATGCAGAAGATTTTGAATGTGAAGTTTACGACTCGAGGATAAAAACTGGAATAATAAATACTAACTGTACAGTGTATGTTATAAACAAAACTGGTTGTGAGGAGGAGGGGCAGCGTTCACTGGAGGGAGATGATCGCTCCGACTCTTATACCGGGTATGCTCGCCCTATACCGGGTGTTTATTCCTAATATTCTATAGGCATGATGACCTAGTTCCATGCAGCGTGAATCTGTGAACTATCGTCCTGGATCGATTCGGAATCAAGCTAATTTGATTGATTATTCCTGCGATTTTCACAGTGATTGTTTTTTATTTATTTATTTTACGTGGTGGAGTTAAGACCATAAGGTCTTCTCTTCCACTTCATCCGGTTAAATTATACATACAATAAAAATTATGATTAATGATACATAATAGATATTGTCTCAACAATATAAAGTTGACAAGCAAAAACAAAGAAAAAATAATAATAACAAACTTATAATCCATTATTATATTAAGTAAATGGCTTGGTAAAAGCTTAAAATATCCATCCATAGTAATTCTGCCCGAAGGCAGGTCCTTCACTTCAATCATTGCATTTTCATGCTATACTTGCAGCTTTACTAGGGAATTGTAGGTGTGGTAGCTTTCCGTTGCTTTCCACACCGGTGAAGGATGATGATGGCCATATGATTTCGGGGACCGTTTGGGCCCTAAAGTTTTCCTGGCATTTGTCTTACAGGTGAGGAAAACCCCCGATAAAAACCTTACCCAGAAAAACTGCCTCGACCGGGGATCGAACCCTGGCCCGCTGTGTGACAAGCAGCACTCTACCTCGAGACCACATCAGTGGACGTTTAAAATATAAGGAATAATAAAATATGTTCGTGTTAGCATTAAAAAAAGATGGCAACTTCAACATTATTCTTTAGAACATTTTTAAAAACTTAACTATGACATTTCAAATAATTTAAAAGTATAAAAAATTCAAAGATTTTCTTTCGATTATGATCCTATTGGTTGGAAACGACTTTGAATATGATTGAAAAATAAATCTTGCTCAGGATCCAGGTGGTGCATCTTTCATGTTAAGGAAAATAGTTATAGAATACAACAAATTTATAAACAATTTTTGAAGTCAATATTATGCAGAAAAATTAAAGAAGACCAAGGAATACCGTTTTGAAAGGTGTAAAAGAAATTATAGGATGCCAGATTATTACGAAATGGAAGGAGACGATGAAAGAGAAGAATATTTTCACTGACAATGCATTACCTTTAGAATATATTTATTACTATTATTATTATTATTATTATTATTATTATTATTATATTAATAGGTATTCAATAGTGCATTATATAAGATGCAAGCAATTAAGTAGGTATATGCATGTACGACAATTGCAAAAAGAAAGTTACCCAGAAAAAAAAATGGGAAAGGATGTGGATGACCTCATACTTGAAACAGGGAAAATAAAAAAAATGTGAATTTTTTTAAATATCTTGGGTCAATAATTACAAGTTTAGGTACCTGTGAGAGAGATGCACAGACTAAAATTGCAATGGCAAAAAATGCAACTAAGACATTACATGGGGTAATTTGGAACAAAAATATTACAAAGGCAACTAAAATGAAAATTTATAAGAGCATAATACAGAATATTTTGTCATATGGAAGTGAAACTTGGTCTTCGATAGAATTACAAAAGAATAAAATTAGAACAGTTGAATTTGATTATTTTAGAAGAAGCCTCCAAAAAACAAGACAGGATAAAATAATAAATGAATTCCTTTGGAGAGAAATGAATGTCACCACATCTGTTGTTAAGAGGATTGAAAATCAAACGCTTAAATGGTATGGCCATGTACAAAGAATGGAAAATGAAAGATGGCCAAAAAATATATACCAATGGTCACCCCCTGGAAGAAATAAACGTGGCAGACCAAGATGGAAATGGAAAACCTACGTCAGAACCATAATGGAGGATAGGAATTTGGAAGAGGGAGATTGGAATGATAGAGATAAATGGAAACTAAAGACGGCAAACCTATAAGTGGGGGAAAGCCAAGCAAGAAGAAGAAGAAATTGTGTCCATCTGGAAGAAGAAGGAAAGGAAGACCTCGAAGCTCGTGGATGCAAGAAATAAGAACTGAAATGAGAACAAGAGGACCGGCGGACATGGAGTGGATGGATAGAAACGAGTGGTGAAGGAAATTAAACTTTAGGCACAGAAATATGTGTAAACAATGAAAATATGTATATAAATACAATTATTATTTTATTATTATTATTATTATTATTATTATTATTATTATTATTATTATTATTATTATTAATATTATTATTATTATTATTATCATCATCATCATTAATATTATCCACTGTAGTCTTGTAAGTATAGTAAACGTTATATTTGGTTCGACATAAGTAGAGTTCGGAATTTTATGCACTAAAATGTAAGATTGCAACATAGTATAACGAGAAGTTAGACTTCTGACTGTCCTTTGTTTTGGTTCCACACACAAACAGTCGAATAGTATAATGAGAAGTTAGACTTCTGACTGTCTTTTGTCTTGGTTTCACACACAAGCAGTTGAATAATATCTATATTGCAATCTTATATTTTATTACTTAAAAATCCGAACTCTAGAATAAATAACAAAATTATTAAATGCGACAATGAAACCTAGCAATTGTTGAAAAATATGAAAATTGCACATTAGATATTGGTTACATTATTTGAACTTTAGCATAGATAATTTTTTTGAACAGCGTATAGGGGATTGTAATGGCAGACCTTGTTATGCCTGTTATCCAGTTTAGCTTGCGTGGTTGTAGGGGGTTGGGGGAGGATATGATGGCTCCCGGAACAAGCCCGTCAAGAGACTGGCTGTCACTAATCCACCACTTGTTATGCGGGTTGTGTGATCACAGGCGGCGTCTCAAATCCATTGCGCAAACGCACTTGCAATTTAGGGCCAGCGAGTCACATTCGGCCCTCTCATGCTTCTATCGATCTGAAAGTCTAGTTGCATTCGTTGGAAGGCTTTCAGTTCTGCATCACCTCTTTATACACTTAAAAAGAGCCTCCTATCAGGAACGTCCAAGACACTGCACTTTGGTTTGCAGATCTTATACTTACGTAATCACACGTACGTTCAAATATAGAACTCAATTATTATGATTATTATTATTATTATTATTATTATTAGAATTATTATTATTATTATTATTATTATTAGAATTATTATTATTATTATTAGAATTATTATTATTATTATTATTAGAATTATTATTATTATTATTATTATTTTTATTTTTATTATTATTATAATTATTATTATTATTAGAATTATTATTATTATTATTATTATTATTATTATTATTATTATTATTATTATTATTATTATTAGAATTATAAGGGCATTTTAGAACACTTTTTATATTCAATGCCCCAGATTGTCATTTCAACATTTCTGGCATTGGCTTAATTGTAACCCACTTCTGAAGCTGGGGCGCCTAGAAGGCGGAGTTACGTTACCCCGTTGATATGCATCCATCCATAGTAATTCTGCCCGAAGGCAGGTCCTTCACTGCAGTCATAGCATTTTCATGCTATGCTTGCAGCTTTACTAGGGAATTGTAGGTGTGGTAGCTTCCTGTCGCTTTCCACACCGGTGAAGGATGATGATGATGATAAGGATGATGATGATGGCCATATGATTTCGGGGACCGTTTGGGCCTTAAAGTTTTCCTGACATTTGTCTTACAGGTGAGGAAAAACCCCGATAAAAACCTCACCCAAAAAAAAAATGCCCCGACCGGGGATCGAACCCGGGCCCGCTGTACGACAAGGCAGCACGCTACCTCGAGACCACAGCGGTGAACCTTTCGTAAATATAGTTCTTCTTCTTCTTCCTTCCTTCCTTCCTTCCTTCCAAGTATTAGGCCAAGGCCTGTTGCGATCCTATAGAAAATGTTCCCTCCAGCGTTTCATAGGACGGCCCAGTGATCATCGTCCTCTTGGTATATAATTATAAACAGCTTTGGAGATCCGATTTGTACTCATTCTTTCAAGATGGTGTTTCCAATTTAGTTGGCACTGTTTAATATATTCCAAAATTGGCGTAGTCTTCAATTATTTTAAGATATCGGTGTTCCTTTTCCGATCCCATCTGGTGTAACCCGCTGTTCTGCGCATGAATCTCATTTCACAAGGTGTTATTCTGTTTTCATGTTGTCTTTTTAGTGTCCATGCTTCAAAATATAGTTCTTAAAATATTAATTGACGCTCGAATGGCAGAAATGGCCATTTTAGAAATATATATATACTGTCACATATGAAGCTGTATCATGGAAATTCAATAAAAACTTACGTCCATGGACATGAATTTATTGAATAGAGCAGCAACACGTTCAAAATTGCAAAAAAATAAGAAAGTGTTCTACGATAGAAAAATGAATGTTAAATGTTGAACAGTAAAATAAGATATTCCGATTGAGGGTCTTTCCACTTTTCAGCGATTGCCCTTTTACCAGCCGGCTGCTGGCCCTTCACATCCACATGTGTCAATCACAGAGGTAGATGATCAACAGCCAGTGTAGGGGTGACATGTGGTCAGCATGTCGAGTCCTCCAGCCGTTATAGCTGGTTCCTCAACCAAAATAAGATATGTCATTAAATTGGTATGGGCATCTAGGGCGAATACAAGGAGAAAGGTTACCCAGAAAAAAAAATATTGGAATGGTGTCCATCTGGAAGAAAAAAAGGAAGGAAGACCTCGAAACTCATGAATGCAAGAAATAAGAACTGGAATGAGAACAAGAGGACTGGAGGATATGAAGTGAATGGATAGGGAAGAGAGAACAAGGCAGATATAATTTTATGCACAGTAATATGTGTTGACATTGAAAATCTGTATATAAGTTATTATTATTTTTATTTTATTTTAAATATATTACATTTTGGAGAAAGTGGAAAGTTGTACAACGATACAGCTTGCTTTCATAGAGGGGCAAAATTCCAAAGTCCAGATTACTTGCAAGTGTTAAAAATCTTTGTTGAATTTTATTAAAAGAGAACAAAGTGATATTTTCGTAATTTAGACGTTTTGTTTTCGTTGTTATTGGTGGCCATATTTTATGTAAACCGCGATTTTATTAAACCCGTAAATCAAGTGTGTCTCGCGGAATGAGACACATCTAACAGCCTTACCAACATTACAGTGCTATTTCATTTGAGGGCAATTCCAGCTACAGTTAGCTCTGCTTAACATGTTATTAATTTCTTATTTCATGTTAAGGCTCTTATTCTTTTCAAGAAGATTGATTGATTTAATTTTTTTGCAGAAAGTGCTCAGCACAAATAAAATACTCGTACATGTTAGAAACTTCAAGAAAAATAAGGAAATTTTGCATTATTTAAAAAGTATTTAAGTTTCATCTATTAATCAAACCTTTTTATTCAATAATAAAAATAATAATAAAATGAAAATTCTATTATTTTTGTCGCTTCTTTCCGTTGGGGGTCTTCCTCCCTTTCTAGGAATTTAACCAAAATGAATAATTACTCAATTTATATTATTCTGTCGGTCTAGTTAGCTTATCGATAACACTCTCAATGATCGAGAGTTCTAACGCAACCAAACGGCGATGTGTTTTAAGTTTATAAAATTCGGAGCGCAACTAAACTATTCTACAGCGAAGAATACGTTTTTGTGGGGGAAATAAAAAAAATTCCAAGCCTTATGGAACACGGCCAACAAGGCTTTAAAATATCGAGCGTTTAAAGGAGAGATTTATTGTAACAAATGAACAGATAGACACAATAGGGTTTTTAATTAAAACAATGAATTTAATTAAGTTAATTTTTTGGACACGCCCTTGATGCATCTGAACGCTTCTCTGGGAGAAATGTCGAGGTATGTTTCGGCATGCAATGGTTGGCAGTTCCCTTGTGAGTCAATTTCCTTGCAGGTGTTTAAAGCTAGTAGCTAAATATATGGTCACACATAGAAATACATTATATAACGGAAATCGACAGCTAATGACAAATGAGGGAAATTTTGAAGACGTTGCTGAATTCAAATATCTAGGAACAATAATCACTAATAGGAATGAGATGCACAAAGAAAGTAAACATAGGCTCAATTCTGGAAATGCGTGCTATTATGCATTGCAGAGACTCTTGATGTCCCAACTCCTTTCAAAAAAACGTTAAACTGAAAATATATAAAACTATTATTCTACCAGTTATATTATATGGATGCGAAACATGGACTCTTACTTTAAGGGAGGAAAGAAGATTGCGAGTATTTGAGAATAAAGTTCTTAGAAGAATTTTTGGACCAAAGAGAGATGAACAGACAGGTGAATGGAGAAGACTACATAGCAGTGTGTATACGGTCTTTATAGGAAGTCAGATTTAATAACAGTTAAGTCTCGTAGACTCGGATGGGCAGGACATGCGACACGAATGGGGAATGAAAAAGTGCATGGAAGCTTTTTGTATGAAAACCAGAGGGAAAACGCCCAGTTGGTAGATAAAGAATGAGGTGGGAGAATAACATTAACTATGATTTGATGGAATTAGATTATACGCGGGATGATAGAAAAACACTAGCTAAGGATAGGGATATATGTGCGCGGGACCATGAACCTACGGGTTCGATAGTGCCAGTTAGTTAGATACACGTGCAAGTAGTAAACAAAGAGTATATTCGCACACGTGACAGATAAGAAGGTTGTTAGCATCTTGATGACGTAAGAGTGACGTGTTACTAACTAATCAGATTATTCCATAGTGAGCAACACTTTGTTTCTGGAAACTACTCTGCGTGAAATCAAAACTTGTTAAACAGGAAAATAACCTTCTTTAGCAGGAAAGCATCAAGCTTTAAAATCTATCTTAATGCAAGGCATTATGTCATTTAATGGAATTCAAACTGTGTCTTTTTGCTGATGATGTAGTACTATTGGCCGATAGCGAGGAGATACTAAAGGACAACACGCATACATAACTGAGTAACACTAAGAAATTGGGACTGGAAGTAAATATCAATAAAACTAAATATATGGTCACACGTAGAAATACATTATATAATGGAAATGGACAGCTAATGAAAAATGGGGGGAATTTTGAGGAAGTGGCTGAATTCAAATACCTAGGAACAATAATCACAAATAGGAATGAGATGCACAAAGAAATTAAACATAGGCTCAATTCTGGAAATGCGTGCTGTTATGCATTGCAGAGACTTTTGATGTCCCAACTCCTTTCAAAAAACGTTAAACTGAATATCTAAAACTCATGAGTCAACCAGCTAGATATATGGATGGATGCGAAAAAACATGGAATCTTACTTAAGGGAGGAAAGGAGATTACGAGTATTTGCGAATAAAGTTCTTAGGAAAATTTTTGGACCAAAGAGAGATGAACAGACAGGTGAATGGAGAAGACTACATAACAATGAACTACATGGTCTTTATAGGAAACCAGATATAATAAGAACAGTTAAGTCTCGTAGACTGCGATGGGCAGGACATGTGGCACGAATGGGGAATGAAAGACGTGCATGGAAGCTTCTTGTAGGGAAGCCAGAAGGAAAACGTCCAGTTGGTAGACCAAGAATGAGGTGGGAGAACATTAACTATGATTTGAGGGAAGTAGATTATACAGGGAATGATTGGAAAGCATTAGCTCGGGATAGGGATGTATGGAGAGCTTATGTCCGCGCGGCCATGAACCTACGAATTCGACAGTGCCAGTGAGGAAGTAAGCAAGTAAGAATATATCAAGGAAAAGTGTTGAGTGATTCCGGACTATGTGGCCGTGGTCCATTACTGATGTTCCTACCAGACGTTTCTCCTTCAGCTGCGGAGGACATCTTCAGCGACGAGTACTTGTAGGTGACAGCTATTGGTGCTTTCCAATGTGCCTTTTCCTGGGACTTGTGTATTAATGCTGATTCCCATTCCCCTACATGACTTATTCCATTTCATTAATACATCTTCTAAATATATCTTGAACAATGTTGGTGACATCCCGCATCCTTGTCTTAATCCTTTTGTTACATCAAATTCTGAGGATACTCTATTTCCAACCTTAATACTTGCCGCGGTGGACTAGTGGTTATGCTCCTTGCCTCTGGTCCCAAGGGTCGCGGGTTCAAACCCGGCCGATGGATTTTTTAGGACGGAAAAATCCAAGGAGCAAGTCCTCCGGGAGGGACTTTAAGCCGTGGGTCCCGAGTCTGGAAATTTTCAGGCTCGTAAAAAACCTTTAGCCTGAATGAAAAGGCCTCTAAGCAAAATTTACCGAATTTTCCCGTCCTAGTACTACCTTGGTTTCCTAGATGTCAGTATGAGGCGGAACGCTGACCACGGACCACTCAAAATAACGTCTATACGAAAACAAGTGTAACTAAATTAGTATGGTTCAAATTCTTCCCTGTCGGCGGAGAGCGCCTTAATCTCTGTAAAGGGAAAACATAGGCTTACAATACAATACAATACTTGCTTTACAATCGTATATTCTTTTTATAAAATGTACAAGATATTTAGGTATTCCAAACTTCTCCATTGCCACCCAAAGCTTGTTGATGGGTACAGAGTCATATGCCTTTCCCAGATCTATAAATGCCATATGAACTTCTTTTCCTTTAGCCTTTAAAAATATAAAAATCAAAATAAATTCACTTCTAAGTTCATGATATTCTGGAACATCAGAGTTAGACCCCTCATTTGAGTACATTAAAGTCTCGTGTGATGATAAGGGATACTACAAGTCCTTTTACTGTTTACTATTTCACCCAAATTTGCAACAAATTAACAAAAATGAGGCCCTAAATATCACAAACAATTAACTAACTGACAATTTCGAACTCCTGGTTTCATGGCAGTGCGGACATAAGCTCTCCAAACATCCCTATCCTAAACTAATGTTTTCCAATCATCCCTTGTATAATCTAGTTCCTTTAAATCATGGTTAATGTTATTTTACCACCCCATTCTTGGTCTATCAACTGGGTGTTTACCTTCTGGTTTTCATACAAGAAGCTTCAGTATAACTATTTCATTCCCCAGTCGTGCCACATGTCCTGCCCATCGCTGTCTATGAGACTTAACTGTTCTCATTATATCCGGTTTCGTATAAAGATCACGTAGCTTACCGTTAAGTAGTCTTCTCCATTCGCCTATCTGAACTATCCCTCTTTGGTCCAAAAATCTTCCTAGGAATTTTGTTCTCAAATTCTCATAACATTTCCTCCTCCTTTAAACTAAGAGTCCATGTTCCGCATCTATATAATCTAACTGGTAGAAAAACAATTTTATATATTTTCAGTTTAATGTTTCTTTGAGAGACGTTTGGACAAGAGTTCCTGTAATGCGTAATGGCATACTTACTTACTTACTTACTCACTGGCACTATCGAACCCGTAGGTTCATGGCCGCGCGGACATAAGCTCTCCATACGTCCCTATCCTGAGCTAATGCTTTCCAATCATTCCCTGTATAATCTACTTCCCTCAAATCATAGTTAATGTTGTTCTCCCACCTCATTATTGGTCTACCAACTGGGCGTTTTCCTTCTGGCTTTCCTACAAGAAGTTTCCATGCACGTCTTTCATTCCCCATACGTGCAACATGTCCTGCCCATCGCAGTCTACGAGACTTAACTGTTATTATTATATCTGGCTTTCTATAAAGACCATGCAGTTCATTGTTACGTGGTCTTCTCCATTCACCTGTCTGTTCATCTCTCTTTGGTCCAAAAATTTGCCTAAGAACTTTATTCTCAAATAAAGTTCTTAGTTTGCGTAATGGCATGCATTTCTAAAATGATGCACTGTATCAAAAACTTGTCAAAATACACAGATAACGTAGGATTATAAAAATGGAATAATAATAATAATAATAATAATAATAATAATAATAATAATAATAATAATAATGATAATAGCAGGAAGCCATTTCGTAGTGTAGGCGTACTTCCCTTAAAATTATGCAGATATCCCATTAACCGAGTCAAACCAGTACAATTAATCTATTTATGAAATTATTATAATTTTTGTGAATTGCAGCTGTTACATCTTTGATACAGTCTTATTATTCTATATATATACAATAAGCCTCTAATTATAGTCTGCATATAAATGTAATTTTTGTATGCCACAAATGTTTCTTTTTTATTTGATAGAGTTTAGATTGTTCAACCACACCAGATGGCAGAGTGACTCTTTTTTTTAACTATCTGCAACTGTAAGGAAGTTCATAGAGAAATAAGACTCGGAGGGGGCTAGATACAATTAGTGTTGAAAGTACAAGGGCATAAGTAGACCATGTGTTTTATAGTTATTGAGTATTGTACAATGCTATTGTATTTAAAGTGTTTCTGAGTCCTTTCTGGTTTCTCCTCCTACCTGACGTCGACACATTACAATATAAAGAAATTTATCATCATCATCATAGAACATTCACGAATTTAGGCCATTTGTGGACCAGTTTCTGCCTCAAGAGAAACACCATCAACAAGTCTTTTGAGTGGACGTCCTGGTCTTCTTCTTCCTGCAGGTTGATATCTTAACATGTGTTTGGGTATCCTGTTATCTTCCATTCGATGAACATGTTGCATCCATCTTGACTTATAATCAGAAATTTTGTTTTCTAAAGGTTTCATGTGTAATTCTTCTAAGATATCTTTTTTTTTTTTTTTTTTGTGATCTAGTAGTGTGTATCCTGCAGTCATATGAAGGTATCTCATTTCAGCAGATCTAAGTATCTGTATATCCTTCCGTTTCAGCGTCCATACTTCCGTTTCAGCGTCCATACTTCCGTTTCAGCGTCCATACTTCCGTTTCAGCGTCCATACTTCCGTTTCAGCGTCTATACTTCTGTTTCAACGTCCATACTTCGCTACCATACAAAAGAGTTGGAAGAGCCAATGTTTTATACACTTTTAGCCTTGAATGTTTTTGGACTAACTGTGGCTGGAAGATAGAATTTATTAACCCTAAAATTCTTAAAAATGTAGATATTTTTCCTTCTTCATATGAGATATGTAAAATTATTCACCTGCTCCAAAATGTTATTGTCAAGTACAATTTTACTTCTGACCGGATCTACACCTAGAAATGCCATAACTGAAATTTACTGAAGTTTAATTCCTGAAAAGCAATGGTAGCATCAAAGCCATTTGAAAGAAATTAGCTCATTGTTCGTAGACTAAAGTTCAGTTGCATGTTGCCTAACGTCTAGGATTCTGTTAATAAGTTTTGTATATCTTCTTCTTCCCTCTGGTTTTCCAACAAGGAGTTTCCAAGCCCAAATTTCATTCCTCATTTAGTACCAGATGTCCTGCCCATCGCTGTCTGAGACTTCGCTGTTCTTATTATATCTGGTTTCTCATAAAGATTATGTAGCTTACTATTATCTAGTCTTTTCCATTCGTCTGATTGTTCATCTCTCCTTGGTCCAAACATTTTTCTAAGAACTTTATTCTCAAATATTTTCTCCTCCCTTAAAGAAACAGTCCATGTTTCGCACCCGTATAATATAACTGGGAGAATAACAGTTTTATATATTTTCACCCCTGGAAGAAATAAACGTGGCAGACCAAGATGGAAATGGAAAACCTACGTCAGAACCATAATGGATGATAGGAATTTGGAAGAGGGAGATTGGAATGATAGAGATAAATGGAAACTGAAGACGGCAAACCTATAAGTGGGGGAAAGCCGAAGAAGAGGATGTATTTTCAGTTTAACTTTTTTAAAGTTAGGACAATAGTCTCTGTAATGTATAATAGCACGCATTTCCAGAATTGAGCCTATGTTTAATTTATTTGTGCATCTCATTCCTATTTGTGATTATTGTTCCTACTATTTAAATTCGATCATTTCTTCAAAATTTCCCTCATTTTTCATTAGTTGTTCATTTATATTATATAATGTATTTCATCATCATCATCATCATCATGAACACATTCGTTTTAGGCCATGTGGCCTGTACGGTAAACCTAGCGAAGATGGTCTTGTTCTTTCCACCGATGTTTTGGTCTTCCTTGGTCCCTATGTCCAGTTGGGGTATATTGGAATGCCAATTTTTGAAGTCTATTTCATGTCATTCTCCTCAGATGATTTTTCCATTCTTGTTGGTATCTTTGTATATCTTATATTCATTTAAACTTGTTACTCCAAGTTTTCCTCTGATAATAGTGTTCCTCTGGTGATCCAGTCTATTAACTCTTAACAATGATCGTAAGAAGCGCATTTGGCTTACTTGAAGTTTATGAGAGTTTCTTTTATTTAAAATCCAAATTTCACTTCCGTATTTTAGAGCAACTTTTGATGAGATGTTATGTAATCTTAGTTTTGTCTCTGTCCTCATCTGTTTACCAAAATGTCTTCGTATTACCACGTTCATTTTATTATATTTTTGTAATTTTGAATCAATGTCACTCTTATACTCTGCAAATACACTTCCTAAGTAAGAGAAATCTCACACTTGTATTTCTATGTGTGAAATAGCCTACATTTAGTTTTATTGATGTTTATTTCCAATCCCATTTTCTTAGCGTTACTCAATAGTGTGTGTGTGTGTGTGTGTGTTTGTGTGTGTGTGTTAGTCCTTAGTATCTCCTCGCTATCGCCCAATAGTACTACATCATCAGCATAAACTATCAGCTTATTAATACCATTGAGTGTAGACCATCTTCATCCTCTAATAGTAATGACATTTATTTTGGCGAAATAATGCCTTAATCCCTTCTGTTCTAGTCAGCCAGCACAAAACATGCAAAATTCTAAATATAATATTCCACAGGCACACAAAATATAATGCACGTTAATATTCATAAAATGAAGATGCATTTGTAATAAATACTCTATCGATCTTGGATGTTTGCAATGTTTTTCAATTGTCTTGTCAGTCAATACTAATAAAATTCATTGTTAAAACCGTTGAGGTGGAGAGTCATAAAATAAAATAAGTTAAAATATACCTTCTTAGGTAAGATCCGTCGTCCTCATATTATAAAATTTGTATTCTTTATGCCTGTAGGCCTTTCAGAACATCCGTTCCATCTTCAGCAGGTATTTGTTCGCTACAATATCTAGTATGATGGTAGATGTTGCTGGTTCTAATGTGGTGTTGTCGTGACTAAAGCTTCTTCCTGACGATATCGTATAGTGGATTGTTTAGTCTGGGAGTGCTTTCATTTATTAACAACTTGTTGTCTATTTCCTTGATAATTTCCAGGTCTTCCAATATGGGAAGATGTCAGACCTTTTTAAGAATACATTTATCAGGAAACTTTTTTGGACGAAAGAGAGATGGGAGGAGACAAGCAAATGGAGAAGATTACATAACAGTGAGCTACATGATCTTTATAGGGAACCAGATATAATAAGGACAGTTAAGTCTCGTAGACTGCTATGGGAAGAGGGCCATGGAAGCTTCTTGTAGTAAAAGTAGAGAGAGAACGCCCAGTTGTTAGACAAGAAAGAGGGGGGGATAACATTAACCATGATTTGAAGGAAGTAGTTTATACAAGGGATTATGGAGAAATTTAGCCCAGGATAGGGATGTGCGGAGAGATTGTGTCCGCACGGCCATGAACCTACGGATTCGATAGTATCAGTGAGTTAGGTATCTTCTTTCACAATATATAATCACCATTTTTTGTTTTAAATAAGATATGCCCCCACCCGATGAAATTTGTAATAATATTCTTCAGTGATAGTACATCTGTATACAGGGAATGATTGGAAAGCATTAGCTCAGAATAGGGATGTATGCTTATGTCCGCGCGGCCATGAACCTACGGGATCGATAGTGCCAGTGAGTAAGTAAGAAAGATAGTACATCTGGGATATCTAAAATGATAAAATGTACAATTCCCATTTGCTTGCAGATCTATTATTTTTAATAAGGTATACCTTAGGAGGGAATTGAACCAGGGAATGGTTCAAGCATTTGTCCAGTGTATCACGATTTTTTTATGATTCGTGCGCCGACAATGGGCTGGGGCTTGTGGCAACACGTAGGGTGTTCAATACAGCGTCCCTCTCTGTTCTTGTGCACCACAATTACTCCACCGAGCTAGTGCGCCTGCGTGAGCTTAGTTCACAACCTCAAGTATCTGGCATCACGTCAAGAAAACTACAATGTGATGGATTTAGTTCATTTTTGCTCTCATATCACACTATTGAATAGCAAATAAGGGAACATTTTTTTTTCTTTCCAAGATTATAAAATATTTGATTGAATCCATATGGCACGGTCCTATGTTCTACATGAATGTTGTCTTAAATTGAACATTTGCAGAATAATATAAGTCAATTTAGTCGATGGATATATTTATTTATTTAGCCTGGTGGAGTTAAGGTCATGTGGCCTTCTCTTCCACTCGCCAGGACAAACATATGTTACATTAAAATACAAAAACCTCAGTAATATTAAATACCCAACTATTATCTGGCCAAATTGAACAATAATAAAAATAACATATTACAATGCAATAAAGTTAAAAACAATTAAAATTAAAACTAATAAAATAATACTGTAAGAACTGCTTATATCTACCTTACTTACTTACTGGCACTATCGAACCCGTAGGTTCATGGCCGCGCGGACATAAGCTCTCCTTACATCCGTATCCTGAGCTAATGCTTTACAATCATTTCCTGTATAATCTACTTCCCTCAAATCACAGTTAATGTTATTCTCCCACCTCATTCTTGGTCTACCAACTGGGCGTTTTCCCTCTGCCTTTCCTACAAGAAGCTTCCATGCACGTCTTTCATTCCCCATACGCGCAACATGTCCTGCCCATCGCAATCTACGAGACTTAACTGTTCTTATTATATCTGGCTTGCTATAAAGATCATGTAGTTCATTGTTATGTAGTCTTCTCCATTCACCTGTCTGTTGATCTCTCTTTGGTCTAAACATTTTTCATAAAAATTACAAATAAAGAACTGTAATAATAATAATAATAATAATAATAATAATAATAATAATAATAGCTTTATTTTACCTTGCAGAGTTAAGGCCTTAAGGCCTTGTCAGCCACTCAACCTGGTTTTAAAAAATACAAAAAAACACTCTTACATCTAAATTACAATAAACATAAACGATTACATGTTATATATTCAATACGATCTTAAATTACCAGCCACCAGGCAAGAGATCTTTGGGCAGACCCTTCAAACGTTGGATTGAGACCACTAGGTCTATCACATGAAATGAAGAAAAATAAGAAGAAGAAATTATTATTTATAATGTATTTTGAATTACTCTAGGTTTAACGAATTAAATATAACATTTACAAGATATGTAAAAAACGAGAAAAAATTATTAATGACATAGTATAAATTTAAATAAATAGAGAAAAATAAACTGTAATGAATTGTTCTATCGCTTATAGGGGCTTACATGTTCAGTTTTCCTGTGAATGATAATCATTTGTTCTTAAAAAAACTACAATACGGGACTTTTAGTGTGTTTCAGGAAATTTTAAAAATATATAAAGAAATAACCACCTAGCACATATTACCTAACTTTACGCCATTATCATGTAATAGACCTATTCCATCATAAATTATGAATCTTAGTGTTTAAAATAATATCGATTATTCTACTCTGATTTTTTCGGGCCTGAGACCCATGGTCAGCACTTCACGGGCTAGACAAACTGCCTGATCCGCCTCACTGTTGTTCTGTCCATCTTTTCACTTCCTACATTCCTAAATCCTTGGCTTGTAGTTAAATGCTGCTTTTGGTAATCTTGTTACGTTCATTCTTTCTACATGTGTAAACCATTTATATCTGTATTCTTTGCTATTTCATTCAGTGGACATATATTTAAATCTCTTCTTTTATCTTCATTCTTTATCGGATCAAATTTTGTGCAGTCTTTTGTTCTTCTAAGGAAGCTCATTTCTACGCTTTGTATTCTAGTTTGTAATTTTTTTGGTCATTACCCAAGTTTCACTCCCATAAAGTAATGCAGGAACTGCCAATGTTTTATAAAACTTCAATCTAGTATCTCTTCTTGTTTTGTTCTTTAATGTTTTATGTATAGTTCCGCATATCATTTGAAATCTTGACAGTTTCACATTTACGTCTCTTTCAGTTTTTGTGTTTGTAGTAAAATTAAAACCCAAATAATTAAAATTTGTTACTTGTTCCAGAGGCTTGTTGTCTATTATAATTTTTCTTCTTAAATGCTCATTTCCCTAAAATGCTATTATGTTTTTCTCTTTTGATATTTTAAAACTATATTCTTGCCATAACTGATTTAATTGGTGTAAAAAGTACTGCAAATTATTCTAATTTTCTTGACTATTTAACTGATGCCCCAAATGGGAGTCAATGACCAATCACGTTTCAATGATTTCTGTTTTACAACCAATCATAGTCGTGTTTCACGAAATATTTATCAGTGTTATAATTACCATATTAAACAAAGCTCCTCCTTTTTAATATTCTGAACAGGTCTGACCGTTATTTTGCAGTGACTGAGCCTATAAGAAATACGGCTACCAGATTGTATATATAGTGCATACATGTCAACATTTGTAGCAATTGATTATACCACCAAAAAAAGAAACCACTGTTTGCACTTTCTTAAATGTATTTTTTCCCAGGTAATAATCCAGAAAAATATAATTGTCATATTTACATCATACGACATCACAAATGAATTAATATACCGTTTGATGTGTTTCATTTCTCCACTAGAGAACATTCTTACAATATTGCGTTCCTTTGGCAATAAATAGTATGATCTGGTTGCAGTGATAAACAAAAGAAGCAGATGAAGCGAACCTATCGTTTCTCATTTGTTTTCAAACATCGCCGTTTACATTAAATATATAAATATTTTAAAATAACGATAGTTAAATAATGATTTGTGAGTAAACAGCTTAATTTTATTCGTTAAATAGTCCTAACAAATGCCACTCTTGATTTCCAAATTCTCTAGATAAATTCACTCCTCACTTCGTGAGTCGTGAATTTATCGATAATTTGGAAATCACTCGTGGCATTACTTATGAATAATCACCAAATCAACACGGAGTATTAAAACGCTTAATATTTTAAAACGGTTTATTTTTATGCCTATATTGGCATTTCTTTTCCATTTTTGGAGGATGTCATTAGCAGCAATTTGGAACCGGAACAAGCTAGCAAAAAGCCTAAACCGTGACGAAGAAGAAGGATGATGTCATTAATGCATAAATTAAAAAGGGTAGGTAATAAACTACACCTTTGTCTTGCACCTCTTTATCCATATTTCGTCATCTTTTGTGAATACCTTCTTCAGGAGTGGATCTACAGACCTGAGCGTCCATAACTATCCGCAAGTTTGTTTAGGTTAGATTAGAAGACACTATATCCTTCAATTATAACGATAATGTGTTATTTTGGCAATGTTAAGTGAACATGGCGGATCGTTGTGAATGTAAGCTTCTAGTATAATCGCCCTCCCTGCGAACCCAAATTGACAAAGTAGAAAAAATCTCCCGGGTCAGCTAACATACCTTGCATTCCAATATCTTACAACCCCAGGCGTTTAATTTTAAATTTGCTGCGAGCAGCGTTTTCCTGGCTGATAACAAGTCTCAACCCCAGCTCAACAACTTGCATTTTTTAAAATGTTCTCCGCAACAATATTGATAATTCTTATTTATGTTAATTACGCACACGTTACGCATCTTGTTTCATTTGTTTAGTAAAACTATGTCATACCTAACAGTTGCAACAAAATTGCTTAGGCTAATAATAATAGGTGGTCTAGTGGTTAAGCTCCTTACCTCTGGTCCCGAAGGTCGCGGGTTCAAACCCGGCCGGGGTAAATGGATTTTTTAGGATGTAGGCCTAAATATCCAACGCGCAAGTCCTCCGGGAGGGACTTAAAGATGTGGGAACCGAGTTTGAAGATTTTTAGACTCGTAAAGGAACCCTAAGCCTGGATAAAGGACCATCCTGGTAATTTCTTAGTTCCCTATATATCTAATTGGGTCGGTATGTTGATCACATACCATTAATGACATCTGTAGGGATATAAACGTTACTAAATTAAGTTGGTTTAGTAATTCTTAACAAAGGAGAGGTTAAGGTCCAACATTGGGCTGTTAAGACATTGTAGGTATAATAATCATAATTAATTAATTAATTTATGTACAGATTTTTAATGTTTGCTCATATTTCTGCGCCTAAAGTTTTATTTTTCTTCTCCGCTTGTCTCTATCCATCCACCCCATGTCCTCCAGTCCTCTTGGTCTCATTCCCGTTCTTATTTCTTGCATCCACGAGTTTCGAGGTCTTCCTTTCCTTCTTCTTCCAGGTGGACACCATTCCAATGTTTTCCTGGGCAACCTTTCTTCTTGCATTCGTCGTACATGCCCATACCAATTTAATTCCTTATATCTTATATAATCTACTATTGAATATATAATATTCATTTTTTCTCGCATGACAGTATTTATCTTTTATAATTTTGAACATCGTGTTGCTCTCCTCAAGAAATCCATTTCCATCGACATAAGTTTTTGTTCAAAGTTTTTGTTGAATTTCCAAACTTCAGCTCCATATGTGACAGTATATCTCACTATTGAATTATATATTTGTAACTTATTTTTCTGGAATAATAATAATAATAATAATAATAATAATAATAATAATAAACTAACTCGCTGACACTAATGAACCCGTAGGTTCATGGCCGCGCAGAAATAAGCTATCCATACATCCCTACCCTGAGCTAATGTTTTCCAATCATATCGTATATAATCTAATTCCCTGAAATCATTGTTAATGTTATTGTCCCACTTGATGCTCGGTCTACCTGTCAATAATATAATATTGTAACATCGAAATAATTTAGTTAGACTTATACGAATGTGTCTAAATGGCTCAACGAGTAGGGTGCGTGTAGGCAAACAGTTTTCAGACACTTTTGAAATCCAGAATGGGTTGAAGCAAGGAGATGCACTATCTCCTCTACTATTTAATTTTGTACTAGAGCATGCCATTAAATCTTTAGAGAATGAGGAAGGCTTACAACTGAATGGTATTAATAAGCTGTTAGTTTATGCTGATGATGTAGTACTACTGGCCGATAGCGAGGAGATACTAAAGGCCAACATGCACACACTATTGAGTAACACTAAGAAATTAGGACTGGAAGTAAATATCAGTAAAACTAAATATATGGTCACACGTAGAAATACATTATATAATGGAAATGGACAGCTAATGACAAATGAGGGAAATTTTGAGGAATTGGCTGAATTCAAATACCTAGGAACAATAATCACAAATAGGAATGAGATGCACAAAGAAATTAAACATAGGCTCAATTCTGGAAATGCATGCTATTATGCATTGCAGAGACTTTTGATGTCACAACTCCTTTCAAAAAACGTTAAGCTGAAAATATATAAAACTATTATTCTACCAGTTATATTATATGGGTGCGAAACATGGACTCTTACTTTAAGGGAGGAAAGGAGATTACGAGTATTTGAGAATAAAGTTCTTAGGAAAATTTTTGGACCAAAGAGAGATGATCAGACAGGTGAATGGAGAAGACTACATAACAATGAACTACATGGTCTTTATAGGAAGCCAGATATAATAAGAACAGTTAAGTCCCGTAGACTGCGATGGGCAGGACATGTTGCGCGTATGGGGAATGAAAGACGTGCATGGAAACTTCTTGTGGGAAAGCCAGAAGGAAAACGCCCAGTTGGTAGACCAAGAATGAGGTGGGAGAACAATATTAACTATGATTTGAGGGAAGTAGATTATACAGGGAATGATTGGAAAGCATTAGCTCAGGATAGGGTTGTATGGAGAGCTTATGTCCGTGCGGCCATGAACCTACGGGTTCGATAGTGCCAGTGAGTAAGTAAGTAAGTAAGTAAGTAACATCGAAATAATAAAGCTTCACTGCTAAATATTTTCATTAAAACTATTTCTTGTAATAGAAGCCTTAAGATAGCACTGCGGATACTCCCCGCTGTTTCTTATGATTTGAGAATTGTTTATAAGGAAAGAAAAATTGTTTGCGCCGGGATGCCTGGATAGCATTATCGGTAACGCACTAACACATAGTGTTAAAAGAGGCCCGGGTTCAAACCCCGGTTCAGGCGTTAATATTTATTTTCATTACATATAATGAGGATTGAAATTAATTTAACATAAAAGAAGGCGGCTCCGTGGCGCAAGCGGTTAAACGCTCGTCTCTCATCGCTGGGGTCTCGAGATCGAGTCTCGGTCTCTGCAAGTGGGTTTCGTGGTGGACGCAACGGAGCTTGGGCAGGTTTCTCCCGTTTTCCCTGCCACAAATTTCATTCCACCATTTCTCCGTACGCACCTCGTCCATTTCGTTCTTCTGCCCCTGTGATGGTGTATCATTTGTGGTCGATTAGCACCCTTGTTTGACAGACCTCTATAAATATAGGGGCTTCATCTCATCTCATTCCTCGACCCGATCTTGGGTTGGACACGAGTTGAGAATATTTTTAACGTAAAATAATTTAAAACAGCAACCAGCAGAATGATTTATCTCGAAATAACGAAACACTTTTCCACTTTTCTTCATGCATTAACAGTCCAGTGGTTTATATTTCGGAAATATAATGTAAAGGACTGCAACTATATTAATGTTTAAAAAAAAAGAAGTTTAAATTGAATAAAGAAAGTGTTTTATACAATCTGGGGATGTGTCTTACTATGGAGTGGGGGTTGCGGCGCACTGCACGCTGCATCCCCTCCGACTTGCAAAAATATTTTTGGGCAGGGAGGGGTTGATTGGATCGATATCGCATCGTCTTGGCGCTCAAATTGCGTGACCACACCCCCGTACATTGTGCTCTGTAGCATACATTCATTAGACTTTTAGGCGGAAAATAAATACTGCAACTGATAGGATTGGAAAAACATCACAGAATTCCTCACTATTATCTCTAATATTGGAATATATATCCTTCCATGACATCTTTATCTTGTCGTGGTGGAGTGGCTTGCGTGCTTAAATGACCCCGAGAGCTATGTCTACGAAAAGACAAGTGAAAGGCGATAAGCCAGACGAAAAAGAGTACTTTGGACGAAAGAGCGACTGTATTTCACCGTAAAACTACAACCTTCAAGAAAATAAATAAGGGCGTCAGTTCTACTGGAGTAAATTTTCCGGAGGTGAAATAGCCCCTCCTTCTGTTCTTATGGGGGGGGGTACTTCATGGAATCCAGGCCAAAGGCTCATGCATATGAATAATTACAAACAGGAATGAGGTGCACAATGAAGTTAATTAAACATGCGTGCCATTATGCATTACTAGACTCTTGTCGTCCCAACTTTTATGAAAAAATCATTAAACTGTCTATTTAACTCATGCCCCAAATGGGAGTCAATGGCCAATCACGTTACAATGATTTTTTATTTACAACCAATCACAGTCGTGTTTCGCCTAGAATTTACCAACTAAAGTTTATCGTAATAAATAAAGCAATAAAGCAATATAAAATAAAGATATATATGAGGGAAACACAAAAAGAAACCTAAAAATTAGAACCAAAGAACACATAAGAAATATTTAAAAATGGAGAAATTGAAAAAAGCTGCAGTTGATGCTCATGTTTTGGTCTGAAAAACATAAAATATAATTCAGACACTAAATTATTAAAACAGTTAGAAAATACAAACGAGCTGACTATTTGGGAAAAAAATTATATTCAGAAGAACAGAAACAGAGTTATGAATTTTGATATTCCGATGGAGGGGTGACCTTGTTTGGAGGTTCTTTGGCCAACCACAGGATGTGGAGCTGACATCGACATCCAGGTGGTTGCACAACATAATTGCAACATAAATAAAACCAGTCAGGGAAAGCTGAAGATAAAACAGAGAATTGTTTTGAAAACATGTCCAAGAACAAATCAACATTAATAATGAGAGGTAAGATGTCCAGACCAAAAATTAATATAAAATAAAGCAACCTTCCTTTTTAACATTATGAATAGGTCATAGCATTATTTTGCAGTGACTGACTCACTAAAGAAATACGGCTACCAGATTGTATATATAGTGCATGAATGTCAACACATACCGCATGCGGGAGTTAATATAAAAACATTTGTAGCAATTGATTATACCACCAAAAAAAAAAGAGACCACTGTTTGCACTTTCTTAAATGTATTTTTTCCCAGAAAAATATAATTGTCATATTTACATCATAGGACATCAGAAATGAATTAATATACAGTTTGATGTGTTTCATTTTTTCTCCACTAGAGTGCATTCTTACAATACTGCGTTCCTTTGGCAGTAATATGATCTGGTTGCAGTGATGAACAAAAGAAGCAAATGAAGCGTAGCAATCGTTTCTCATTTGTTTTCAAACATCGCCGTTTACATTAAATATATAAATATTTTAAAATAACTATAGTTAAATAATGATTTGTGAGTAAACAGCTTAATTTTATTCGTTAAATAGTCCTAACAAATGCCACTCTTGGTTTCCAAATTCTCTAGATAAATTCACTCCTCACTTCGTGAGTCGTGAATTTAACGATAATTTGGAAATCACTCGTGGCATTACTTACGAAAATATACAAAGCTCTTGTTTTCCCAGTTATATTATATGGATGCGAAACATGAACTCCTATTTTAATAACAATAATAATAATAATAATAATAATGTTTTTTATTCTGGCAGAGTTAAGGTCATAAGTTCTTCTCTTCCACTCAACCAGCACAAATACAAATAAATATTTGCTATATAGATATACTAATTATAAAGAATTAAAAATATATTAAATGGTAAAATGTTAATTTTATATGCAAACATTATTATGCGATAATAACAATAATAATACTTACAATGATGATGATAATAATAATAATAATAATAATAATAATAATAATAATAATAATCTTCTTGTATCTTGTAACCCCATGTTTCCCTTAACAGAGATTTAGGCGCTCTCCCCCTACAGGGAAGAATTTGAACCATACTAATTTAGTTACACTTGCTTTCGTATTGATGTCATTTGAATGGTCCGTGGTCAACGTTCCGCCTCGTACTGACATCTAGGAAACCAAGGTAGTACTAGGACGGGAAAATTCGGTAAATTTTGCTTAGAGGCCTTTTCATTCAGGCTTCAGGATCTTTTACGAGCCTGAAAATCTTCAGACTCGGGACCCATGGCTTAAAGTCCCTCCCGGAGGACTTGCTCCTTGGAGACTGGAGAAAAAATAAAATCTTGTAGCGAGATCACATATTTAGGAATTAAAATAAATGCAGATGGTAGTTATGAAATGAAAATGAGAAATAGAAATAATAAATGAAAATTTGCAATTGCTTGCCTCAATGGAATATTGTGAAATAAAAATATAAGTAATAAAAATAAAATTAATATATATCATATAATTGTTAAAAGCGTCATTACTTATGGAGCAGAACTTTGGCCATTAACAACAAAAAACAAATAAGTATCTTTTGGCAACGGAAATGGATTGTATATGAAGGGTAGCAAGAATTTCGAGAAGAGAAAAACTCAGTTATACGGGAGAAAATGATGATTGAAGACACTATTTTAGATTATATTAAAACTCAGAAATTAAGATGGTACGGACATGTCCAGCGAATGGAAGTGGATCGGCTACCAAAATTTGTTTTGGAATGGAAACCTGAGGGAAGACGAAGCAGAGGAAGACCTAAAACCTCCTGGAGTCAGAGAATATGTTTATATATGAAGGAGAAACATCTACAACCAGGAGATTGGATGGACCGACAAAACTGGCTATTAGGAATCGGACGATGTCAAAGGCATTAATCAACCGATGATCTGTCTATTTACTGTATAATGTTATGGCATAATACTAATGCTGAAATGAATTTCAACCCAGATTTCTCTTGAAATGGAAAATCAGGTACAAAAAAAACCTTTATCAGTTGTTCGGTCTTGTCTCAAGTACCATCCGCTGAGCCAATTACTCTCGGTGAAGTAATCATGTCGATAGGTATAAATAAATAAATTCCATGGCACGATAGGCATAGAGGGCCCTTAGCCTTCCATTCGGCTGCTGGCCTCACATCCACACGTGTCAATCGCAGAGGTATATGATTATCTAGCCAGTGTAGGGGTGACATGTGGTCAGCATGTCGAGTCCCCCAGCCGTTATAGCTGGTATTCTCCACCTCGAACTGCTACTTATTGTAGCTACCCAAATGCCTCATGATGCTGGGTGGGCACCGGTCCCATACTGGCTGAAATACCGTGAGGAAAATGACTTTCCTCATGGAGACTCGAATAGCTCAAGTTCCGTAGCTCTGCGCCAAGGCTTCCTGCCTTAATCACTCGGTTACCCTACGTCGCGGGACGTCGATAGGTATAACCGTAAAAAATAAATAAAATTAATGTTTCAGGATGACGTAAGCTTTCTGCGGGTACACGGGGTGACTAAATGCGAGGATGTGGTTTTCCCTTGTGATTCACGTCACCTCCACCCAGTTAATAATTTCATATCCGAAAACTCTTTATTAACATTCTTTCCTCTATCCATTCGACACTTTAAAGAACTGGAGTTAATCTAATCACGAAGAAATATATTATTGTTAATCCATTAAATTTGCCTTATTTATTCTTCTTCTTCCTTTCCAGGATTAGGTCAGTGCGACCTGTTCCAGTCTCAAGTCCATCGTTTCCTTGGCCGTCCCAAAGGTCTTTTTCCATGTGTTTTGTAGGTGTTTATCTTTTTGGGTGATCTTGTATTGTCCATTCTGTCTAAATGTTCTTTCCATTGGTATTTGTGCTCTTCTAGTTTATCGACTATTGAAAATATCTCCAGTTCATTTCTTATTGATTAATTGTGTAATCTATCCATGTGTGTACATCCTTTTACGGATCTTAAAAATTTCATTTCAGCGGCTTGAATGTGTGAGATATATTTTTTTGTAAGTACCCAAGATTCAGATCCATATAAAAGAACAGGAACAGCCTTATTTCTTCTAAGAGTTTAATATGAATGACAGGAGATGACCTCATTTTGCTTTTTAACAAACTCCAACTCACCGACAATATCTAACCCGTGGGTTCATGGCCAATGCCACCAATGAATTATTCTACACGCGGTATGACCTTTAGAAGTTGAAGCGTCTATAAAAAGAACAAACAGAAGCTATATTAAACGGCGAAATCAGTTCAGTCTTTAACTCACTGCCGCTATCAATCACGGAGGATCATGGACGTAAGCTCTCCATACATTCCTATCCTTAGATTATACAGGGATGATTGGAAAATATTAGCTAATTTCCTCAAATCATTTTTTTCAAATGCCCCGGGTTGTCTTTCGACATTCCTGGTTTCTCTCCTGACATGGCGTACTTGTAACCCACTTCTGAGGTTGGGCGCCTGGAAGGCGGGATTACGTTACCCCGATGATATGATGGGGGGTGATGATGATAGTGGTGCGCCAGGAGAGTCCCTAATCCTAAGCTTAATCTAAGATGAATATGAATGATGATGATGATGATTGCGATGGCCATATGGTTTCGAGGACCGTTTGGGCCTTAAAGTTTTCCTGGCATTTGTCTTACAGGTGAGGAAAAAACCCTGATAAAAACCTCACCCAGAAATACTGTCCCGACCGGGGATCGAACCCTTCCCTCAAATCATTATAAACGTTATTCTTCAACCTCATTACTGACTCGCCTATTGGGCGGTTTCCCTCTCGTTTTCCTATAAGGAGGTTCCAAGCCCCTCTTTCATTATCCATTCGTGCTACATGTCCTGTCCATCGCAGTCTATGAGACTTAACTGTTTTTATTATATCTGGTTTTCTATAAAGACCATGTAGCTCACTCTTATGTAGTCTTCTCCATTTGTCTGTCTGTTCATTTCTCGTTGGTCCAATTTTTTTTCTATAGTACAGCCACTGATTCTCCGGCCCTGACGTTTTCACGACAGTGTTGCCGATATGGATATTCAGTGGGAGGGTCCGCTTTACGTATGCGGTTAGCAGACATTCAGCTGACAACATCTCAGCAATTTCAAATCTTATTAGCGTGCTATAGCTGCGTCAGGAGCAGTGATTGGTTGTGGCAGACGTTCACTAACACATCAACCATTTCGTTATTGGCAGTAGAGGGCGAGTTCCCCCTTCACCCCTCGTATAGCCTAAACCTCAGGGCCGGGATCCTACGGCTGGGGTATAAGAACTTTATACTTAGATACTCGTAACATTTCCTTCTCCCTTAAAGTAAGAGTCCATGTTTCACATCTATATAATTGGGAAAATAAGAGTTTTATACATTTTTTTCAGTTTAATGTTTTTGAGAAAATTTCAGAGCACAAGAGACCCTGTAATGTATAGTAAGTAGGGTCAATTTCATGAATTGATGCTAAGTTTAATGTCTCATTTCTACTTGTGATTATTGTTCCTAGGTATTTGAATTCAGGCACTTTCTCAAATTTTGCCTCATTTGTCATTAACTGTTCATTTCCATTATATACTGTATTTCTACGTGTGATCATTGATATTTATATCTAGCCCCAAGTTATGTAGTCTTCTCCATTCTTATTAAAATGTAAAATTCTATAATTATATCAATGAGGCCATTATAGATTTACCAATAATTCTAGATAAAAAAGTTAAATGTAATGTTTTATTAGCCTATATTATGCCTATTTACATAAATATTAATGAAATATAAACAATTAAAACCGGAAAACTGACGCACACAAAACATATTTATAACTCCAAGCCTCGAGGAAAATTATCCATCTTGGTTACTTGTTATAACTTAAGTATGCTAGCCCATGATTATCACTGTTTTGGAATGTTTGACTACGTCATCTTCCGAGAAGTCAGTCCGTTAGCTTTTTCTTCTGATAGGGAAAATGATACAATATCATGTTATTTTTGTTCGAGTTGCACTCTGAAATAAATTATTATTATTATTATTAATATTATTATTAATATTATTATTAATAATGTTATTATTATTATTGTTATTATTATTATTATTATTAATATTGTTATTATTATTGTTGTTATTATTATTATTATTATTATTATTATTATTATTATTAATGTTATTATTATTAATGTTATTATTATTATTAATGTTATTATTATTATTAATGTTATTATTATTATTATTGTTGTTATTATTATTATTGTTGTTATTATTATTATTAATGTTATTATTATTAATGTTATTATTATTAATGTTATTATTATTATTAATGTTATTATTATTATATTGTTGTTATTATTATTATTGTTATTATTATTATTAATGTTATTATTATTAATGTTATTATTATTATTAATATTAATAATAATATTATTATTAATATAATTAATAATATTATATTATTATCGTCTTCGTTCATTTCCGTCCGGCTTTATTTATTTAGGCATTTTATCATTGTTACTTTTATATGATAAACAGAGAGCTGGCCAGATACATCAATCCCCAATATGGAGGACCAGGTAATTTTTGGTCAAGTTTTCTTCCTCTAGCCTTTGTTAAACCAAAGAACTGCAAGGAGCAAAATCTGTACTCTCGACAGAGGGGCCTTACTGGGTTCAAATTTGGAGAAAAAAAAGTCATACGAGAAAAAAATTAAATATTCAATTGTCCACCTGGTTTCCGGAAGACGGCGGCAGCTTCCGTTATACCGGATGATGATGATGATGAATTGTCCACCGATTTGGTCTCAGAGTATCGTGCTGCCTTGTCACGCAGCGGGCCATGGTTCGATCCCCGGTTGGGGTAAGTGTTCTGGGTGAGGTTTCTTCGGGGTTTTTCCTCACCTGTAAGACAAATGTCAGGAAACTTTAAGGCCCATATGGTCCCCGAACATCATATGGCCATTATAATCATCATCATCATTACTCATGTTCACCTTAGATTAAGTTTAGGATTAAGGATTCTTCTGACGCACACTATCATCATCACCCATCATATCATTGGGCAGACGTAACACCGCCTTCCAGGCACCCCAACCTCAGAATACAATTACGCCAATCCAGGAGAGAACTACAGAAATATCGAAATGACAACCTGGGGAATTGAATAAAACAATACTAATAAAATTCATTGTTAAAACCGTTGAGGTGGATAGTCATAAAATAAAATAAGTTAAAATATACCATCTTAGGTAAGATCAGTCGTTCTCAACTTATATAATATCTATTCTTTATGTCTGTACGCCTTTCAGAACATCCGTTCCATCTTCAGCAGGTTCTTCTTCGCTACATTATATGATATGATGGTTGATGCTGCTGGTCCTAATGTGGTGTTGTCGTGACTAGTCACCATATGATTTCGGGGACCATTTGGGCCTTAAAGTTTTCCTGACATTTATCTTACAGGTGAGAAAAACCTCCGATAAAAACCTCACCCAGAAAAACTATCCCAACCGGGGATCGATCCCGGGCCCGCTGCGTGATAAGGCAGCACGCTACCTCGAGACCACAGCGGTGGACTTACATAAGATATAAGCAGTTAAATTGGTATGGGTATGCACTACGAATACAAGAAGAAAGTTTACCCAGAAAAAAACATTTGGAATGGTGTCCACCTGGAAGAAGAAAGGAAGGAAGGCTTCGAAACTCGTGGATGCAAGAAATATGAACTGGAATAAGACCAAGAGGACTGGAGGACATGGATAGGGACGAGTAGAGAACGAAAATAAAAGTTAGCACAGAAGATGTGTAAACATTGAAAATCTGAATATAAATAAAAATAATTGTTTTTGTTGTTGTAGGAGAAGATTGTAACGGGATCGGTTTGCACCATGACAAACATGACGTCACTATTACGTGATTGACGTTCGCATGTTATCACTTGTTAAGAGTTGTGACCTTGAGATGGTCATATGTTTATTGTAAACTTGTTGTTTGGTAATCTGTCCATTCATTGATTTGAATAAGTTCACACATTCGTTGCACTGATTCATAAATATACAATACCGGATACTCCTACCAAATACTTTTTCTTTGTCCTTGTCTCGTTAGGAAATTCAGTTTTTAACGAGCGAATAAAATAATAAAATCTCTAAGTACCGTGTCTCTTAGTTTTAGGGTCAAAATTATGCAAATTTTAGGGAAATCTAAACTGTTCTGAGAACTCGAATAATGGCTTGAAATTCATATTTCAGCTGCCACGTCATCTTGAACTTTCTAAGACAGGCCTCATCTACCAACAATACTTACTTACTTACTTATTGGCACTATCGAACCAGTAGGTTCATGTCCGCACGGACTTAAGCTCCATACATCTCTATCCTGAGCTAATGCTTTCCAATCATTCCCTGTATAATCTACTTCCCTCAAATCATAGTTAATGTTATTCTCCCACCTCATTCTTGGTCTGCCAACTGGGCATTTTCCCTCTGGCTTTCCTACAAGAAGCTTCCATGCACTTCTTTCATTCCCCATACGTGCAACATGTCCTGCCCATCGCAGTCTACGAGACTTAACTGTTCTTATTATATCTGGCTTCCTATAAAGACCATGTAGTTCATTGTTATGTAGTCTTCTCCATTCACGTGTCTGTTCATCTCTCTTTGGTCCAAACATTTTGCTAAGTACTTTATTCTCAAATACTTGTAATCTCCTTTCCTCCCTTAAAGTAAGAGCCCATGTTTCGCACCAATCTACCAACAATACAACATTTAAAAAGTTCGAATAATACCTGAATAGAATTGAATTCTAGCATTAACATAAACTAACTCAACTGTGATCAAACTAACTCAACTGTGATCAGCAGTGATAACCTAATAATATTAGATCTACCAATGAAAAGTTTTAGTGCAAAATTATAAAATTTTATTCTTAAGCTTTCTAGTGCTGTACATTTGTTCAAACTAACCATAGATGCGTCAACATCCAACCTGGAAGACCAGGAGATTTTTAATCAAGGTTCTCTTCCATTATTGACGAACCAACGCCTAAGTGCAAAGTATGGTAATGTAAAAATAACAACAGTAAAGATTCCCAAGAAGAATACTAGAATGGGTGCCACTCGGTGGAGTAAAAAGTGAAATGCCAAAAGTAACGTGGATTGATGGAGTTTTGAGCAACATGAGAGAAAAAGGATTGGGCGATGGAGATTAGAATGACAAGGATGTGAAGGATAGTGACAGTAGATTAATTGCATTCAGAAAGATTTGATGAAACATTCTGAAACCTGCTAAATTTAATAATTATAAAACTGAATGCCTGTACCATTGAGTCCTCGAGTGATTTATTATTATTATTGTTATTATTATTAATATTATTATTATTATTATTATTATTAAGTAACTAACTGACTGGCTCTATCGAACCCATAGGTTCATGGCCGCTCGGACATAAGCTCTCCATACATCCCTATCCTGAGCTAATGTTTTCCAGTCATCGCTGTATAATCTACTTCCCTCAAATCATGGATGTAATTCTCCCACCTCATTCTTGGTCTATCAACTGGGCGTTTTCCCTCTGGTTTCCCTAAGAAGCTTCTGTGCACGTCTTTCATGCCCCATACGTGCCACACGTCCTGACCATCGCAGTCTACGAGACTTAACCGTTCTTATTAAATCTGGCTTCCTATACATATAATGTAGTTTACTGTTATGCAGTCTTCTCCATTCACCTGAATGTTCATCTCTCTTTGGCCTAAAAACCTTCCTAAGAACTTTATTCTCAAATACTAGCAATCTTCTCTCCTCCCTTAAAATAAGTGTCCAAGTTTCGCATCCATGTAATAATAATAATAATAATAATATTTATTATTTATTTTATATACAGATTTTTAATGTTTACACATATTTCTAGGCCTCAAGTTTTATTTTCCTTTTCCACTAGTCCCTTTTCATCCATTCCATGCCCTCCAGTCCTCTTGTTTTCATTCTAATTCTTATTTCCTGCATCCACGAGTTTCGAGGTTCCTTTCTTTCTTTTTCCAGATGGACACCATTCCATTGTTTTTTTTTTCTGAGTAATTTTTCTTCATGAATTCGTCGTACATGCCGATACAAATTTAATTGTTTATATCTTATATAATCCACTATTGAATATTTAATATTTATTTTATATAATAATAATAATAATAATAATAATAATAATAATAATTAGGGAGCGGATTTTTATGTTCTAAAAGTTAAAATTGCAACATAGTATAATGAGAAGTTAGGCTTATGACTGTATTTTGTTTTGGTTCCACACACAAACAGTCGAAAAGTATAATGAGAAGTAAGATTTTTGACCGTCTTTGATCTTGTTTCACACACAAACAGTTGAATATTATAATGAGAAGTTAGACTTCTGACTGTATTTTGTTTTGGTTTCACACACAAACAGTTGAATAATATATATATATATATATATATATACTATCTGCATTGCAGTCTTATCTTTTATTACATAAAAATCCGCTCCTTTAATAATAATAATAATAATAATAATAATAATAATAATAATAATCTTTGTGTGAGCATTAAGTGTGTCACGTGCGAGGTGTATAGTGGGTGGGACAATGATGAACTTCCCCCCCACATGATCGTCTGAGAGTAAAGACGGCGACCTTGACAGTAGTGGGGGGAGAGAGATGGCAACGTCGCCTTCCCCTCCCCTGTCCCCCCCTTCCTTACTTGTTCTTGACGTTTCCCACGATGGCTCGTGTTCCTATCAACTGTACTCTTCAGTTAGAAAGCATCCGTCTTTCGGAGATGTGCGAATTATTTTATAGGTTCTTTTATTGCCGACAACTACAGACTAATCTCTCATTCCGCTTTGCAACTTTCATACCATCTCCCTTACCAATCTCTTCTTTCCTTGGCAACGTTCAGTGTTACCTTTTCCTCCCCCAAGTGCAGTGGACTTAAAAAAAGCCCATACTAATTCCAGATGTATGACTGCATTTTAATGGTGTAAAAATATAGTTCGCTCTCTAACCTTCGAAATAAAGTAAATACAATTATATGTTATCCATCCATCTATAGTAATTCTGCAAGAGGGCAGGTCTTTCACTGCAATAATAGCATTTTCATTCTATGCTTTGCAGCTTTACTAGGGAATTATAGGTGTGGTAGCTTCCCGTTGTATCCACACCAGTGAAGGTGATGATGACCGGATGATTTTCGGGGACCTTGGGCCGTAAGCTTCCTGACATTTGTCTTACAGGTGAGGAAAACCCGAAAAAACTCGCCCAGGAATCTGTCCCGACCGGGAATCGAACCTTGGCCCGCTGCGTGACAAGGCAGCACGCTACCTCGAGACCACAGCGGTGGACAACATGTCTATAATAAAATAAATAAAAGTAAAAATATTATAAATATAACCAAGACATTGACATTTAAATCATCAGTACAAAGTGCTACGTTGTACGGTGCGGAGATCTGGACTTTAGGTAGACAGCAAGAAAAACCATTGACAACAGAGAGGTATTTTTGACAAAGGACAGCAAGAAAATTAACAATGGAGAAAATTAAACCACAAAATTAGAGAAATAATGAATATTAAACATAATATTATAGAAGAAATCGAAGATCGAAGATTGAAATGGTATGGACATCTGAAGAGGATGGAAAATAATAGAATCCCAAGAATGGTGCTGGATTGGAATGCTGAAGGCAGGAGGAGGAAGCCCAGGGAACAGTGGATGGATGAAGTGAGAAGAAACATGATCAGCAGAGATTTTCAAGATGATGATACTGAGGATAGAAATCTGTGGCGGAGCAAAATACATTTGGACTGAAGGATAACTACTGTAAAGTAGAGAAAGCCCTTAATAATATATATGGGCGAATCTTAAATACATAATTACTATTTTAATACATTAAATAAGCATTTCATTGTTTTCTAGCGTGAGATCGGTGTGGAACTGAGATGAAGTGGAATTTGGGTTGCTAACGTAAGTGGCGGTTTCATGTTTGGAAAAAAAGACTACAATGGTTGAGTTACTTGACATATTTATTACGTCTCAATCTTATTCTGGCTGCTTGATCGTCCATTTTGTAAATTGCACGTGTGGATATGAAAGCACTAGCAGCTGGTAGGCAGAGGCCCTTCTAGGCCTGTTGCGCCATACAATTAAGTTTTTAAATTAGTTTGAGACATGAAGATGTTGAGAGCAATAGCAGGATACCAAAGGACCGATAAAAAAAACGAACATATAAGAACAGAATTTAATATATTTATTTTTATTTATTTATTTAGCCTGGTGGAGTTAAGGCCATGTGGCCTTCTCTTCCACTCACCAGAACAAGCATATGTTACATATGAATACAAAAAAAAATACAATAATAGTCATATAAAACAGGACAAACATATGTTACACATGAATACAAAAAAATTACAATAGTAGTCATATTAGACAGGACAAACATGTTACATATGAATACAAAAAAAAGTTACAATAATAGTTATTGAACAATTCATTATCTGTCATATTGAATAATAATGAAATTAATGTCTAATAATAGAATGAAACTAAATACAATTAAAATTAAATTAATGATACAATGAATAAAAAAGGAATAACAGCTCGAATCTACTATGCATAAAAAGAAGAGAAAAAAAACACTACAATGAATTAATCTACGCTTTTTATACAAGGCATTAGGTAAATATATTAACAAATCCTAAGTCTATTTTTATTAAATAATGCAAAAAACGCATTATTAATTCTTAAAAAGTAGTATTAGTGAGTTGTTTCTGTTAGTGATTTTATTTTCAATTTATTTCTGAAAGATGGTAAAGTTTGGCAGTCTCTGACATAGGGTGGAAGTGAATTCCATGTTCTAGCAAGAGAAACTGTAAAAGATTTCGAATAATAGGTAGTATGATGAGGAGGGATATAAAGGACACTGTGCTCAAGGGATCGGGTATCTAAGTTATGTGTATCAGAGAGTTTAGTGAAGCGGTGTGATAATAATAAGGTAAAGATGTGTGTAATATGTTATAGAGTAGGCATAGGGAATGGATGGTTCTACGATCTTGAAGACGAAGCCATGACAATTGTTCCAGGGATGGTGTAACGTGATCAAAATCTACGTATACCACAAATAAAACGTATGCAAGAATTGTGAACACGTTGAAGTCTTTGGGTAAGAACAGTATTTAGGTCAGTAAAAAGAGTATCACAATACTCAAAATGTGAAAGAATAAAATATTATCAAAATGCTTATCTTCAGCACGTATTACGAATGAATAAACAGCGCATACCAAGAAGAATGTATAATTATAAACCAAAAGGGAGAAGATTGTTGGGAAGACCATTGAAGAGACGGAAGGACCAATTCGACCTATAATGAGATCGGAATAGGCCATTGGGCCTAATTCTTGTTGTTGATGATGATGAAATTAGTTTGAGATAATATTTAAACATACAAGAAAGAAAACAAAACTAAAATTTTATAAAACTGTGGCAGCCCCCTTACTGTTGTATGGTAGTGAATTTTGGGTTTTAACTAAAAGAGAAGATCATAGAAGCAGCTGAAATGAGATTTCTGAGAAGTGTAGCTGGATACAAACTTCTAGATAAAAGAAGTGAAGATATCAGAAATGAGCTAAATGTTTTTTTAAACTTTTAGATAAAATAAAAGAATCTACGGATTAAAAACTGGAAAGAACATGTACAAAAAATGAAAGATGAACGCTTACCAAAAATTATACTTAATTACAAACCAAAAGAAGACAGGAATGTTGGTAGACCGAAAAAGAGATGGATTAAACTTTGTGAATGAGAATCTATGAGACCGGAACAAGGCACATGGGCTTAATCCGTGATTGTTGATGATGATGATGATGATGAATTGGTTTACATCAGTGGTGTCCAATTGTAATGAACATGCAGACCAGAATTATGTATTATATTCATGATCGAGGGCCGCGGATTCAAACTAAGATTCTTCTAGCAAAATTGTAATAAAAAAGAACATTCCGCCATTGCCGGTCCCAAGCCCGGATGAGAAAGGAGAGGGGGAGGAGTAACACCTCGTAAAAAAACCTTGGTTCAGCTGGCCCGGCTGATAGTACCATGTGAGGGCCCCTTACCAGGGAACGGTGAAGACCTCAACGGCAATGAAGGCGGAGAGGGATACCCTTAATACGGCAGATTTGGCGGAAGAGGCACCCTACCCTCACTCAGGGAAAGAGAGAGGAACCGCTGGCTTGCGGAGAAGGAGAAACTTCAAAGGCTAAGGGAGCATCCCCTACAGAAAAGCATGCCTGTCCAAGTGGCAACCCCACCACTGGACTTACCCAACTATAGGCTGGTAACCTATAATGGGGAAAACTTTAAATACTCGAAAGACTACAAGATAAATCCCGCATTAATAGTTCACAAATGAGATTCCTCCGATCACTAACTGGAGTAACACTAAGGGATAGAATGAAAAGTGATGAGATAAGGATGCAGTGGAATAGTAGGGAAATGGTTGAACACATACAAAATTATCAGATTAAATGGTTCCAACACGTCCAGAGAATGTCAAATTCCCGTTTACCAAAGATGATTTACCACCTCAACCCTAAAGGCAAAAGAGACCTCGGAAGACTCTTCAACCGATGGAAAGATCAGTTTTTGTAGTCGCAGAACAGGCATCATCACCCAATACTGCATTCGGAAGAACAACACTTCAGTTATTACTTATGAAAGAAAAAATTATAATTATTTTCAAGTAGCATAAACTACATACTCAATGCGACTATTTGAAAAAACAATCGCGCTGAAGAGGGATAGAGGAGGGAGAATTAATTTTGTCAACATTGTCCTTGGTCACATGACATGGTGCTATAAACAAACTTTCTCTCCCTATTAGGGGTTATTCGGTGTTTACAACAGAATTGATACGTGTCCAATTAATTTCAAATGTACAATGATTAATATAATGCTTGACTGTTATATATGCAGGCTGATTCATAATTCCTATTACAAACTTCGAGGGGTTGTAGAGGGGACTAAGTAGATAAAGTTTTGATTAGGAACCCATGTCCGGAAACGTACCATTTCGATGTAAAATAAGTTTGAAGATCGAAACACAATGGGCTGATATCGTGTGTTTTGTGTTTCAGAATAAGTATTACAGACTTCTAGGGGTTGTACTACACCTGTCGAGTCGGAGGAAGATCTACTTGCACGAATTCTGGCAGCAGCAGAAAGTATTGACCACACACCAGGTCTTGTAGGGCGTGTGTATGAAAATATGCGTCGCGGGTACAATTTGTGCAACGAACAACAGGGTCGCCACATGGAATCACACTTGTAGTACAACCGCTAGAAGTCTGTAATACTTATTCTGAAACACAAGACACGCGATATCAGCCCATTGTGTTTCGATCTTCAAACTTATTTTACATCAAAATTATACGTTTCCGGACATGGGTTCCTAATCAAAACTTTGTCTACTTAGACCCCTCTAAAACCGCCAGAAGTTTCATAGAATTATGAATCACTCTATATATATGTTGTTATAAAATAAAATAAAAGATGGACCATAAAAGGAAAAAAGAAAATCCTTTTGAAAAAAAAAACTTTTAAAATTCATACTGCTCCACTGTTGATGTTGTTTTGTAATAAGTTAAAATAACAAAATTTGTATTTGATATGGCGACTCCATGGCGCAAGCAGTTAGACGATCGCCTCTTACAGTTGGGGTCTCGAGATCGAGTCTCGATCACTCCATGTGGGTTTTGTGGTGGACGAAACGGAGCTTGGGCAGGGTTTTCTCCCGTTTTCTCCTGCCACAATTTCATTCCACCGTTTCTCCATACTAATCTCATCCATTTAATTCATGTGCTCCTGTGATGGTGCGTCAGGCGTGGTCATTCACAGACCTCTATATATAGGGGTTCATATCATCTCGTGCTCCGATCCTGTACACGAGTTGAGGATTTGTATTTGATATGGCGACTCCATGGCGCAAGCAGTTAGACGATCGCCTCTTACAGTTGGGGTCTCGAGATCGAGTCTCGATCACTCCATGTGGGTTTTGTGGTGGACGAAACGGAGCTTGGGCAGGGTTTTCTCCCGTTTTCTCCTGCCACAATTTCATTCCACCGTTTCTCCATACTAATCTCATCCATTTAATTCATGTGCTCCTGTGATGGTGCGTCAGGCGTGGTCATTCACAGACCTCTATATATAGGGGTTCATATCATCTCGTGCTCCGATCCTGTACACGAGTTGAGGATTTGTATTTGATATGGCGACTCCATGGCGCAAGCAGTTAGACGATCGCCCTTACAGTTGGGGTCTCGAGATCGAGTCTCGATCACTCCATGTGGGTTTTGTGGTGGACGAAACGGAGCTTGGGCAGGGTTTTCTCCCGTTTTCTCCTGCCACAATTTCATTCCACCGTTTCTCCATACTAATCTCATCCATTTAATTCATGTGCTCCTGTGATGGTGCGTCAGGCGTGGTCATTCACAGACCTCTATATATAGGGGTTCATATCATCTCGTGCTCCGATCCTGTACACGAGTTGAGGATTTGTATTTGATATGGCGACTCCATGGCGCAAGCAGTTAGACGATCGCCTCTTACAGTTGGGGTCTCGAGATCGAGTCTCGATCACTCCATGTGGGTTTGTGTGGACGACGAAACGGAGCTTGGGCAGGGTTTTCTCCCGTTTTCTCCTGCCACAATTTCATTCCACCGTTTCTCCATACTAATCTCATCCATTTAATTCATGTGCTCCTGTGATGGTGCGTCAGCCGTGGTCATTCACAGACCTCTATATATAGGGGTTCATATCATCTCGTGCTCCGATCCTGTACACGAGTTGAGGATTTGTATTTGATATGGAGAATCCATGGCGCAAGCAGTTAGACGATCGCCTCTGACAGTTGGGGTCTCGAGATCGAGTCTCGATCACTCCATGTGGGTTTGGTGGTGGACGAAACGGAGCTTGGGCAGGGTTTTCCCTCCCGTTTTCTCCTGGCCACAATTCCATTCCACCGTTTCTCCATACTAATCTAATCCATTTAATTCATGTGCTCCTGTGATGGTGAAGTCAAGCGTGGTCATTCACAGACCTCTATATATAGGGGTTCATATCATCTCGTGCGCCGATCCTGGACACGGAGTTGAGGATTTGAATTTGATATGGCGACTCCATGGCGCAAGCAGTTAGACGATCGCCTCTTACAGTTGGGGTCTCGAGATCAGGTCTCGATCACCCAATGTGGGTTTTGTGGTGGACGAAACGGAGCTTGGGCAGGGTTTTCTCCCGTTTTTCCCTGCCACAATTTCATTCCACCGTTTCTCCATACTAATCTCATCCATTTAATTCATGTGCTCCTGTGATGGTGCGTCAGGCGTGGTCATTCACAGACCTCTATATATAGGGGTTCATATCATCTCGTGCTCCGATCCTGTACACAAGTTGAGGATTTGTATTTGATATGGCGACTCCATGGCGCAAGCAGTTAGACGATCGCCTATTACAGTGGGGTTCTCGAGATCGAGTCTCGATCACTCCATGTGGGTTTTGTGGTGGACAGAAACGGAGCTTGGGCAGGGTTTTCTCCCGTTTTATCCTGCCACAATTTCATTCCACCGTTTCTCCATACTAATCTCATCCATTTAATTCATGTGCCCCTGTGATGGTGCGTCAGGCGGGGTCATTCACAGACCTCTATATATAGGGGGTCATAGCATCTCGTGCTCCGATCCTGTACACGAGTTGAGGATTTGTATTTGATATGGCGACTCCATGGCGCCAGCAGTTAGACGATCGCCTCTTACAGTTGGGGTCTCGAGATAGAGTCTCGATCACTCCATGTGGGTTTTGTGGTGGACGAAACGGAGCTTGGGCAGGGTTTTCTCCCGTTTTTTTCCTGCCACAATTGCATTCCACCGTTTCTCCATACTAATCTCATCCATTTAATTCATGTGATCCTGTGATGGTGCGTCAGGCGTGGTCATTCACAGACCTCTATATATAGGGGTTCATATCATCTCGTGCTCCGATCCTGTACACGAGTTGAGGATTATGTATTTGATATGGCGACTCCATGGCGCAAGCAGTTAGACGATCGCCTCTTACAGTTGGGGTCTCGAGATCGAGTCTCGATCACTCCATGTGGGTTTTGTGGTGGACGAAACGGAGCTTGGGCAGGGTTTTCTCCCGTTTTCTCCTGCCACAATTTCATTCCACCGTTTCTCCATAACTAATCTCATCCATTTAATTCATGTGCTCCTGTGATGGTGCGTCAGGCGTGGTCATTCACAGACCTCTATATATAGGGGTTCATATCATCTCGTGCTCCGATCCTGTACACGAGTTGAGGATTTGTATTTGATATGGCGACTCCATGGCGCAAGCAGTATAGACGGTCGCCTCTTACAGTTGGGGTCTCGAGATCGAGTCTCGATCACTCCATGTGGGTTTTGTGGTGGACGAAACGGAGCTTGGGCAGGGTTTTCTCCCGTTTTCTCCTGCCACAATTTCATTCCACCGTTTCTCCATACTAATCTCATCCATTTAATTCATGTGCTCCTGTGATGGTGCGTCAGGCGTGGTCATTCACAGACCTCTATATATAGGGGTTCATATCATCTCGTGCTCCGATCCTGTACACGAGTTGAGGATTTGTATTTGATATGGCGACTCCATGGCGCAAGCAGTTAGACGATCGCCTCTTACAGTTGGGGTCTCGAGATCGAGTCTCGATCACTCAATGTGGGTTTTGTGGTGGACGAAACGGAGCTTGGGCAGGGTTTTCTCCCGTTCTCTGCTCCTGCCACAATTTCATTCCCACCGTTTCTCCATTACTAATCTCATCCATTTAATTCATGTGCTCCTGTGATGGTGCGTCAGGCGTGGTCATTCACAGACCTCTATATATAGGGGTTCATATCATCTCGTGCTCCGATCCTGTACACGAGTTGAGGATTTGATATTTGATATGGGCGACTCCATGGCGCAAGCAGTTTAGACGATCGCCTCTTACAGTTGGGGTCCTCGAGATCGAGTCTCGATCACTCCATGTGGGTTTTGTGGTGGACGAAACGGAGCTTGGGCAGGGTGTTCTCCCGTTTTCTCCTGCCACAATTTCATTCCACCGTTTCTCCATACTAATCTCATCCATTTAATTCATGTGCTCCTGTGATGGTGCGTCAGGCGTGGTCATTCACAGACCTCTATATATAGGGGTTCATATCATCTCGTGCTCCGATCCTGTACACGAGTTGAGGATTTGTATTTGATATGGCGACTCCATGGCGCAAGCAGTTAGACGATCGCCTCTTACAGTTGGGGTCTCGAGATCGAGTCTCGATCACTCCATGTGGGTTTTGTGGTGGACGAAACGGAGCTTGGGCAGGGTTTTCTCCCGTTTTCTCCTGCCACAATTCATTCCACCGTTCTTCCATTACTAATCTCATCCATTTAATTCATGTGCTCCTGTGATGGTGCGTCAGGCGTGGTCATTCACAGACCTCTATATATAGGGGTTCATATCATCTCGTGCTCCGATCCTGTACACGAGTTGAGGATTTGTATTTGATATGGCGACTCCATGGCGCAAGCAGTTAGACGATCGCCTCTTACAGTTGGGGTCTCGAGATCGAGTCTCGATCACTCCATGTGGGTTTTGTGGTGGACGAAAACGGAGCTTGGGCAGGGTTTTCTCCCGTTTTCTCCTGCCACAATTTCATTCCACCGTTTCTCCATACTAATCTCATCCATTTAATTCATGTGCTCCTGTGATGGTGGCGTCGAGGCGTGTGGTCATTCACAGACCTCTATATATAGGGGTTCATATCATCTCGTGCTCCGATCCTGTACACGAGTTGAGGATTTGTATTTGATATGGCGACTCCATGGCGCACGCAGTTAGACGATCGCCTCTTACAGTTGGGGTCTCGAGATCGAGTCTCGATCACTCCATGTGGGTTTTGTGGTGGACGAAACGGAGCTTGGGCAGGGTTTTCTCCCGTTTTCTCCTGCCACAATTTCATTCCACCGTTTCTCCATACTAATCTCATCCATTTAATTCATGTGCTCCTGTGATGGTGCGTCAGGCGTGGTCATTCACAGACCTCTATATATAGGGTTCATATCATCTCGTGCTCCGATCCTGTACACGAGTTGAGGATTTGTATTTGATATGGCGACTCCATGGCGCAAGCAGTTAGACGGTCGCCTCTTACAGTTGGGGTCTCGAGATCGAGTCTCGATCACTCCATGTGGGTTTTGTGGTGGACGAAACGGAGCTTGGGCAGGGTTTTCCTCCCCTTCCCTTCTCCTGCCACAATTTCATTCCACCGTTTCTCCATACTAATCTCATCCATTTAATTCATGTGCTCCTGTGATGGTGCGTCAGGCGTGGTCATTCACAGACCTCTATATATAGGGGTTCATATCATCTCGTGCTCCGATCCTGTACACGAGTTGAGGATTTGTATTTGATATGGCGACTCCATGGCGCAAGCAGTTAGACGATCGCCTCTTACAGTTGGGGGTCTCGAGATCGAGTCTCGATCACTCCATGTGGGTTTTGTGGTGGACGAAACGGAGCTTGGGCAGGGTTTTCTCTCCGTTTTCTCCTGCCACAATTTCATTCCACCGTTTCTCCATACTAATCTCATCCATTTAATTCATGTGCTCCTGTGATGGTGCGTCAGGCGTGGTCATTCACAGACCTCTATATATAGGGGTTCATATCATCTCGTGCTCCGATCCTGTACACGAGTTGAGGATTTGTATTTGATTATGGCGACTCCATGGCGCAAGCAGTTAGACGATCGCCTCTTACAGTTGGGGTCTCGAGATCGAGTCTCGATCACTCCATGTGGGTTTTGTGGTGGACGAAACGGAGCTTGGGCAGGGTTTTCTCCCGTTTTCTCCTGCCACAATTTCATTCCACGTCTTTCTCCATACTAATCTCATCCATTTATTTCATGTGCTCCTGTGATGGTGCGTCAGGCGTGGTCATTCACAGACCTCTATATATAGGGGTTCATATCATCTCGTGCTCCGATCCTGTACACGAGTTGAGGATTTGTATTTGATATGGCGACTCCATGGCGCAAGCAGTTAGACGATCGCCTCTTACAGTTGGGGTCTCGAGATCGAGTCTCGATCACTCCATGTGGGTTTTGTGGTGGACGAAACGGAGCTTGGGCAGGGTTTTCTCCTCGTTTTCTCCTGCCACAATTTCATTCCACCGTTTCTCCATACTAATCTCATCCATTTAATTCATGTGCTCCTGTGATGGTGCGTCAGGCGTGGTCATTCACAGACCTCTATATATAGGGGTTCATATCATCTCGTGCTCCGATCCTGTACACGAGTTGAGGATTTGTATTTGATATGGCGACTCCATGGCGCAAGCAGTTAGACGATCGCCTCTTACAGTTGGGGTCTCGAGATCGAGTCTCGATCACTCCATGTGGGTTTTGTGGTGGACGAAACGGAGCTTGGGCAGGGTTTTCTCCCGTTTTCTCCTGCCACAATTTCATTCCACCGTTTCTCCATACTAATCTCATCCATTTAATTCATGTGCTCCTGTGATGGTGCGTCAGGCGTGGTCATTCACAGACCTCTATATATAGGGGTTCATATCATCTCGTGCTCCGATCCTGTACACCAGTTGAGGATTTGTATTTGATATGGCGACTCCATGGCGCAAGCAGTTAGACGATCGCCTCTTACAGTTGGGGTCTCGAGATCGAGTCTCGATCACTCCATGTGGGTTTTGTGGTGGACGAAACGGAGCTTGGGAAGGGTTTTCTCCCGTTTTCCTTCCTGCCACAATTTCATTCCACCGCTTTCTCCATACTAATCTCATCCATTTAATTCATGTGCTCCTGTGATGGTGCGTCAGGCGTGGTCATTCACAGACCTCTATATATAGGGGTTCATATCATCTCGTGCTCCGATCCTGTACACGAGTTGAGGATTTGTATTTGATATGGCGACTCCATGGCGCAAGCAGTTAGACGATCGCCTCTTACAGTTGGGGTCTCGAGATCGAGTCTCGATCACTCCATGTGGGTTTTGTGGTGGACGAAACGGAGCTTGGGCAGGGTTTTCTCCCGTTTCTCCTGCCACAATTTCATTCCACCGTTTCTCCATACATAATCTCATCCATTTAATTCATGTGCTCCTGTGATGGTGCGTCAGGCGTGGTCATTCACAGACCTCTATATATAGGGGTTCATATCATCTCGTGCTCCGATCCTGTACACGAGTTGAGGATTTGTATTTGATATGGCGACTCCATGGCGCAAGCAGTTAGACGATCGCCTCTTACAGTTGGGGTCTCGAGATCGAGTCTCGATCACTCCATGTGGGTTTTGTGGTGGACGAAACGGAGCTTGGGCAGGGTTTTCTCCCGTTTTCTCCTGCCACAATTTCATTCCACCGTTTCTCCATACTAATCTCATCCATTTAATTCATGTGCTCCTGTGATGGTGCGTCAGGCGTGGTCATTCACAGACCTCTATATATAGGGGTTCATATCATCTCGTGCTCCGATCCTGTACACGAGTTGAGGATTTGTATTTGATATGGCGACTCCATGGCGCAAGCAGTTAGACGATCGCCTCTTACAGTTGGGGTCTCGAGATCGAGTCTCGATCACTCCATGTGGGTTTTGTGGTGGACGAAACGGAGCTTGGGCAGGGTTTTCTCCCGTTTTCTCCTGCCACAATTTCAATTCCACCGTTTCTCCATACTAATCTCATCCATTTAATTCATGTGCTCCTGTGATGGTGCGTCAGGCGTGGTCATTCACAGACCTCTTATATATAGGGGTTCATATCATCTCGTGCTCCGATCCTGTACACGAGTTGAGGATTTGTATTTGATATGGCGACTCCATGGCGCAAGCAGTTAGACGATCGCCTCTTACAGTTGGGGTCTCGAGATCGAGTCTCGATCACTCCATGTGGGTTTTGTGGTGGACGAAACGGAGCTTGGGCAGGGTTTTCTCCCGTTTTCTCCTGCCACAATTTCATTCCACCGTTTCTCCATACTAATCTCATCCATTTAATTCATGTGCTCCTGTGATGGTGCGTCAGGCGTGGTCATTCACAGACCTCTATATATAGGGGTTCATATCATCTCGTGCTCCGATCCTGTACACGAGTTGAGGATTTGTATTTGATATGGCGACTCCATGGCGCAAGCAGTTAGACGATCGCCTCTTACAGTTGGGGTCTCGAGATCGAGTCTCGATCACTCCATGTGGGTTTTGTGGTGGACGAAACGGAGCTTGGGCAGGGTTTTCTCCCGTTTTCTCCTGCCACAATTTCATTCCACCGTTTCTCCATACTAATCTCATCCATTTAATTCATGTGCTCCTGTGATGTGTGCGTCAGGCGTGGTCATTCACAGACCTCTATATATAGGGGTTCATATCATCTCGTGCTCTCGATCCTGTCACGAGTTGAGGATTTGTATTTGATATGGCGACTCCATGGCGCAAGCAGTTAGAACGATCGCCCTCGTACAGTTGGGTCTCGAGATCGAGTCTCGATCACTCCATGTGGTGTTTTGTGTTGACCGAACGGAGCTTGGGCAGGGTTTTCTCCCGTTTTCTCCTGCCACAATTTCATTCCACCGTTTTCTCCATACTAATCTCATCCATTTAATTCATGTGCTCCTGTGATTGTGCGTCAGGCGTGGTCATTCACAGACCTCTATATATAGGGGTTCATATCATCTCGTGCTCCGATCCTGTACACGAGTTGAGGATTTGTATTTGATATGGCGACTCCATGGCGCAAGCAGTTAGACGGTCGCCTCTTACAGTTGGGGTCTCGAGATCGAGTCTCGATCACTCCATGTGGGTTTTGTGGTGGACGAAACGGAGCTTGGGCAGGGTTTTTCTCCCGTTTTCTCCTGCCACAATTTCATTCCACCGTTTCTCCATACTAATCTCATCCATTTACTTCATGTGCTCCTGTGATGGTGCGTCAGGCGTGTCATACAGACCTCTATCTATAGGGGTTAATATCATCGTGCTCCGATCCTGTTACACGATTTGAGGATTTGTATTTGATATGGCGACTCCATGGCGCAAGCAGTTAGACGATCGCCTTTAACAGTTGGGGTCTCTATATCGAGTCTCGATCACTCCATGTGGGTTTGTGGTGGACGAAACGGGCTGGCAGGGTTTCTCCCGTTTTCTCCTGCCCAATTTCATTCCACCGTTCTCCATATAATCTCATCCTTTAATTCTTTGCTCTGTATGGTGCTTCGGCGTGGTATTCACAGACTCTATATATGGGGTTTCTATCATTCGTGCTCCGATCCTGTACACGATTGAGGATTGTTTTGATATGGCGACTCCATTCGCAAGCATTAGACTATCGCCTCTACAGTTGGGGTCTCGAGATCGAGTCTCGATCACTCATGGGGTTTGTGGTGGACGAACCGGGCTTGGCAGGGTTTTCTCCCGTTTTCTCCTGCCCCAATTTCCTTCCACGTTCTCCATACTAATCTCATCCATTTATTATGTGCTCCTTGATGGTGCGTCAGGCGTGGTCATTCACAGACCTCTATATATAGGGGTTCATATCCTCTCGTGCTCCGATCGTACCGAGTTGAGGATGTATTTTATATGGCGACTCCAGGCGCAAGCATTTTAACTATCGCCTCTACAGTTGGGGTCTCGATATCGAGTCTCGATCACTCCATGTGGGTTTTGTGGTGGACGAAAGGCGCTTGGGCAGGGTTTCTCCGTTTTTCTCCTGCCCCAATTCATTCCCCGTTTCTCCATACTAATCTCATCCATTAATTCATGTGCTCCTGTGATGGTGCTTCGGGGGGGTCTTCACCGACCTCTAATAAGGGGTCATATCATCTCGTGCCCTCTCCTGTCACGGTGAGGATTGATTTGATGTTGCGACTCCATGGCGCAAGCAGTTAGACGATCGCCTTACAGTTGGGGGTCTCGTATCGAGTCTCGACATCCATGTGGTTTTGTTGGTGGACGAACGGAGCTGGGCAGTGTCTCCCGTTT